>CM047808.1:86952446-87552446 GCA_026214975.1 Gentiana macrophylla | reverse complement strand
TCTTCCGGATTGTATCTCCAAACGACGACTGGTGGACGTCGATCCTCGTAGTAAAACCTCCTCGAATATGCTCAAGAAAAACCCTAGGTTTTTCTTCTCCTAATAGCTAGAATAAGAAACTAATTTTTCTTTTCCCTTTTTTTAATAGAAGTGGCGCTAATATTGATGATACATGTGTTGGGAGGAACTCTCTTTATATAGGAAATTAACTAGTGTTGGTCCCTTGAAAAGGCTTTGGTTAAGTTTAGAGGGGAGGGGGGTGAATAAACTTAACACTTAAAACTTTTGGAGTTAACAAACTCAGCAAGGTCGATGAGCTCTTGTTTGCCAAGACGATGTCTCTGTGACCACTCGATGAGTCTCTGCGACAAGTAGATATCACTGAATTTGTTGCAGCGGAATATATTCAAATTAAACCTTATTACTTGTTGTTTAAATAGATGATACTAAGTATTGGATACTCAGTTGTGTAAGTGTGTGTAGTTCATTTGCTAGTTTCAGTAGGTTGATGTGGACAATAAACTAAATGCAGAAAGTAAGTAGGAAAATTTTATAGTGGTTCCAGGTGGTGTAATCCTATCAGTCCACTCTTCTCCTGTGATGTTGGAGGAAATTCACTAGAGATCTTTGAGTTAGCAGTTACAAAAATCCCTAAGCTATCTGTCCTTCACCAATGACTATGGCTTCACAAACTGAACACTTGAAACAGGTAGGATTGCTGCTCCAAAGTATTCCACTGGTCCTTGAAGGGTAGGATTGCCTCTTCACTAGCTCCACCACAAACAACAGTCCTTGACACCCAAAGATGCTTCATTGTCTTCAGTAGGTTTCTTATAAAAGAAAGTTTGAATCAAGTAAGTGATTCAGCTTTCAGCAGCTTGATCAGGATGATATGATCAGCAGCTTGATGTCTCCAAGTGTGTATTCTTGATGTAACTTGATAGCTGTTTACACTTGAAGAATTTTCTGGATCAGTAGCTTTAAGTTCAGTGTAAGTCAGCAGGGTGATTTCTTGATAATAAATTTGATAGCTTAAGATAGATTGTTATTTTTCATCACTTGTATTTGGATCAGAAGTCTTCTATTTATAGGTGAGAATCCTGTGACTTATATATGAAATTCAAACATAGCCGTTTCAGATTTGTCCCCATCTTGACTTGGTTTTTGTCCCTGTACATAGTACTGACACTGTCAGTTTACTTTTTGACAGTTTTAAGTCTGCCCACCCTTTGACTTATATCCATTGGATAAAGCTCTGAATCTTTCCAACAACCCTTTAATCTTGACCATTGATTTATTGACAAAATCAAGACTTGTAATCTGTCCTTATCCTTGTAATCTTCCAATGTGATCCTTGATTAAATCGAGATTTACATTCAGCAGATTTCTGTGTATGTAAGTCTGCTGAAATGCTTGTCAGTCAGCTGTATGAAGTTTGCTGTTTATAAAAAGCTGACTGTCTTTTATCTAACTTTTAATTGTAAAGTTAGAGTACACCATTTTGAACATAACTAAGTTCCAATCACCATTTAACTTATGGAACTTAGACCTTGTACACAAGGTATAAGTAATCTGTTTAGGTCATCACAGACTTCCCTAAATTATGATTCCATATTATTGACTTTAAATACTAAGTTTGATCCCTTAGCCTTCAATAACTGAGTTTGATCCCTCAGCCTTCAGTCTTCAGTAGGTTCCTAACTAGTCTACTGACCTAGTAACCTTACTGACCTAAACATGTCTGCTGATAAAGTCAGCTGACCTAATTACAATGCTTGTTTGATCAAACCTATACAACAATCAAACTCTAATAAACATATAATTTGATCTAGACATCTTTTTGCCTTTGCTCTATAACAGCTAGTCTGGCACTCATCATTAAAAATTAAAATAAGTCCAACAACTAGTCAAGAGAGAGTTATCATTTTCACAATACAATTACCCTTTTCCATAAGGAAAAAGATATATGCCATAAAATAATAGATAATCTCCATAAATGAGATAGTGATTATAAAAAATCTAACAAATAAATAAGTAATTAATTACACATGTGACATAATCTAGGAAAATTTCTTTTCCCAATTTCCTCACAAGTGTGGCGCCACATGCCATTAAAAATTAATAGAAAATGTCATTTCTGTTTTACATATTATTTACCAAATAAATAATATTCGCATATTCATTAAATAGACCAACTATTTAATATATTCTTGAGGTTCCACAAAATGAGAAAACATTTGCGTGTTAGGAGCCAACCCGGGGACCATGGACCTATAACCAGTAAATAAAATAAATTGAATAAAATATTCATCGAACATAACATTTCTACTCAACTCATTAATTCCGGAATTACGCCACCATAAAATCCGAAACTGAACTCTATCGATTATAGATATAACTTATTCTCAAAGCGTCGAGTCGATAAGTGTCCATTGATATAATCATTACATACAGACTAAGCCTCCATAGACTAAGTGAAGAGGGATTATTTCCGTAAACCTTATTCACTACATCTTATCCTTATTTACCATCAACCCACTAGTGATCAATTAGTTCATAACCAATATGAACTCGACCGATCGATCAGTTTCTAGGATTAACAAATAAGAGGATCGTCTATCTACTTCCCGCGGGAAGGAATTGAATCCATATCTGTGTGACACACACTCCTCACCCATTCCAGAATAGTGCCAACATGAAAGTGATTCGGACCGCGCCTCTTAGCAATCCTTAATGAACACATCAAACCCTATCTTGAAACAAGCAGGCGTCTGCAATCACTTCAGGATTTAAGTTAATCCATATATGATCATCTTGTGATTTAATAAGATTTCTCAATCATGGAATTATATGAGAAATGCAGATTGAATCGGTCCAGTCCTATATGAATCTCATCATATATAAATGCCTCACTTAGACAACCAATGTCGACGGTGCGGATATGACAATCACACCATAAAGTGTTCTAGGCGCATTAATGGTGGTTTAATCAATAGACCCCATACTTTGATTAAGTTCACCATGGACTAATAGTTCAAGTGTATCACTATAAACTTAATCCTCATGTGTGACACACACTAAGTTATATGTCTACAAATGATACGACTTGGGGTTTTCACCAGTGTATAATATATAAACACAAAGCAAATAATAAGATGAGAATAAATCTATCAATTATTAATTATAAAAACAATTACAGAAATTGTCTTTCGGGCACTACTTCTAACAATCTCCCACTTGCCGGTATAGACAGACAACAATCTTCTTTCGGGCACTTCATCCAACAATCTCCCACTTGCCCGTAAAGACAAGCAACAATTTTTTTAGAGCACCACACCCTTATTCTATCTATCTACAACATTCTCCCACTTGTTCTAAAGCAGATGAGACATATCTCCTAATTTCATACCCGCCAAGCGCTTATCAGTTGCATTATATGCCATACGACTTGGTAAACTGATCATCTAGGTTGTCGGCTCGAGGCGATCTTTTAGGACCAAAATGTTGCCTCTCTGCACGGTCTCTCTGATTAGGTGGCACTCTCTCTCAATATGCTTTTGACCTCTTGTGACTGCAAAGATCATTTTCATGAGCTACCTCTCAACTGTTTTCACAGTAAAATGGTATCAGCTCATCAAGACCTGGAATCACTTCCCGATCCAACAAAGAACTTCTCAAGCCACACTGCCTTTTTAGCTGCTTTGAAAGCTGCTATGTATTCATGTTGAAACACAGATGAGAAGCTTGCAGTTTAAGAAAGATAAATAACAGATAGCAATGCAAACATAAAGTATGACGGAATTGATAAAACACAGAAATAAAGAGAACACGGTTATTTAACGTGGTTTCCGGCGTTGTGCCAACTACTCCATGGATAGAAAATGAGATATTTTATTATGCACAAAATTACAAGGTTTTCACAAGTGTGTGAACAACACTCTTGAAAGACACACATTGCATTGATTACAACATCTGTATTTATAGGCACAATTCCCAAACCTTAACCACCAAATATCTTTGTCAGAATTCTCATAAATACCCCAGATGTGGACCCCAGCTTCAGCTGTTATCCACCAGACGAAACTCAGCTTCAAACTGACATTCCAGACTTGTAATCAACTGCTCAGATGTAGAACTCAATTGCATTCAAGAAAACTCAATGAGACTAAAATCGATCAGCGACTTGAAGAAACTCAGTTGCACTTCATCAAACTGACTTTCACAGTACTGAATATACTTAACTGAATTGACCATCATTCTCAGTCTCAGCTCAGATTAGTTCTTACCAGATTATTTAGCAGTTTAGAGATCAAGTCACCAAAACTGACTATTCGACTAACATAGTCAAATTGGCAGTGCTGGATTGCTCCAGACTATAGCTCAATCACTATGAGTAAACACTGAGCCCGAGATCGACTTACGATCATCCTTAATCTGACTTAAAAATCAAAATCAGTGTAGTCAACAATACTCAGGTTTGCACCCGAATACTCAAGCAAACAACTCCTTGTTATCTAAAGGTACTCGAGGATGCACTATACTGCTATCCACTGCTCGAATCCGAGCTTTGACTTTAATCGAATTTTAGTAACCTGACTTTCTTTATCCAAAAGTGAATCTATGCCATTTTTTCTTTATCGAAAGACTAAGAGAATTATTCCGTAAGGGGTTAGGTAGGAAACCTCTCGTTGAATGTTGCATACGAAAATGAATTACATCATCTTAACCAATAAAATGGATGGGATACGGCTAAAAACTTGTTCTCACGAATTCGACTGATTCAATTTCTAAGAATATAGTCTGCTTCTCTAATTCAGAGAAGCTTTGGCTCATCAGTTTCTTACTTCATATAACACACCCATGTTGCTTAAGACTGTTGCAGTGCCACCTTTCATTAACACTAACGTCTACTACTTTACCAATATTTTTTTTCTGGTCTACAAACGACTCATCAATATTCTGGTCAAGCCCACACATTTCAAACATGTGGCCTTTAATGACCTGGAGGTTTGCTTTAATCCATCAATGGATATAAGCATAGGCAGTCAATATGCCATTGGCTTTAAGCAAAAGAAACCCTTCTGTTCCGAACGAATTCAAGCTCCGTTGTATGGCAAGAAAGTTTCAGGGCATCACCCCTGGTAATCTTTCTGCTTTCCAACGGATCAAGAAAGGCTGAATGGTGAGAAAGTTTAAGGGCATCACCCCTATTTAACTCTCTACTTGTCAGGGAATTACCCCTAGACCACTTAGCTTTTCTTTGAAAGATAAACTTTCTCATTCATTCATCTCTTCTTCACGTAGATCCAATTACTCCCACTGGACCTGAGACACTCAGGCGGTTCTACAAGATTGTGAACAGAACTGGAGTACCAAAACTCCATTTACAAGTTTATGGCTTTAGACCAACCTCCTTTTATCAGAATTCTATATAGTCCTTCCAAAAGAGCATAGGTTATCAATCACCCCTGCAGACTGTAAAGTCTGCATAATCACAGTGAGTCAATGTATAAACCATACTCCCACTGCATTTGGGTGGATTGACATTCTGATCTGGTTCAGTAGTATTTATCAGTGTAACCCCCAACAACCAATGTTGGATGTGGTCTGATTAAATCAGATAGTAACTCCTTTAGTAACCTTACTTCAAGGTCCAAGGTTGTTATATATACATTCTCCTAGAAAGGCTATGACAGTACAACCGTCATTATCTGATCTTCAGAATATTATAACCAACCTTCACTTATTGCATTAAGATATTTCACGAACAGTCACCATCTGAACGTGTATGCAAAATCTCCAGTCCTACCTTCAAGCACTAGTGATAAATGCCTTTATTTACGGAAGCGGGGTAAATGTAATTCACTCCTTATCCACAAATTCATAGGCATTTTCTAGGTAGACTTCTCGGTGTTACACAATAATTTAAACCATTATTTTACAACCAATATCTTAATTGAGTTAAGCAATGTATCGTAGTATATCAATAACTATATAAGGCAATCCATGGTTTATCCTTTCAGTGAAATCGTTTGACCCGGAGGTAGGCCAAACATCAGTGCAAAAACTATGCCATAGCCTATATCTGAGCATGGATACTCGTTTCTATGGTAATATCAAAGATTCCTCCAAATATTTAGATAAACTAATCGGCGTTTCGAGTAGTCATTAGACAAAATGTCTATTACTCAAAAGCTCCCACTAGCCTGTATCCTTCATAATACCCCGAAGGTAAATATGAACAAGTTGTGATACTTCTTCAGCTCTATTATCTTTTCCTAATTGAAAAGTTACTTAGTCATTTTTCCTTTAATATAGTGTTCTTAGACTGGGAATAGGAATCACTCTTAGCCAGTCGCCAGATCTTATCTTTAGGATAGATGCTATAATTAATAGATGCTGAAGAGTTGTTTATCTTAATACGGAAACCATTTGTCTTAATAGTTATTATATGTTACATATACCATTTCAGCATTACTTAATTGTTCTGAATTTATCAAACAAAAGTCCGAGTATCGGATTCGTACTACAAATGTCATATGCACTTTTATAAGGCAAATATATATTCGATGTGAAAGTGAATCAATTTGTTCCAACGTATCTGAAAAAACATAAATTAAATTTCTGTGACATCAAAAGATTAAAATCCGAAATTTGTTTCCCTATATATATATCACTCCCACTATCTCAGCTGAAATAACTACCCGTTGTCTACTCCTTAATCATGAATGCCTTGCTCCCTTGTTCTTAGAAAAGAACTTAGCTTCCAAGTCAAAGTACCCGGTTAAGAAAGTCTCTAAGGATTCATAGGTTAGTGATCCGAAATCACTTTCCTTATCCTATACTTTCTTTCATTAATATTTTAGTTTAGCTTTTAACTTATTTAGTTTTGATGACTTACATTTTTAGACATTTACCTTCCCATTCTTGGCTTTTTATAAAGGAAATGGCCATAAACTAGCAGTTCATTTGAGTAGACACTACTTGTGAACTGTGGGATGTCTAGTGAGATTGATACCAAATCATTCTCGTCATCTTTGAACTAATTTTGTTTGTCTCTCATTCGACACAAGTGACAGCAGTGACACACTTATCAATGTCACTTAAGTTTGAAGGCTCAAGAGGAGAATCCTCTACTGAAAATTAATTGCATTCTCGACAATTTCAATCATTTTTAGCAGTTTAGATACCATGAGATGATATGCAGTTGAAAAACAAATTATGATAGAAATATAAATCAAATCATACACTACAACATATAATAATTTTTGGAATAATAAACGTGATGTCATGCATGCAGTTTATCCTACCATTCCAAGGATTTAATCTCACACCTATAGTGCCGCCTTAGGGTAGGTCAAAGAGGTGACGATTAAATTGAGACAATCTCTCTCAACAATTAACTAAGAATCAGACATCTCCATTTAATTGTTGATTACCTTCTTTTTCAGCCAAGATATTTCTAAAAATATCCTTGTGAGTGTGACCTACTGTTTCAGATCTCAAAGTACGCCCCGAGTATGCCGCCTTAGGGTCGGTCAGTGACCCGACGAGTACCTAAAATCCTATCCTTTCGGAGACCAAGCCATGCATTTTGATAGCGGTGAAGGCCATCCTTAGGCGGCCGAAATCAACGCGGCATGAGGCGTCACCATTCTCTCACTTGCTTGTGTCAACAGTAGAGGCCGTGGGGTCGGTTGTCACCTTCCACGCTACCACTCGTTATTTTGAAAAATAAGTAGTCTCATTAAGATTTTCAGAGTTTCTTCACAATCCAGAAAACAATAAATCATGAATATTTAAGTTAATCCTCCCACTAGTTCATCGGTTCCAAATACCGTCTAACTAGTGTCACTATATTCATGATTTTCCAATTTATCGATTTTACAAAAATTCCTTGTGTAGACACTACACAATTAAAATTCACCAAGAATTTTATAAACCTGGTACATTAGGACTTTATAGAATTTCTAATAATTCGAAAAACAATAAAACACAAAATTTAAAGCTCCCACTAGTTTATCGATTCCAAATACCGTCTAACTAATGTCACCTTATTCATGATTTCCAATTTTCCGATCATTTAGAAAACTCTTATGTAGAGACTACACAACAAAATTCACCAATGAATTTTATAGTCCTAATTTTATCATGGTAAAAATTTAGGATCTCAGTATTTTCCAATAATCGAAAACAATAAATCATGAAAAGCAATCACTAAATACCGTCTAGTTAGTGTCCTATCTTTTCACGATTTTCCAAATTTTCGATCATCAAAATCCCATTTATGTAGCCACTACATAAATAAATCCATGAAGGATTTAAGATCCCAAAATAAAATTTACCTAGTAAATTTTATTTTTTATCATGTGAATTTTATATCCAGATAAAATTCCATTTGCTTAATTAATATAATTAATTACCTAAATTATCTAAATTAATTATGTGTTCATACATGCCTAATTAATGCCAAAATTAATTATCTACATGTATGCATATGTTAGGAGTGTAATTCATGAATATGATGCATGGCATGGTTATATCACATAAATAATCTCATAAGAAAATAAATGCGAAAAATAAACAAATGAGATGGACCGTTGGTACCCCCGTATCTAGTCTATAAATTTAAAATTAAATAAATAAATATACCCTACGTTTAAAGGATTTACTATTCTCTAATAGATCCAGCCGCCGCTCTGTATAACAAGTTGCCTGTCCGTTCCTTTAGCAAATGAGCTTCCAGCCGAGTTGGTTAGATGCCTCTTCTCCTATCGTGGTAGCGCGGGTTCGAACCATAGCTGTTGTGTTTTTATTTTTCCTAAAAATTCATCAAAAATGCATCTTTTCTTGAAAAATTCCCAAAAATCACATCCATAGGGAATCAAACCTGGGCCTTCATAATGCAGAACTCGCGTCTTCACCACCACGACACCGTGTGAATTGTAATGATGATCTTCGAAATTATTTAAATACAACAGTGCCGCCGAAAAATAAATAATTCTAATTACTAGGAAATTAATTACAACAAATAAATTACATAATTTCCTATACCCGGAAAAATTGGGTTTACAATAGATCTAACGGTAAACAAGTACCAAATCCAATCCATCTCGTCAACCATAAACATTCAACACACATATATAAGAAAAATATGCAATTTTTATTCAATTTCACTCCTAATTAATTAATTATGCAATCAAGATCACAGAATCGCTTTAACCTTTCTCTGATACCACATGTTGGATATACAGAAACCCGAATCCGGACATGATCCATAATTGGATCGTCAGATCTGATTCACAGCAGCGATCG
Organism: Gentiana macrophylla; assembly: GCA_026214975.1. Lineage (NCBI taxonomy): Eukaryota > Viridiplantae > Streptophyta > Magnoliopsida > Gentianales > Gentianaceae > Gentiana > Gentiana macrophylla. Next base: position 87,543,131 of record CM047808.1, on the reverse strand, counting down.
AGACGCTCGATCATGCACAGCGGAAGCTACGAATTAAATTCGCATACGATTTTACCATGATTTTAATTCACATAATAAATTAATTAATTACAAGAAAGTTGAAGATTTACCCAACAGAAGAAGGAGCCGCAATCGACAAAAGCGACGACTGGTGGACGTCGATCCTCGTAATGAAACCTCGTCGAATATGCTCAAGAAATATCCTAGGTTTTTCTTCCCCTAATGGCTAGAACAAGAAACTAATTTTTCTTTTACCTTTTGTTTAACAGAAAGGGCGCCAATATTGATGATACACTGTGTTGGGAAGAACTCTCTTTATATTGGAAATTAACTAGTCAAGAGAGAGTTATCCTTTTCACAATACAATTACCCTTTTCCATAAGGAAAAGATATTTGCCATAAAATAATAGATAATCTCCATAAATGAGGTAATGATTATAAAAGCAATCTCTTATTTTTCCATTAATTATCTAACAAATAAATAATTAATTAATTACACATGTGACATAATTGTTGGACTTATTGTTGAGTTTTAATGATGAGTGCCAGACTAGCTGTTATAGAGCAAAGGCAAAAAGATGGCTAGATCAAATGTATAGTTTTATTAGAGTTTGAACTTGTATAGGTTTGATCAAACAAGCACTATAAAAGGTTAGCTGATCAACATCAGCAGACCTGTCTATATCAGTAGGGTATATAGGTCAGAAGACTAGTCAGAACCTCTTTGAAGAAGCGAAAGGTGAGGCTCAAACTCAGTTATTGAAGGCTAAGGGATCAAACTTAGTAATTAAAGTCAAGGATATGAAATCAGAATTTAGGGAAGTCTATGATGACCTAAACTGATTACATATACCTTGTGTACAAGGTCTAAGTTCCATAAGTTAAGTGGTGATTGGAACTTGGTTAGATTAAATGGTGTAATCTAACTTCATAAATAAAAGTTAGATAAAAGAAGTCAGCTGCATTTTCTTATAGACACAGCAAAACATGGATCAGCTGACTAATATGTACTTCAGCAGACTCATGATCACAGAACTCACGATACATATACTTCGAATTATTCAAAGGTTACATTGGAAGATTACAAAGAAAGGGACAGCTAACAACCTCTGATTTTATCAAACAAATCAATGGTTAAGATTAAAGGGACGTTGGTATGATTCAGACCTTTATCCAATGGATACAAGTCAAAGGGTGACAGATCAAAAGCGTCAAAAAAAGTCGTCGATTAAGGTCCACCTAGAACGATCGAAAAAAAGCAAGTCAAGATGGAGACAAATCCAAAACGGCTATGTTTGAATTTCAAACATAAGTCACAAGGATTTCTACCTATAAATAGAGGACTCCTAACTCAGATACAAGTGATGATTTTTGAAGAAAAATAAGAATCCATCTTGAGCTATCAGAATTAAATCGATCTAACACCCTGCTGACCCTACTGAGCATAAAGCTATTGATCCAGTACAATTCTTCAAGTGTAATCTGCATTCAAGCTACATCAAGTTTACACACTTGTAAACATCAAGCTGCTGATCATATCATCCTGATCAAGCTGCTGAAAGCTGAATCACTTACTTGATTCAAACTTTCTTTTACAAGGAATATACTGAGGACAGTGAAGCACATTTGTGTCAAGGACTGTTGTTTGTGGTGGAGCAGGTGAAGAGGCAATCATACCCTTCAAGGACCAGTGGAAGACTTTGGAGCAGCAATCCTACCTGTTCCAAGTATTCAGTTTGTGAAGCCATAGTTATTGGTGAAGGACAAGAAATTTAGAGATTTTGTAATAGCTACCTCAAGAATCTCTAGTGAATTACCTCCAACATCACAGGAGAAGAGTGGACTGACAGGATTACACCACCTGGAACCACTATAAAATCTGCCTACTTACTTTCTGCATTTATATTCTGTATTTAGTTTATCTAGCACATCAATCTACTGAATCTAGCAATTGAATCATACACATACACTACTGAGTATCTAATACTTGGTATCATATTTAACAAGTAATAAGGCTTAATTTTTGATATATTTCCATTTGCACAAATTCAAGAAACTCAACAATCGTGAGACTCATCGAGTATCAAGAGTTCTTTGAAGTTGTTGAGTTTGTTATCTCCAAAAGTTTTAAGGGTTAAGTTTATTCACCCCCCCTCTAAACTTAACCAAAGCCATTTCAAGGGACCAACAATTGGTATCGGAGCAGTGCTTCTGTTCTGAAGTAATCCTACTTGTTGTGCTTGTGAAAGTACTTTGAAAACTTTTTCAAGTTTTTGATTTTCAAAGCTTTGCATCATGGATAACAACCAGTATGCTAGAACAATGTTGATGTGTTCTTTAGATCGTTTTGATGAGTATAAACGTCGTATGCAGGCTTATCTAGCTGCAACACATGAGGAAATGATGGATGTGTTTGACGGATGGACCACCGAGATTACCAAGTAGTAATAGTGGGTGATGAGACACAATACATTCCAAAACCAAAAAGGGAATGGACTGCTGAAGATAGAAAAAGAGAAAATCTCAACAATATTGCTATTGATATTATATACAGAACTTTGGATTGCAATATGTATATGAAGGTGAAAGATTGCAAGACTGCAAAGGAACTTTTGGATAAGTTGCAATTAATCTGTGAAGGCACTGATGCAATAAAAAAGAACAAGACCAGTGTGGCAAAGAAGAAGTTCCAGGAGTTCAAAATGAAACCAAATGAGACCATTGAACAAATGGAATCAAGATTCAATGCAATCATGGATGAACTCACACTACTGAGTGTGAAGTACTCACAAGAAGAGATAAATTCAAAAATCTTGGAAGCATTACCTGCAAAAGAAGTTTGGGAGATGAAGGTGACTGCTATAGAAGAAATGAGGAGTTTACATGAAGAAGACACCTTCAAACTATTTTCAGATATTAAGGCCTATGAATTTAGCAAAAAGCTTGTGCCTAAGACTGAAAAAGAAGAGCCAAACACCACTGCATTGGCTGCTTCACATCAAGAAGAAACATCAGGAGCTCAAGATGATCTACTGGATGAGATGCAAGAGCAGATTGCCCTACTGAGAAAGAAAATCAGAATGATGAAATCAGGAAAGGGTTCTCCAAGGAATTTCACAAAGAAATTCAGTGAAAAGAAGAAGGTTGAATCAAAGAAAGATAATGATTACTTGTGCTATCATTGCAAGAAACCAGGACACTTCAAACCTGACTGTCCTGAATTAAAACAGAAAAAGGAACCTGATTATCTTTGCTTTAATTGCAAGAAACCTGGACATTTCAGACCTGATTGTCCAGACCTACTGAAGACCAAGAGCCAACAAAGAAGATCTGGCAAGAAAGCTATGGTTGAAGAAGATGAATCAGGATATGAAGTAGAATCAGAAAAGGGAAATGAATCTGATGATATTGCACTTGTTGCTGAGATGGAGGATTATGCTTTAATGGAAAATATGGATGAAACAGAGGAGGTATACAATTCTGTATCTATAAACACTCCTGCTGGAAGTGATTGTGAATCATCATGTGGTTCAAATCCTAAAAATTCTGACAATGAAGAAACTTTGGATGCCATCCTTAATCAACTGAGGATAATACAATCTGGTTATGAGATTGTGAAGGCTAAAAAAGAAGCTTTTCAATCAGAAGTTGAAAGATTAAATGCTGAATTAAGAATTCTCAAAGGAAAGGAAAAAGACGTTAGACAGAATCAGCATAAGCCTGCTTTGTACATTCGATGAGTCTGCTTGAGTCTGCTGAACCATCTTGTTCCTCCACTGCATTCAAATCTGGAAAGCCTTATGGTGATAGAACAGGCTTGGATTTGGAACTCAACAATCCAATAAGAGTGGATCCAAAGAAGGTCACCGAACCTAGTACCGGTTGGTCCTAAGTTTGCGCCGCACAAGATCCAACTCCCAAAAGGGTTCTTTGAGGCGAGAAAGCCTCTTCGAGAAAGCTTCAAGGAAGCAAAATCAGAATTCAAGGAAGTCAACAGCTCCTAAAAAAAATAATCTAAAAATAGGACTACTGTACCTTCTAGACCTGCTGATAGCAAACCTACTACCATGTCTGCAGGACCACAAAAAGGGAAAAACCAGAAATATTCCAAGGATAAGAATCCTAAATCCAAAAATGCTAATCATTCAAGGGATACTTATCTCAGGGGGAAAGGTAGATTGTTCCCTACGGATGATGATTGGAATATTCCTGCACCTACTGCTAGAAACAACAGATATAACCATGCTGCTAGGGTAAAACCTAAGCAATGGAATCAGCAGAGGGCTCAGCAGAGGACTTATACGAGACCTCAGCAGACTCCATATTACAAGTCTATTCTTAACAGACAGCAAACCTATGGTTATCCTAGTGCTTCTAACAAAAGAAATCACTTTAAACAACATTATATTCCAAAAGGCCAGAAAGCATATGTGAATCCTACACAACCAATTGCTAGACCTTATGGATGTGTAGAATACATGTATGAACCAAATTATGATACCGTTCAAAGAAGACCTTATGGAAACTTGCCAAGGGTCATGCTTACCACTGACCATTATGGATGCAAACAGGTTTGGGTACCTAAAATGCATTAACTTTGTTTTGTAGGGGGTCTGGTACTTTGACAGTGGATGTTCCAGACATATGACAAAGAATAAGCACTGATGGTCCAAGAGTGAATTTTGGCAACAAGAACACACCAGAATACACAAGAGGTTATGGCACACTTGTGAGAAATGGATTAACAATCAGGAATGTTGCATATGTGGAAGGACTGGACTACAACCTACCGAGCAATCGGGCGCTTTTGTGACATGGGATACAAGGTCACTTTTGACAAAAACACATGTATTGTCATTAGTGAAAGAGGTGATCAAGTTGTGTTAGCTGGAAGAAGACAACAAAACATGTATGTTGTGGATTGGTCTACTGCTGTTCTAGAAACATGCCTGATTGTGCATACCAAGTCAGAACTTAATTGGTTATGGCATAAGAAGTTGAATCATCTAAATTTTGATGATATCAATCAGTTGGTGAAGAAGAAACTTGTGATTGGTTTACCTGAGATCACATTCAAGAAGGATGCTATATGTGATGCATGTCAGCAAGGTAAACAGACAAAGTCAAGCTTCAAGTCAAAAACTAAGCAATCAACTAAAAGAGTTTTGGAGCTGATGCACATTGATATATTTGGACCAGTAACACCAACAACTGTAACAGGAAAGAAGTACACCTTAGTGGTTGTGGATGATTATTCAAGATACACTTGGGTGATATTCATGAACAAGAAAAGTGAAACACTTCAAAAGATGTCTGAACTTTTGAAGGGATTGCAAAATGAGAAAATTTTGACAGTAGTAAAGATCGATCGAGACAAGGTCTTGAATTTCTCAATAAAGTTATAAGAGAATATTGTGAATGAGAATGGTGTACTACATCAACTAGTCATTTACACCTTAGCAAAATGGGGTTCTTTGAAAGAAGAAATAGAACTCTAAAAGAAGCAGAAGAACTATGATTTGTGAAGCATTGTCTTTGCTGAAAGATATTGGGTTTGAAGCGATTAATACAAAGATGCTATACACAAAATGTAACCTCAAATGAACAAGAAGTCAAAGACACCTTATGAGATTTGGAATGGAAGAAAACCTAATATATATTATTTCCATCCATTTGGAAGCAAGTGTTTTATCTTGAATCATAAGGAACAATTGAAGACATTCCAACCAAAATCAGATGAAGGAATTTTCTTGGGATATTCTTCAGTTAGCAAGGCATTCAGGGTACTGAACAAAAGGACACTGAAACATGAAGAAACAATACATGTTGTATTTGATGAACCTAAGTTCACTGGAATGGAAGATGAGGCTTCAGAACCTGCTGAAAATCAACAAGTCACTGATCCAGATTGTGTTGAAGTTTTGGAAAGGTTTAATGACTTAAAGGTTTCTGATTCTACCCCTGCTGAACACCCTGCTGGTAACACTACTGATGCAACAACTGAAGCAGTTCAAGGATCTGCTGAACCCCCTGTTGAAGAAATAGAAGACCCTACTGAAGATGATGTCCCTGAGAATCAATCTAACCAGAATCCACAATGGTTAAGAGATCACCCTGCTGAACAAGTTATTGGCAATATACAGCAAGGTGTGAGGACTAGAAGATAGTTAGAAGCAATGTTTACTTGCTTTCTATCTCAAATGGAACCTAAAGTTGTTGAAGAAGCAATATCATATCCAGATTGGATAATTTCTATGCAGGAAGAGTTGAATGAATTTGAAAGAAATCAATTTGGACACTAGTGGAAAGGCCTAATCATGCAAACATAATTGGAACAAACTGGGTATACAGAAACAAACTAGATGAATCTGGTACCATTGTGAGGAATAAGGCCAGACTAGTAGCAAAAGGCTATTCTCAAGCAGAAGGAATAGATTTTGATGAGACATATGCACCTGTTGCAAGATTGGAAGCTATAAGATTATTCTTGGCATATGCTGCATATAAAAACTTCAAGGTATATCAGATGGATGTCAAGAGTGCATTTTTGAATGGCATTCTCGAGGAGGAGGTCTATGTTCAGCAACCTCCTGGATTTGAAGTTAAAGATCAAGAAGATAAAGTGTATAGACTCAATAAAGCACTCTATGGTTTGAAACAAGCACCAAGAGCATGGTATGAGACACTATCTCAATTCTTGGTAGACAATGGTTTTACCAAAGGTACCATTGACAAGACTCTTTTTAGAATCAATGAAGGAAACAGCACCCTGCTGGTACAAATTTATATAGATGACATAATATTTGGTTCTGAAAATGATTTACTTTGTGAAAAGTTTGCAAATCTGATGAAAAGTAAATTCCAAATGAGTATGATGGGAGAAATGAACTACTTTTTGGGATTGCAAGTCAAGCAGATGAAAGATGGAATCTTCATTCATCAAACCAAGTATACCAAGGAGCTACTGAAGAAATTTGGTATGGAAAACAGCACCAAAGTATCAACTCCTATGAGTACAAGCATTAGATTGGATGAAGACAAAGATGGCAAAGATGTTGATCGGACCTTATACGTATGATGATATAGCGATCTCTTTGTACCTCACACCAAAGCAGAGTCGATATATATCCTTTGCTGTAGGTGTTTGTTCAAGATTTCAATCAAAACCTAAAGAAAGTCATTTAGCTGCAGTAAAAAGAGTTCTCAAGTATCTAAGAGAGACTTTGGGAGTAGGGATATGGTATTCAAAAGATGGAAGTTTCAAGGTTATATCCTACTCAGATTCTGATTATGCTGGATGCAAGATTGATAGAAAAAGCACCACAGGAACTTGTCAGTTAATAGGAAATAGACTGGTTTCCTGGTTTAGCAAGAAACCGAACTCTATATCAACTTCCACTGCTGAAGCTGAATATATTGCTGCTGGAAGTTGTTGTGCACAAATACTATGGTTAAGACAACAATTAAGGGATTATGGAATTGAAGAAAGAGAAATTCCTATAATGTGTGACAACACAAGTGCAATTGCAATCACAGAAAATCCTATTTTGCACTCAAGAACCAAGCATATTGATGTGAGACATCACTTCATAAGAGATCATGTTGAAAAGAAGGATGTGGTGGTTATGTATATCCCCACTGAACATCAACTTGCTGATATTTTCACTAAACCATTAGATAGTGAAAGATTTGCTAAACTAAGGACTGAACTTGGAATTATAAAAGTTGACTGATACATCTTTGATCAGCAGTGTACTGGAATTCACAAAGGGGATTAGTCTTTGCTATGTTGGGTGAGCTCACTTAGCAGACTAGTCATTGGTATCAACAATTCCATGTACTTATTTATGTTTGAACAATTGAGCAAATGAAGTTGCCAAGGGGATTGGTCTTTGTCCTGTTGGATGAGCTCACTTGATAGATCAGTCATTGGTATTAAACTTCATCTTGTATTATCAATTGAACAAAATAAGGAGAAATAGAAGATCAGCAGAGTAATTCTGTCAGCAGGCTGCTGAGTCATATTTGTCAGCAGGCTGCTGAGCCAAGGCTGCTGAAGGTAACTTTACACAGTCAAACTTAAAAAAGTCAAAAAGCAAACGGAGGGATATTTATCATATCTTTGTAACCATAGTTACACGATCTGACGGTTACAAAACGTTATGAAAAAGTAATAGGCCACGTGTCATGACAGCATTCACTCAGATTTAATCGTGGTTAATACAACAATATGTGCTCTGACAGTTACAACTACCATCTGTCTATATATACAGACCTATACACAGAGGATACATACAACTCTCGAATTGCTTTTTCTCTGCAAATTTCTTGTGTGAACACTGATTTGAAAGCTTTCTTCTTCATCTCATTCACTCAAAATGGCAAACAAAGATAATGTTCATATTGGCACCAGTCAAAGTGTAAGAGGCTATGTGACTGACTGTCACTCTACTGAACTGGCCATTAATATAGGAAGAAGAATCAGACGGTATGCTGGTTTGGAGAACATTATCAATAGAAGACTGGAAAGGATTTCTTATATCAATGTTTTGGAGTTCGGAAAGAACATTGTTATACATGAAGGTAGAGAGGCCTTCACTACAACTGTTAATGGTAGAGAAATTGAAATTTCCTCAGACCTACTGAGAGAGGTATTTCATTTTGCACCTGGAAATAATGCCCCCACCAATCTAGAGGCAATGAATCTACCAAGGATGCAGTTTGTGGATGCAATAAAGACAAATAAGAAAATTGCATCAAATCTTGGCATTAATGTGAAGCATATTGGTTACCAAGACCATTTTGGGATTCTTTGGGAGTCTAGACACACTGTCTGGACCTAAAATAGAGATGCTAATCATCATCTGCAGAAGTATGAAGTTTGATTGGGCTGGATCTTTATACACTACATAAAGAAGGTGTTTATTGAAGATAGAGATGGTATAAGAAATTCCAAGGTCAAGCCCTTAGGACTACTGATTCAGACCTTGTTGAATAATTTTTAGATACCTAATATTTCATCTGAAAAGATTAACCAATCCAGATACAAGCCAGAAGTTGCTACTCCTATTCCTGGCTTAGATGATGATGAAGATGTGGATGCTGTGGCTACAAAAAGTGATGATGACTGTGGAGATGATGATGCTGGTGGTGAGCAGATTAAGGAAGTTGCTAAGTCTGATGCACCCAAGAAGACTGTTGAGAAGAGAAAGGCTGCTGATACAAGAAAAATAACAGAAATGTTAAAGCCTATGAAGACTAGAAAGCAAATAGCAGAGACTGATGAGTCTGCTGAGGGTCCAGCTGAAATTGAGGTTACTGACCTATCAGTAGTTGCAAAGAGAGAAGATCAAGGTCAAGTCCTAAAGGAGCAACAGAAGGAAGCCAGTAGAAAGAGGAAAGCTGCTGAATCTCAATCAGAGCAACTCTCCAAAAGAATGAAAGAGATTGCCAAGAAAAAGAAATATGGCAAAGGAAAACAGTTGAGGACTCTAGAGGCTCAGAGGGAAGAAGAAGAAGCAGAGGCTATTGAGGCTGAACCTTTAACAATTATCAAGCCTACTGATATAGTAGAGGTTGTTGTTGAGCAACCTACTGGAGAATCACAACAGGCTGCTGCACCTGAGCCTGTTATAGAAGTTGTTGTTTTCTCTCCTGTAAAGGCTGTTAAGCCTACTGAAACTGCACAAGTTGTTGTTGAGCAACTTATTGAAGAACCACAGCAGACTACTGAGTCTGTACCTGCTGTGGAAGTTGAAAAGTTAGTACAAGACCCTGCAAGTTTTGCAAGAAGTCAGGGGGAAGAGCAATCTGTTGCTAACCCTGCTGATGAGCATGTTAGTCAGGAGGAACCCAGTGTGGAACAGATGGAGGTAGTAGGTACTAATATACAACCTGAGCAACCTACTGACCTAGAGGCATCTGTTGAAGAAACTATGACTCTACTGGTTGAGACCTTTGGAGGTCAGCAGAGTGGACAGACAGCTCCTAGAAAGCCAACCATGCCCTTTGAAAGAAAAGAGAAAAAGAAGAAAGAAGAAAGAAGGGTATATGGATCCAAAGCTCCAGCTGGTAGCTGATTACTTTCAGTGGAAGTTTGGTTTTTATAAAAGACAAAAGCCAGCTGCAGAACCAATGATAGATTTTGAGGATTGGGCTTTTGGGAAATTAGGAGTGGAGAATCTGCTGGATTTGGTTGATACCTCTCTGTTGGAAGCTAAATTGATAGATCTCCTTGATCAACAAAAGAAGGAAGAGGGTATCAAGTTCAGAGATCCTAGAGATGAATCAGACAGTGAGGATTCATCATCTGATTCTTGTTATGATTATCCCTCTGGTCCAGGAGGAGTCAGTGGGACTGCTTTATTAAATGAACCAAGTGTACAACAGTCCACTGATACTGGTAGGTCTGCTGAGGGCTAGCAGACTGGACAAATAGATGAGGATATAGAAAATCTCACCATAGATGGTCTGGAGGCCTTAATAAATGATGGGATAAATCTTGGAGGCAACAGACTGGTTGGTGTTTCAGATGCTTTATTTGTTGAAGAACCTGCTGAGCATATTGATGATCAGCAGACTGTAGATTTGGAACAGGAGGTTCAGGCTGCTGAGACTCAGACAACACCTGAACAAAGGTTGGAACATGAGGTAAAGGTTGATGAGTCTCAAACAGCACCTGGACAAAGGTTGGAACTATCTTTGGGTTTGGAGGAACCCCTGCTGTTGTTGTTGAACAGGCGGCTGTAGTGGAGCCTACTAGAGACAAAGGAAAGATGGTCAGCAGACTGCTGTTATTGATGAGGATGAGCAGCTGCTGGACTATTATTATAGTGATGAAGAATTTCAAGTGCCTAAAGAAGAAAATGTTGCTGATGAACCACAACAGGCATTTGTACCCATTTTTAAGGGACCTGCCCTAGATCCTATTCTAGAGGAGTTTCAGGGTCCTAACCCTACTGGGAGAGACATGAGCTATGCCATAATTGTCAGCAGTCAAAGGGCACAATACAATGTTGAAGAGCCTGCTGATGAAGCTGCTTGACATATGGCTGGTGGAGTACCAGAAGAGGTTGTGGAAGAGTTGAGGGCTGTCAGAAATGACATAACAAGGTTAAGAACTCAACTCTAGTCACCACACAGGAAAGTGTTCATGGCCTGCTGTCCCGTTTTGTTGATGATGTCAATAAGGGGAAGAGAGCCAAACAGTAGTAGCAAAAGAGGCTGCCAGAATTTTTGCAAAGAAAATATGGGAAGATGACACTAATGCATTCAGAGAACCTGCACCTGGCAGACTTCCACTCACTGATGATCTTCTCAAAGAATATAAGAAAGTTTACAACAGCAAGAGGAGACCTTATCATGACAAAGGTTTCCATGAGGGACTTAATTCCTTTCCGGGACTTAAGTTTTGGGAAACAAGGGTTAAAGCCTTGAGAGCTGTACATAGAGGTGGAAGAGGTGGTAGAGGTGAAAGGAGTTTACCTACCACCAATGCAAAGGAGTCACTAAATGAATTCAAAGAAGTTTACATGCGTTTAGGCTTTAGAGTACATCAAATCATTCTTACTCTACCTGAAGCATGGAAATGGTGGAAAGAAGTGAATCCTCACATTGATTTATCTCTTATTGAAAATGAATGGATGAGAGAAATGATTAGAGAGATAGGAGCTTATCAAGAGCAAGTGGAGAAAGCAAGGGAAGAAAGAGAAAGAAGAAACTAGATCAGCATACTTTATCTGCTTTATATTTTTGCTGACTCTAGACTGTAATAATCTTGAACAAATAATTATAATGAGAGATGACTAAGTTTGTTCTGTTCTTGTTTTTAATCTTTTTGCTTTGCTGTAAGGAGGGTATTGGCATCATCACCAAAACGGGGCAAATTGTTGGACTTATTGTTGAGTTTTAGTGATGAGTGCCAGACTAGCTGTTATAGAGAAAAGGCAAAAAGATGTCTAGATCAAATGTATAGGTTTATTAGAGTTTGATCTTGTATAGGTTTGATCAAACAAGCACGGTAAAAGGTCAGCTGATCTACATCAGCAGACTTGTCTATATCATTAGGGTACATAGGTCAGTAGACTAGTCAGGAACCTGCTGAAGACTGAAGGCTGAGGGCTCAAACTCAGTTATTGAAGGCTAAGGGATCAAACTTAGTAATTAAAGTCAAAGATATGGAATCAGAATTTAAGGAAGTCTGTGATGACCTAAACTGATTACATATACCTTGTGTACAAGGTCTAAGTTCCACAAGTTAAGTGGTGATTGGAACTTGGTTATGATTAAATGGTGTAATCTAACTTCATAAATAAAAGTTAGATAAAAGAAGTCAGCTGCATTGTCTTATAGACACAGCAAAACATGGATCAGTTGACTAATATGTACTTCAGCAGACTCATGATCACAGGAACCTGATGATAAATATAATTCGAATTATTCAAAGGTTACATTGGAAGATTACAAAGAAAAGGACAGCTAACAACCTCTGATTTTATCAAACAAATCAATGGTTAAGATTAAAGGGACGTTAGGATGATTCAGACCTTTATCCAATGGATACAAGTCAAAGGGTGGACAGACTGAAAACTGTCAAAAAGGAGTCTGACAGTGTCAGTCCTAGGAACAATCAGAAAAAGCAAGTCAAGATGGAGACAAATCAAAAACGGCTATGTTTGAATTTCAAACATAAGTCACAAGGATTTCTACCTATAAATAGAGGACTCCTAACTCAGATACAAGTGATGATTTTTGAAGAAAAAATAAGAATCCATCTTGAGCTATCAGAATTAAATCGATCAAACACCTCACGAATTCTAATGAGCATAAAGCTACTGATCCAGTACAATTCTTCAAGTGTAATCTGCATTCAAGCTACATCAAGTTTACACACTTGAAGACATCAAGCTGCTGATCATATCATCCTGATCAAGCTGATGAAAGCTGAATCACTTACTTGATTCAAACTTTCTTTTACAAGGAATTTACTGAGGACAGTGAAGCACATTTGTGTCAAGGACTGTTGTTTATGGTGGAGCTGGTGAAGAGGCAATCCTACCCTTCAAGGACCAGTGGAAGACTTTGGAGCAGCAATCCTACATGTTCCAAGTGTTCAGTTTGTGAAGCCATAGTTATTGGTGAAGGACAAGCAATTTAGGGATTTTTGTAATAGCTACCTCATGAATCTCTAGTGAATTACCTCCAACATCACAGGAGAAGAGTGGTCTGACAGGATTACACCACCTGGAACCACTATAAAATCTGCGTACTTAGTTTCTGCATTTAGTTTATCTAGCACATCAATCTACTGAATCTAGCAACTGAATCACACACATACACTAATGAGTATCTAATACTTGGTATCATATTTAACAACAAGTAATAAGGCTTAATTTTTTATATATTTCCGCTGCACAAATTCAGTAAACTCAACAATCAATAGATTATCGAGTATCGGCAGACTACTTGACGATCAAGAAAGCTCTCAAGTTTCTTTGAGTTTATTAACTCCAAAAGTTTTAAGGGTTAATTTTATTCACCCCCTCTAAAATTAATCAAAGCCTTTTCAAGGGACCAACAATAATCTAGGAAATTTTCTTTTCCAAATTTCCTCACAAGTGTGGTGCCACATGCCATTAAAAATTTATAGAAAATGTCCTTTCTATCTTACATATTATTTACCAAATAAATAAAATTCGCATATTCATTAAATAAACGTCCAACTATTTAATTTATTCTTAAGGTTCCACAAAACGAGAAACACTCGCGTGTTATGAGCCAACCCAGGGACCATGGACCTATAACCAGTAGCTACAATAAATTGATTAAAATATTCATTGAACAGAACATTTCTACTCAACTCATTAATTCCGGAATTACGCTACCATAAATCCGAAACTGAACTCTATCGATTATAGATATAACTTATTCTCAAAGCGTCGAGTCAAAAAGTGTCCATTGATATAATCATTACATACAGACTAATCCTCCATAGACTATCCGTAGCGAAGTGGGATTATTTTTGTAAACCTTCTTCACTACATCTTATCCTTAGTTACCATCAACCCACTAGTGATCAATTAGTTCATAACCAATATGAACTCGGCCGATCGATCAGTTTCTAGGATTAACAAATAAGAGGATTGTCTTTCTACTTCCCGCAGGAAGGAATGGATTCCATATTTGTGAGACAGACACTTCTCACCCATTCCAGAATAGTGCTAACGTGAAAGTGATTCGGACCGCGCCTCTTAGCAATCCTTAACGAACATATCAAACCCTATCTTGAAACAAGCAGGTGTCTGCAATCACTTCAGGATTAAGGTTAATCCATATATTATCATTTTGTGATTTAATAAGATTTCTCAATCACGGAATTATATGAGAAATGCAGATTGAATTGGTCCAATCATGTATGACTCTCATCATTTATAAATGCCCTACTTAGACAACCAATGTCGATGGTCCGGATGAAACGGTCACACCATAAAGTATTCTGGGCGCATTAATGGTGGTTTAATCAATAGACCTCATACTTTGACTAAGTTCACCACGGACTAATAGTCCTCATGTGTGACACACACTAAGTTATATGGCTACATATGATACGACTTGGGATTTTCAATAGTGTATAATATATAAGCACAAAGCAAATAATAAGATGAGAATAAATCTGTCATTTATTAATTATAAAAACAATTATAGAAATTGTCTTTCGGGCACTACTACCAACAGTAACTTGCTACAAAAAGCATGGATATCCACATAGATTAAATTCAAGAAAGGCTAATATGGTTGGAGAGGAGCAATTAGCAAAAGAAGATCAGGCCCACAACAGGACTACTGTCCCGGGGATTCCAAATCTTACTGTACATCAATTGGAGAAGCTGATAGCTCTACTGAGTGCCAATTCCTATAGACACACTGCTGGACAACTTAATGCAATGAATAATGGGTTTTCATATGTTCAAGGATTATGCGACTTATATTCTATATGATGAATACGATGGATCTTGGACTCTGGTGTCATAGAACACATTGTATGTTCATTAGAACTGTTAAGCAATCTCAAACCTTCTTCTGGTATAAAAAAGGGATTACCTAAGGGAAATACTGCATATGTAACACACATAGGACAAGAGAAGATAATCCTCAACATACCTTACATGATGTGTGTTATATTCTTGGTTTTGATTGTAATTTGATTTCCTTACCTACTTTGATTAATCACTCCAACTGCGCAGCTATTTTTATTGCTAAAAAGTGTGTTGTGTAGGACAACAACAAGATTGGTTCAGCTGAGCTGCACAAAGGATTATATGTGTTGCATCAGTTTGTTAAGAGATCTGCTATTAAAGTTGCTTCCAATTTTATACAAAATAACACATTATCAGATAGAGTAGATGATGAGATTTTATGGCATTATAGACTAGGCCATATACCTTATAAAAGACTACAAGTCATTAGCTGTAATTCCACTTATGTAAAGTACTGTATACATGATTTATGTTGTGTTTGTCTTATGGAAAAATTAAAGAAACATCCATTTCCTTTAAGCACTACTAGTGTGAATGCTATTTTTTGTCTTGTTCATATTGATATTTGGGGCTCTTTGAGGCAGCATACTGTGAATAGACAACGATTTTTTTTACTATTGTGGATGATTTTCTAGATTTACTTGGGTGTTTTTTATGAGACATTAGTCTGAAAATTCTAACATATTTAAATCTTTTGATCAATTTGTTTCTACCTAGTTTAATAAAATAATTAAATTAATTAGATCTGACAATAGAGCTGAGTTTCAGCTTATAGATTTCTATGAACAACATGGCATTATACATCTGACTTCATGTGTCAGAACACCAAAACAAAATGGTATTGTGGAAAAGAAACATCAGCATCTAATGAATGTTTCCAGGGGTCTGAGATTCCAAAGTAACCTATCTATTGAGTATTGGGGTTTTTATCTTCTACATGCAGTCAAATTAATTAACGCTACACCTACACCACTACTGAAGGAAAGCACACCCTATGAAGTGTTATATGACACTAAACCAGACTATTATGTGTTCAAATGTTTGGTTGCCTAGTTTTTTCTAGCACATTTTAGCAGTACATGACAAAGTTTGATTTCAGATGCAAGACTCGTGTCTATCTTGGAAATTCAAATACATCCAATGGTGCAATACTCTTGAACATCACAAACAATGACATCTTTGTTTCTAGGAATACTCAATTCAATAAGACTTGTTTTCCCTTATTTTAACAGATATTAGGCAAGGCTAGATATACTTCTGGCATACCAGTGCCACTATGAGTCATGGACAGTTTTGATGATCAGCTGAATGAGTTGGCTTAGCAATCTAGCATGGGGTCCGCAATAGCTGAGAATTCTAGTGGAGAATCAATTCCAATCAGCTAGGCACCTGCTCCCGTCCAGTTGAGGAGATCAACAATAACAAGAAAGGCACCAAAATTTTATCAAGGGGGTGCTCACACTGTACAGTAGACCCCACACCTGCTGAGTGAAGTGATGAATCTAGAGTAATTCTTAGCAAAGTATGCTAGATATGTTTGTGCTATTGATTTTGTTAAAGAACCAAAGATATACAACCAATCAATCAAGCATGATAAGTGGAAATAGGCTATGTAGAAGGAAATTGAAGCCTTGCAGACCACTCATACTTGGGAGGTTGTTGATTTGCCACATGGCAAGAAGCCCATTGGATGCAAATGGGTATATAAGATCAAATATAATCATGATGGCTCTGTAGAAAGATACAAGGCAGGACTAGTAGCAAAAGGCTACACTCAGACATATGGTATTGATTATCAAGAGACTTATTATCCTGTTGTCAATATCACCATAGTCAAAGCCTTGTTGGCAGCGTTAGTAGCTAATAACTGGCATCTTCATTAGATGGATGTCAATATAGCATTCTTACATGAAGGTTTGCATGAATAATTGTAAATGCAACTTCCCCCAAGTTTCAAGACAGACAAACCAATCCAAGTCTGCAGATGAACCAAGTCTTTGTATGGGTCAAAGCAAGCCAGCAGACAATGGAATTGTAAGCTGACTAAGACTTTAGAAGGAAAATGTATTGTTCAATCCAAGAATGACCATAGTTTGTTCACCAAAGGATCAGGACAATCTTTCATTTCTTTATTAGTCTATGTAGATGACATAATAGCAGTCAGTCGTGACATTCAATTAATTCGGCACATCAAAGATACTCTACATAAGCAGTTTACCTTCGAATATCTTGGCAAATTAAGATATTTTTTGGGCATTGAGGCTGCAAGAACCCCTGAGGGCATCTCTATCTCTCAGGGGAAGTATTCTTTCAATCTTCTAGATGAATATGAGTTTTGGGGGGCTAAACCTGCCAAGACACCTATGGAGACCAATTACACCCTACAACATGGAGATTCAGCCTTGTTAGACGACAATACTGCATACAGATCACTGGTTGGTAAGTTAATATACCTTACTTTACCAGACCAGACATAGCTTTTGTATTTCAGCAGTTAAGTCAATTTTTTTAACACTCTTAAATATTATATATTCCTACTTTTATATATAATTTGTTACCTTTAACCTCTTTGATTAATCACTCTCATTGTACAACTGTTTTCACTTATAATAAGTGTGTTTTGCAAGACATCGAGAGGAAAATGATTGGTTCAGCTGAACGGCATAGAGGACTGTATATTATGTTTCAACAGCCACAAAGAGATCCATTCTTAATAGTTATGCTTGTAATTATGTACATAATAACATTTTATTAGATAGAGTAGCTGATAAGATTTTATGGCATTATAGACTAGACCATCTACCTGATAAAAGATTGCAAGTCAATAGTTCTAGATCAACTGATGTAAATAACTATGAACATGAATTGTGTTTTGTTTGTCCTATGGCGAAATTGAAGAAACAACATTTTCCTTTGTGTACTACTGCTGTTAATTCTATTTTTGATCTTATTGACATTGATATTTGGGTCCCTTTAAGGCACTCTACTGTAAATGGTCAACAATCTTTTTTAACTGTTTGTAGATGATTTCTCTAGGTTTACTATGGTTTTTTCTAATGAGACTGAAGTATGAAGCTTCTACTTTAGTTAAATCTTTTGTTAAATTTGTTTCTACCAGTTTAACAAAATAATCAAGGTAATTAGATCTGATAATGGAGCTGAGTTTTAGCTCACATTATTTTATGAAGATCATGACGTTATTCATCAGAATTCCCGTGTCAACACACCAGAACAGAATGGTATTGTTGAAAGGAAACATCAGCATCTGAATGTTGCCAGGCTTCAGAGATTCCAGAGTAACCTACCTATTGAGTATTGGGGTTTCTGTTTATATAAATGCATCCTCCCTATACTTAAGTGGTAAATTGGAGTGAGCATGTAAAGATAGATCTGTTTCGGTAATATTTTGATGACGAAGCTCT
This sequence comes from Gentiana macrophylla, assembly GCA_026214975.1. Lineage (NCBI taxonomy): Eukaryota > Viridiplantae > Streptophyta > Magnoliopsida > Gentianales > Gentianaceae > Gentiana > Gentiana macrophylla. The sequence goes on along the minus strand of CM047808.1, from coordinate 87,524,674 downwards.
ACGGCGTCCATTTGTTTGTGAGTGTGAGCACAAGCAACCTGATGAGAGATACCACTGCGAGAAAAATAATTTCTAAGGCGCGTAAATTCTGAACCACGATTAATTTGAATAGATTTAATTTTAGCATCAAATAAGCGTTCCACAAGAGCTTGAAATTTATAGAAAATATTTTCAACATCATATTTCAATGCAATAGGCACAGGGCCTCCAAACATATGAATAAATTAAGTCTAAAGATTTCGAGGAAGTAAAAAATGAGTTAGATAAGGGGAGACAATGACTCTTGGCTAATGGACAAGCAGAAAAAATAGATAAAGGAAATCACAGGGAGGAGGGATGTTTAACTAACGCAAAATAATATTTGTTATTCATGGTGAGCAGTGGCTGAGACGATGATGCCAAGAAGAGAAGGAAGCATGTGTGGCAGAGCAGGAGGGACTAGAGGTGGAATTGAAGTGGCTAGTTAAGTGGTAGAGACCATCTTTTACGTAGCCTCTAAGATGGATCTGGCCCGAGTAATCTTTCACAAGGAAATAAGAAGAGTGAAATTCAAAATATACATTATTTTCACACGCAAAATGTTGAACATAAAGTAAATTTTGTTTTAGGGAAGGGGCAAGAAGGACATATTTAAGAATATAAGAGGTGGAGGGAATATTAACAATGATGTTACGAATGTGGGAAATGTACATACCAGTACCATTACTTTCTCTTATTTGATCATCACTGTTGTATGGAGCATGATGTGAGTGAAATTTTTGTGGGTGAGGAGTCATATGGTGTGATGCGCCGGTATCGGGCAGCCAAGAGGAGGAATCGTATGTGGTACCTGCAAAATTTTAGGAAGGGGGACTTGCAAAATTCGATGAAGGGGGGCGAGGTGGAGAAGGAACAAAATTTTCATCAAACCTATGCCAGAACTGTGTGGCCCATTTTACTGCATAACAGACACTACTGGGATGGAGATTGAAGATGATCGGTAGGTGGATGAGGACCAAAAAAATGACCATGACCTCGGCCCCGATCGGAGGAGCCTCGGCCGCGATTTGGGGGAGGCCGGGCAGCATAATTGGCGGAAGGCTGTGTGATGGTGGAGGTGACAAAGCGGGATGAATTAAATCGGGTGAAGGAGTTGATACAACATGGTGAGAGATACGAGCTTCCATGGTAAGAAACATGGAGAATAATTCATCAGAAGTAAGATTAAAACGGGAAGACGCCATGGCCATTAATGCATCGTATTCAAGACCCAATCCGGCAAGAATATAATTAATGATATCATCAGTTTGAAGGGGTTGGCCGGCGAGTGCAATATCATCCGTGAGCCATTTGATTGTCATAAAATAGCTAGTCACAGTAGAACCAACTTTATGAGTAGTGGCAAGTTGAGATCGAAGGTGAACCACTTTGGTGCTAGTTTGTAATGCAAAAAATTGTTGTATGGCGGTCCAAATAGCGGCAGAGGTGCGGGCGTGATAAGCATGAATAAGAATGTCTTCAGTGAGGGAGGATGTAATAGCACTTGGGATAAGTTTATCCTGTTTTACCCATTAAGCATAGTCCGGGTTGGGTTTGCCGTCGACCTAGGGTGGTGGTGATATGATTGTGTCATCAACAAAACCAAATACTTCTTGAACTTTGAGATAAGGCACCATTTGTACAAGCCAAATAGGATAATTTGCGTGCGTCATTTCATGATGTTGATAGAATTTGATGAATTAAAAGAAGGGTACGGAGAGGGAGAGGATTTGGGAGCAGAGGTGTTTGTGTTGGTGGAGTCATCCATGAAAGCTGAGTTTGATGAGAGGTTTTTTTTGTATGACTGCATCGGAAGAGGAGAAGAAAAGAGAATATGGTTTTCTTGGGGAAGAGGAAGGCAGACGAGATGGAGGTAGGAGATAGGAGGTAGAGAACGACGAAAAGAATTCTGGGTTAGGGAGGCTTTAACCTATGGCTCAGATACCATATCAAGGTTAAAAGAGAAGAATATTTTCATTGATTCTAGATTGATTTGATACAATGTGAGGAAGGCCATTTAAATAATACAATAAAACTTAGCGAACAAGAAAACAAAATGAGCCGAATCGAGCTCTCTTATTTATTTGCTCTAACAATGCCTTAGACGAAGTAATTGAGGAAAAACGGTATGTTTCAAGTCATGAATTAAAGATTTTGAGTACATTAACATAGATAGATTTATCGTGCTAGTAGGTTGGGTAGGTTCTCAACAATTAGATCAATCTATTAGGATCAAGCGTTTATCGTTCTACTAAACCAATTAGTGTTAGTAAATTTACTACTATATTTCCTTATACCACACCCTAGCGGCTAGCCACACGGTTCGAAGCCGTACAGGCGGCATAGTGCTGAACCCCAACAATCTCCCCCAGCACCTGCCAGCCTCAAATGCACAACATGTTGTTGCCAGGATTCGAACCATGACCTTGATCTGATTTCAGTTGTTAGGATCAAGCACTCATCATTCGACTAAAACCAATTGATGTTAATAAATGTGATACTATATTTTCTTATACCACTCTATGGCAGCGCCACGGTTCGAACCCGCATAGGCGGTCATAGTGCTGAACCCCAACACAATCATATCAATGTTCTATAAAGCATCAAATAAGAGGTAATGAGTTTAGTAAGAGTTCCTCTTACAAGCATCATGGTTACACAAATCTAATCATTTTCATGCATTTCAAATTGTTTTAATTAGTTAGTTAAATATCTGAGCATGAATCATAAACCCTTGACATTATATTCATCAGTTTTAAGTCTTAGAATCTGTCCAGAATAGTAAACTGGCACTGGTGCACCGGTCGCCCTTTTTCTAATGAATCAGACATTTTCAGATTTTTATGCAACATCATGTTTGTTCAGTTTTTAAATCATTTTTATGAATATTCCAGGTGTTAAACGAATTAATATTAATTTTTATGAACTGAGATATAAGAAATGAAATATATTAAGTGTGTGTGTGTGCGCGCGTGTATATATACCAACTAATACTCCGTTAGTTGATATGTTTTCCAAATGAAACTAAAGGTATCAGGAAGGTGGAGAAGGACTGCCTGACCCATGCTCTAGCTGTATTTGTCAGAGAAGACGTGTGGACTCATGTGTTCTCCGAAGAGAAAACAATGATCATGATCTTTCACAACGGAGTGTTGGTGTGGGAGTATGTTACACTTTTTTGAGTATGTGTTAGAATAATTGGAAATAATTATATTTATTGTAGATTATTCTTAGAATGATTTGGTAGTTAGACTTCCTTGATTTTAGCTATACAGGAAGATTGTAATTTGTATATAATACACAGTGATGGAATGAATCAAATACGGAAAATATTCTCAAATCTTTCATGGTATCGGAGCACTTTATTTAATACCAAAGGGGGGGTGGAATGGGGTAAGACTGCATCACCATAACCACGAATCGGAATACATTGACCACTACCAACTAGAATACCATTATTAGTGCTCATATTAAAATAGGACGAAAGATTACCTTGTGCCGCCGCCATGTGTGACGTGGCCCCGGTGTCCATGTACCAATTTTGATCCGGAGGATATAGAGACATGGTGTGCAGCGCAGCTTCTATATCCGTGGGTACCCATTGTTGAGCCGAAAAAGCTTGTTGCTGTCCAGAAGCAGGCCCAGCCGAAGATCCATTCCCATAAGGACGTGGGCCTAGTACCCCATTTTGAGAAGGGCCAGCATTTCTTCTCCATTGCTGAGCCCAAGGCTGCTGTCGGGTAGGATAAGGGCATGGAGGAGCCGCCGGTTGCATCAAATACCACCAGGGGGGAATCTGCCATGGCTGACCACCGGCCGATGGACCTCCCTGTTGACCGCCCTGTTGTCCACCTTGCTGACCACCACCACGGTAGCCATTGCGTCCACCTCCACTCTGTCCGCTACCTCCAGCCTGTCCCCGACCATGTCCATTACTAGAACCTTTGCTGCGATTTCGTTGTCCCCCGTTGCGGTCTTTCTGCTGTTGGCCACGACCAGATGAAGGAGCAGTGGTGTTAGCGCCGGAGGACCCATCATCGGCCGCCGCCAGAGCAATGGAGGAGGAGGAGTCCTATCGGGACCTTTCCAAGATAGTGGTCTCCTCCGGATATTGTGTTTTCTTAGGGGATAATCTGCTTTCCTGGTCCTCTAAACGTCAGCCTACTCTCTCCCGTTCCAGTGCAGAGGCTGAATACCGAGGCGTTGTGAATGTTGTTTCGGAGTCATGTTGGCTTCGGAATTTGCTTTTAGAGCTCCATTGTCCAATTCGCAAGGCTACTATCGTCTATTGTGATAACGTCAGTGCTGTTTATCTTTCAGGGAATCCTGTCCAGCACCAACGGACAAAACATGTTGAGATGGATATTCATTTTGTTCGCGAGAAGGTTGCTCGTGGTGAAGTTCGGGTTTTGCATATCCCTTCTCGGTATTAGATTGCAGATATTTTTACCAAAGGATTACCTCTCGTTTTGTTTGAAGATTTTCGGATCAGTCTCAACGTCCGCGAGCCTCCCGTTTCGACTGCGGGGGAGTGTTAGAATAATTGGAAATAATTATATTTATTGTAGATAATTATATTTATTGTAGATTATTCTTAGAATGATTTGGTAGTTAGACTTCCTTGATTTTAGCTATACAGGAAGATTGTAATTTGTATATAATACACAGTGATGGAATGAATCAAATACGGGAAATATTCTCAAATCTTTCAGTATGAATAAAATGAGCTCCAATCAAGAACTCAAGAAACGCAGGAAATTTGAAAACTAAAAAATCGGAAATATTGAACATTTTTATCATTGAGAATTTTGGATGATTCCGCCTAATTGAATTTATACAAGGTGTTTAGAACATCTATATATATATATATATATATATATACTAGCCACAAACCCGTGCATAATGCACGGGGATTTCAAAACTAAACAATTATGAAGATGAGAACTCATGAAATATTTAGGAGGTTTCTATCGGCACACCACTTTTTAGTATTGGCACCCTATTACTCCCGGCACCACAAAAAATTACTCCGGCACCACGGTTATTTTTAATGAACGGAACGTCAGAGAGCACTGACGTTGCTATTGAATACAAACATGTGGCACCGACGTTTACGTTATAAAAGTGTCGCAACTTAGAAACGTCAGTCCACTAACTTCGTTTTTGAATGACGTTGGTTTTCCACATCAACGCCGCAACCGACGCCCGCTTCATCGAAGTAATAATTAAAAAAATGGGTGTCAATAGTAAAAACGGATGTGCCGATAGAACCCCCAATATTTAATGACAAAAAATTAGTTTCAATAAGCAAGTAGTGCTAAGTATTTATCAAATACCACATTGAGTATGCGATTAAGCAATTGTTACACATATTTTTTTTCCATTGAAACCTTATATTTAGTCATGTGTCCTCAATTGTTACAACTCAAATGCTTAAAATTGGAAACTGACTCAAACTTATATCCTATTACAACAGAAATTAAAATAAAATAAAATAAAAAAGTAGTTAACCAAAAGAATGTAACTAATCACTCAAAGCAACAAAAAAAAATGGACAATGATAGATTTACAAACTCGTACTACAGAATTTCTACCTAAAATGTTTTTTAGTTTGTTGTTTTAACTCTTGGTTTTTTGTGTACTTAAAAAAATCAAACATACGGATGTGATGGTTTCCAAAATAAGATTATGTAACCCACATTCGTGTATCATCGCCCAAACCTCATTGAATCATATTCCATGAGCGAAAGGACAAACATAAAACTACTCACCGAATAAATGAACATGATCTATTTATAGGTTAGCGAACATGACTCAAATGTTTGATTTACATACGTAGCGTATACACGCCTTTTGATTTACATACGTAAACATAAGGAATAATGTAACTTGTATCATTCCCTTTAGCTCCATCATGAATCATTTGTTATCTCCTTCCCTATTTCATTCTTCCGTATTGCCCTTAATAGGAATGTGCACCAAAAAATCAATGTAAATGATTGAATTTTAATCGGCATGAGGATGGTGATGGTTAGTAATGACAACTTTGGGAAGTTGAAGTGTAAATGTAGAACACATGATGGCGAGATCACACACATGACGAATGCCAAAAGAGTAATATAATTCAAGCACAAAGATTTGAAATAATTCACGGGCTATATAGGACAAAAGGCAAAAGACGCATTAGAAAAGAGCCCTAAAATTGAAAACAATAAGGAAGATCATTCTCATACATAAAAAACAATAAATTCTATCATGGTAGATCGAGCTTTCCTCCAAAACGGTTGAGCCAATTCAAAGACTTATTCAGATTAGGCTACAACATAAAAGAGCCAATTATAACAATATGCCAAGAGCTTCAAACAAAATCCTTTCCAATTAATAAAAGGAGAGAATACGGCTCAAAAGAAAAGGAATTATCTAATGGAAGCATTTGAAGTATTCAACAAATGAATGGTCAAGGAGGATCATGGAATGTATGACAAAGGTTTCAAATCAGGCCACGATACGTAAATGTTAGCAATAGAGAGTGCAATTGCAAAATTATCAATAATGCATATCAAAATCACAAATAAGCACACGAAGATATATATTATTATAAAAACGACATGTCATAAATGCGGTCTTTATATGGATTCAAAGAAGAAGAGTAAATGAAAGGAGGCAAATAATAAACCTTGTTGAGTATATGATGATAGCAGAGATGAGGTGGTGTTCCTCGATCTCGCATACGAGGTGATCATCTACGCACAATAGTACACTTGCCACAACGTCTTCTATCATTATGCTCTCTCCAATTCGCCCCATGGCTTCATCAATCGTGCCACCGGTATGGCTCAAACAACGGATGACCTTTAAAATAAGACATGTACAAAAGATCAAAAATGTTATAGGAGAATTTTATAGAAGTAGCATCACCTGATGAATCTAACACAATATTCATGATTGGGAAGAGAAATAAATAAAAATTAAACACGTTACCTACCACCTTTACATATTGTGGGCAAACATTTAACAAATTCTAACAACTGGAATACACCATCACCATTTTTGGTGCTCACCTAGACAATAACATCAATTGCATCACACAATATTAGATCTATATTCATAAATATGTTCAATAGTTGTAATGTTAATTCCAAGTCATAGAACATAAAGCACACAATCATATGCTTTAGTTTGATGGCAAATGTACTTCATTTTTTTATTAAAAAAAATACACACACTTGAAGAGGCAGTAAATCTATACTAAATTATGGGAGAGTTATTCAAAAGGACAAAAAGATTGTCAACTTCCCTAGAAAAAAAAATTCCTACATAAGACTGTGGCTTCAACAACCAAGGTCTTTGCAAAGATCTTCTTGATCTTCCGCAATTGTTCACGATTGGACCGGAAGAATCTCAAAAACAGATTCCAAGAGAAAGGAAGGGAGTTTTCATTTATCTCCTAGTATATTTCTTTACCAATCGACTTTGCAAGCATAATCATACCAGTTCAAGAAAAACAAAACATCAACAATCAATTTTCAATTTTACAGAGAACCAATGCTTATTCACATACGACAAAAAAAAATTCAAATCTAATAAAAGCCTAATTGCTAAACGATGTGATGTCGGACATAGATTTATCATCAAAGCAGGATAAAAGTACCAACAGACTTCAAAATGTCATGGTCAAGGCTCTTGCTTTTGGATTCATCAAAGCATTGACACCCCCCATTTTCTACAACAATTTCCACCGAAATGTCACGAACTAATTGAATCCCTCCTCCCGCCTCTCGAGCAATTGTAATTTCGTGGTGAAAATTGACTGCCAACAGCTTTTGTAATTGAATCCCTACGCCGCAATTTCGGGGTGAAAATTTTGTGAGTCGGCTAATTAAAAACGTTAGTATATTGACACAAAGGATTACCCGAGCAGAGAGATAGGAAGCCATATATTATCGCCTATTAACTTTGACAATCTGCACACAAAATGAAAGCATGTCATAGATCTATAACTACTATTCCATTAACAACATACTACTAAAAGAATATATAAATTGCAGTTCTCAATGAAATAGATTTACGTGAGAACTTAATACGATTCACGGCCGAGAAATCAAGATGTTTTAGAAAGTAATCATTGGAATCACATTAAAGCTACTGAGTATCCTACTTTCACACAATTAACTTGAGCTTTTGATGGAAAGAATTAGTGATAGTTGATTACCAAAGGACGGCCTCATACGGTGTTGTGGTTGATACCACTACTATTATTACACCATGTCTATGAAGTGCTGGAATACTTCTTTAGAATTGATTCATGTCACACAATTGCCTCTCCTAAGACAAACAAACGACGAAGAATTAATTAGAACTGAAAGCTTCGACAATACATTATAAAGATAAAATAGTATCGGGAAGAATCGAAATCTAAATTTCACTTCCAAATATAACAAATGGAGAGTATAAAAGTTCTGAATTTAGGAATACTAAGGATGTGCGCATCCACTTGAAGAACTAACTATGAATTACCAAAACCGGTTTACATCATTAACATACCTACATTAATGAAACATAGCCGTCAGTGATGATACAATTAGTCATAATTTTTCCTTCCATTTTGTGTTGGGTCGACTCAAAAAAAAAACCGCTGCAAACAATTAAATAATCTTAACAGTAAATTGTTCAGGCTGTCGCCAAACTCGAGGGATGTTTCCATGCACCAAGGGATCATTTTTTGGGTTTACGGTTCGTAAGCAGTAATATTTAACTCTGATTTGCGAAAGAATAAAAATTAACAATGGTTTATGAATCAAATAATTTAAAAGGAGCAATTTGGTTTACACATTAAAGAGGATGAAAAATGCAGAAAGACCAACAAACAGATGAATACAGAGGTATATCAAGAAAAAGGCTAGAATTGTTCTTACGGTGCAAATCCGTGTAAAATGAATGTCCGTGAAGGAGGGTTTGAGGTTGAGAGAGGAAAAATTGTATTGAAGCATATCAGTGAATGGAAAGTCTAACCTCTTTCTCGCAATTTCAATCTTCAACCCCGATCCCGACACCTCTGCGATCCCCGATTTGTGTGATGTGAAACACCTGTTGATTGTAGAAGGCTGGTGATGATCTCCTACTCCGTTTAGGGTTTGGAGGGGAGAGCCGTTCTCATTGACAGGAATTCTGCATTCGAGAGGATTTTTATTTTATTTTAATTTTGATCGTTGTTGAATAACGTGAGCAGATAAGATCGGTTCAGAAACTCTTCTAAACGGGTATTCTTCGGGGTTTGGAGCCGAATTCGATTGGATAATTGGGTTAAAACTAGCTTCTCTTTATATTATAGTATATATATATATATATATATATATATATATATATCGAGAGAGACTAGAACACCTAGCTAGGTCGAGTTGTTATAAGTGTACTAAAAAACTATCCAATGAATATAGTTACACAATACTTTTTCAATGAGTCGTTAATCGTTATAAGTGTACTAAAAATCTTAATTAACTATTAATTTGTACTGTATTAATTTTTGACAACCGTTTACCAAAAAATTTAACATACTATATAGGTTTAATTTGAAAAAAAGCTAGAGTTCGTTCTTTTTTTTATGGGGCCACGAAAGCTCACTTATACATAAATAGAAAAAGAAAATAAAGTGATCAGAATATTTGATTTATGTTATTGTACAACTAATAAATAACAGAGAAAAGAGAGAAGAAATATAACGTAGAGAAAGGGAAAATATTGTGTATTATTTCACTGGTAGGATCAAGGACGGAAAGTGAATTAAAATTCGAATTGACTAAATTGAAATTAACTGTAAATTTTTTCTTTCTTTCTTGATGTCCGAAATTTAGAATAGGACACTACAAGAAATTGAGGTTATTCTTTGGGAATTTTAGCCGCGCTATACAATAATCCGGATCACCTTGAACCTATGTTTTTGTGTTGGAGTTTTAACGGCGCTACACAAAAATCCGGATCACCTTAAACCTCTCGGAACAAGAACGCTCAGATATTACGGGATGGAGTTGATATATATATATATATATATATATATATATATATATATATATATATATATATGTGTGTATATATATATATCTATATTGAACCAGGTTTTTCTCACATAATTACCACATACAAGTTGGGATTAGTTGTGTGTATTGCGAAAAAAATGAAGGGCATAATGAGTAAGGTGGACTTATATTATGGGCTGCTGGATAGGCTGAGGGGGTGGGCTTAGCGCCCCTCAGCCCTGTGAATGGCTCCGTCTCTGGGTAGGATGAAGTATTTATAGAAAAGATTATAGTGTATATACAATAATTTGAGTTAATCCAATATCTACACAAATTAATTTGAATAATAGATAATCCAGAAAGTTTATCTTTTACGTAATAATATATATATATTCAACGAGTGGTTGTGGAAAATAATTTCCACACTTCAGTAATCAGTAACGATTTTGGAGAGGATTACGGAGAAACTGAGGCTACAATTCGGAGTGATTTGCATCTTGAAATATTCAACCATTAAAAACCCATCCCCCAAATTGTAGCCTCATCTTTTGTTTTTCCCTTCCCCCAAATTACTACCATTTCATGAATTTCCACAAACTCATATTTCCTCCCAATTAATAAAACAAGAAGTCACAAAGTATTCACTACAAAATTCCGAAATTTCCACCATGGGAAACCCCATTTACATGTTCTTCCTCTTACTCGCAATGTTCCTGCTCGTGGATGCATCATTGGTCAGTAACGGATCAGGATTCGACAAGAAATCTGACCTCGGGACCTGCAACGGCCAAATCGGAAATTGCATCGATGAAGGAGAGGAGACGATTATGGATTCCGAGGCGAACCATCGTTTACTTGCTGCCCAAGGAAGGTACATAAGTTATGGTGCTTTGAAAAAGAATAGCATACCATGCAACAGAAGGGGTTCATCCTACTACGCCTGCACTTCACATAAACAGGTCAATCCTTATCATAGGGGTTGCACCCAAATCACTAAGTGTCCTAGAAATGTTCATTGATTTTATATTTCTGCAAGAAAAAAAAAAAGAATATGATGTACGAGTTCATTTGTGTTTGATGTAGAATCCTAGGTAGATTTTGTGGTCATAGATTTGTACTTTAGTTTTTCTTTTGGCATTTTTTGTTTTTGAATGTTCAGGTGTATTATTGTTTTAATAATTTTTGGGACAAGAATTCAAGTTATAGATGGAAAACGGAAAATACTTTGAATCAATTAATGATGAGAAAAGACATGAGAAAAGAAAAGATGAGAATAGAAAAGAATAAATTATCAGCTTGTGTTTGGTATGCAGAGCTGAGAATAGAAAATAAATTATGAGCTTGTGTTTGGTATGCAGAGAAAAGATAATGAGAATATAAATGATTTTTTTTTTTTGAAATGAGAATTGATAATAAAATAATATAATTTATTCTCACCGAAGCATGTTTGGTTGTCATGAAAAAATATAATCGAATTTTTTTGGGGGAAAGAATATAATCATATTTTATGGGTGAAATTTTATGGAGTATATTATTTTTGGAAAAATAATATTTTTTTTTTTTTTTACAAGATAATGGAAAAAAAATGATACAATTATACAAATCATGCTCCTAATACGAGGAAAGATAAGTGGCGGGAAAACGAACTTTTCTATTCTCTATGAACTTTTCTTTACTGTAGGGTGAGAATCGAAAACAGAGAAAAGAATCACTTTTGGAGAAAAGTTGATGAGTTGAGAAAAAACACTTTTCTTTTCCCAAGCAACCAAACGCGTTTAAATTGAGAAAAGAAATATAATCTTTTATTTTCTGATCACATTTCTCCATACCAAACACCTCCTAAAGGAATAAGCAGTTCCACCATTTATAACCTTACCTCTAAAGGGTTTACAATTAAAAGTTTGACGATAATAACAAAATTTACTTTTATTTGCAATTATTATTATTATTAGGGGGGTTCTATTTGGACTTCTATTTACTACTTGGCACGTTTACTACTTGTACGCAAAAAAATTACTTGGGCACCACATGATTTTTATATAGTGAAGTCGATCACACTGCATGGTGTTCTTTGTGGAACACCAACGTCGATCACAATGGCGTTGGTGTTCCACAAGCGAACACCAATGTGGCGACGCTCCTATATAAAAAAGTGTTAAATCTTAGAACGTCGATCCATGACTTTTCAGGCATGGTGTTTTATGGTGGCATACCAACGTCGGTGACACTCGACGTTGGTATGCCACTAAAACACCAAACATGTGAGTGACGTTTTTTTTCACCCAAAAAATATTCATTAATGCAAGCAGTAGTAGTAAAAAATCCAAATAAACCCACCTATTATTATTATTATTGTTATTATTATTATTATATTGTTATTATATATATATATATATATATATATATATATATATATATATATATATATATATATACAAATTTTATATTATATTATACTGAGCCAGATAGAAGGTTGCTCATCCAGCCCAGCGGATCCATTGTATATGCGGAACTGCAATGCAGCTGAAAAAGGGAAGCCCTTTTGAGCGCCGCTTAAATCTTGATTTATAATCTAACTCTTCAGCCACTGAGGCCCGATACACCTTGCGCGAAGCCCCTTTTTATTAGTAAGGTATAGGTTGGAAAAAAATTGATTGATTGACTCGTTTAGAACGCTACTTAGTTTGATTCATCTTTTTTACACCCTCGGCGGCAGGGGCAAATATATATGTTCCAGGGTGGGGTCACGTGACCCCACTGAAATCCGATAATATTTTTTTAGTATTAAAACGATATTGTTTTGTTGTTAAAAAAATATATTTTATCGATTAGAAAATACAATTTTAAGTTCCGGTGACAGAACTGGAATTGTTTTTTTTTGTTGGATAAAAGAAATATAATTTGAAGTGATTAGTTTTTATGTAATAAAAATAAGGTATTTCAATACTGTATGGAAAAAAAATGATTTTTTTGCCTTAAGAATAAATTATACAATTAAATATATGCACCTTTAAATGTGACATTTTTCTAATTTTCTGAATATATAGTTAAATATGTGGCCGACATGGCATGTCCAGCGGTAAATGTTGTGGTCATTAACTCGGAATTTTCGGGTTCGAGTCCCAGTAAGAATTAAAGTGTGTATGTGTGTATTTTTCGTATAGTTAAAAAAAAAAGAATAGTTAAATATGCGTGAATTGAATCTTAAAATCTACATCCTGTGATAAATAAATATACATATACTAGTTTAATACCCGTGCTATGCACGGGGATAGATAAAAGTTTGAAAGTATATATAATATTTTATTTATACATTATACAACTAACAATATTTGAAGTATTAAATGTTACAATATAGTACTACATTAATCTACTATATTAGTATTTTCGGAATGATATGGTATAATATATTGTTTATAGCGTGAAAAATAGAATTTAAATGACAAACTCACAGACTAAGGGACGCGTCATCCACCATCTCGAACATTTTTCTTACTGTAAAATGATAAATCACCCTATCCACACCCACCCCACCCTTATCCATTGTCTCATTTAACGTGTAAAATTCCACAAACTACGGCCATAAAAAAATACCTTATCCATCCCCCAATTTATCATAATCACACGGCACGTGTCGAAGAAGTCTCGTGTCATAAATAAACCCGGTGGTGGATACAGTAAACCGCAACAAATCCTTTCTATTCAACAAATGGCCTACCACGCAAATCCTTCTACTGGAAAAAAACCGCATAAACCGCATCAAATACCTTATTATGAGTTACGGCATAAAGATGAATAACGGGAGGTTGATGACCAAAGTACCAAACATATACCGCATATAATACCTTTCTATTCTGCAAATAACCTAGCACGTAAATCCTCCCACAAGGAAAAAAAAAATAGAACATAGTTTGATGTATCAACTATAAGTTATTCAAGTATCACTGAAACAAACTCATATTGCAATGAAAAAAAAAAATCAGAAGCTTTGATGATATAAAGTGCAAGTTGGAGTATGATGGAATAATCACTGTATTATGAAAGCAAACATTTATTAAGTAAGGGGCACGCTATATTATTATTACCGTGTGCATACACATCCGGCCACATCGGATGATCATGATGATTGATTGATCGGTGTTAGATCTATATTATAATATAGATCTAACACCGATCAACGGTGCAGATCATCCGATGTGGCCGGATGTGGCGCACACGGGTGTGGCACTATCATTTCCGTTAAGTAAAACCTAAATGAAGATTAGATCAGTAAATCGTAATCTTTATTTATTTATTTATTTATTTGAATTAGTTAAATAACCCATCAATACAAAAATGTTGCACAACCGTTTTAGTAGAATCTGGTACAACGTGCAAAACTGAATTGTTATTATACGAAAATCTTGCAAAACCTGATAAGTACATATCCGAATTGTTATTTGAGTTTCAGAAAAGATTTGAATTTTAAAATAAAAATAGATGATAACATTATTGGCTAGCGTGAGTGCGTAACAAAGACTCTAAGCTTCTCATAGAAGATGTAAAAACAATATCATCAATACTTTAGCCTCCTCGAACATAAGTTACCCTTACCTGGGAAATAAACAAAAACAAATAAATTCACAAACAAATAATTCTTAATTTGTTAAGGGAAGATCCAAAATTCATCACCTAAATCTATCACTGAAACGAAAAAGAAATTGTTGATCCTTCCAAAAACTACTAAATAAATGAAAACCAATCAAATCCAAAAAAAAAAATGACAATTGTACTATAATGTATCAAAAGTAACTTACATTTAAAAGGATGACAACGATTGATTTATGAGAGAATAATAAAATGGAAAAGATGAATTGACATTCATTTCCGAGAGACGCCGAGGAGATTCTCGAATTTACGTACCTTGCATCAATAGATAGGACAGAAAATCAACTAAACATCCGTCATCTGGTAAATTAACGAAATATCCTACCGTCTTCTCAGAACAATATTTTACATCCATTGTCATCACTCGAATAACTGCCATATCAAGCAAAAGCTAAACCAAAAAAAAAAAAAAAAAAAAAAAAGACACACTTTGCATTACCAATATGAATCAATGGAAAATAAAAAAATACGATGTATATGTGTAATTTGTTACCTTTTTTTAACGGAACGAAAGAAATTTTATTAAAACAACAAAATTATAACCAGACAACCGTCACTACTGGAAAACCAACATTTAAAAATAAAAGAAGATCGGGAGAACCTCAATAAGACCAAATACCTTCTCGATAAAGAGAACTTGATTTGGTAAAAACCGAAAATAGAAACAATCGTTACCATAATCGTCGTGAGATGCACCCTATAATATTGTAACCCAAGTCCTCCTGCAGCAATCAACAAAAAAAATTTAGCTACACCTCTAAAATTGACTAAAGAAATTACTTACACCTCTAAAATTGACTCTCAATTAGTATCACAAAAGAATCATTCTCCAAAAAAAAAAAAAAGGAAAAAAGGCAACCGAATAGGGGGAGGTATGTAGATGAAAAAAAAATGAAACTCATGGGAGTACATAGATGTACTTTATTACATGATTTTGAGTGGAGTTTCAGGAGATTTGGTATGAGCATGAATTCGTTACCTGATTTCAAGCGGATAAGGTTTATTTTGAGAAGATTCGAAGGTAATAATCACTAAGATTTATGGAGTCCCGTGTTTAATTTTTTTTGGAATGTTTTTCTTTTGAGGATTTTTTTTTAAATTTTTTTTAGGGAATAAGTTGGGTCAATGACGGGTATGGATCGGATTTTACGGGTAAACGGGTTAAATTACCCTTTCAAATATATATAGATATAGATTTGAGATAGAATGTGAACCAAAACCCAAATTTTAAAAAAAAAATGGAAAAGAAAGAGATGTATGGAATAGTACAGGAGTTTTTGGACCCATTACTGATACTTAATATCAAGGGAAAAACAGGAATATAAGAAAAAATGTTTTTCTCAAAAAAAGAAAAAGAAAAAATGTTACTTTTCGCCCTGCATCTAATTTTATGGCTCTGGTCATACCAGGAGCCGATAAAAAATAAAATGACGGATAAATAAAAATATAGCAAATTCTGAAATATGATAGATACAAAAATAGATGGAGTATAATAGAAAAGTTTTCGAAAGGGGCACCCCTACACTACAAGCTAGCATGCAATGAAATCTTTACCTCCTAGCAGGAATATGTTTAAGTTCCAAAAAGTAGGGATGTTCACGGTTCGGTTCGATACGGTTAATGGCCGTAATCGAAACCGAACCGAAAATTTCGGTTAGTAGATATCCGAAACCGAAACCGAATCGTTGGCTTCAGGGAACCGAATCGAACCGAACAGAAATATACGGTTTGGCTTGGTTCGGTTAACCGAAAACCGAAATAAAATTTAACAATTCTATTTGGAAATAAACGGTTTGGTTTTTTATTCGGTTAGAAACAGTTCGGATAACGGTTCGGTTATAAACAATTTTTATAAAAAAAAATATAATATTTCGGTTATGAAAGCTAATTATGTATGTTGGATATAAACGGTTAGGTTGCGGTTTTTCGTTTGGTACGGTTTCGGTTCGGTTAATTGTTCGGTTTTTAATCCGGTTCGGTTTTCGGTTCGGTTAATTGTTTGGTTTTGTTTTAGGTTAGGTTACGGATAATTTATAGCATTAACCGTAACCGAACCGAAATTTTCGGTTTTCTTATATTATTAACCGAAACCGAATCGAACACGAATAGTAACCGAACCGAACTGAACCAAACCGAATGACCTCAGATCGGTTCGGTTTTCGGATAAACCATATCTGTGAACACCCCTACCAAAAAGTGTACGGATAAAACTTAGTCTACAAACATTTTACATCATAATGATTATATTTTTTTGACAATACATAATAATGATTTAACTGTGTAAAGAGCTTTTGATTCATATATTATAATAAAAAAAGGAAACCGAGGTGTCAATAATTTTGTTTGTCTTAATTTAATTTATTGTTTAATTTTTTTTTTGAGAAGAATTTATTGTTTTTTTTAAGGAAATATATTGTTTAATTAAACAAATCATTAATGATTAAGTTGTGGGTTACAAAACTTGCCGTTTCCAATTGAATTTACTATTTGTATATATAATTGATAGGGTAAAGGAATCACAATTGAAATGAAGGATTCTTAATTTTTTCAAAAATTCTTTTTCGGCTAATGAGCAGGTTGTCAGGTGGAACAAATTGTTATCTTCGAAAGTAAACTTATTCATGTGGAAAGCAAGTCTTAAAAGAATTCCCACAAAACCGAATCTTATTCATCATGGACAAATTGTTACCTTCGAAAGTAAACTTATTCATGTGGAAAGCAAGTCTTAAAAGAATTCCCACAAAACCGAATCTTATTCATCGTGGAATTGCAATTCAGGATTCTTTATGTTCGTTGTGTTACAAATTTGAAGAAACTGTTAACCATCTTTTGTTCGCGTGTGATGTGTCACTTTTGATTTGGTCACATGTTCAAAGTTGGTGTAAGATCGTTGGCCTAAACGCTTTCTCGTTTAGTGATATATGCTTTTTGCAAGTAGGGAACGATGGAAATGCATTGTCAAAGATGGCTTCTTGTTTATGGGCAGCTTTAGTGGGAGTCACAGCTTGGGTTATTTAGAATTATAGAAACAAAATAATTTTTCGTGCACAAGTTTTAAACCCGGAGATGATATTCAGGGAAGTTCAAAAATTATCATTTTCTTGGTTGTCTCATTCTAAGGGTCTTAAGAAATTGGACTGGAAAGAGTGGAAGGCTAATCCGATGAATGCCGCCTCATAGGATCAGGGAGTTAAGTGATTGAGTCTAGTGCATCCATTTTGAACTCGCTTTTTGCACCCATTAAATAGGGATGAAGGACATTTTGAACTCGTTTTTTTAGCATATGTTGGGTTAAAAAAGGAAGATGTTTGTATCTGCTAGTTTTTTTTGGAACTTTTGGAACATTTTGTAACTTATTTTTAATATCTTACTGATAATAAATGAATTTTGACTGTTCAAATTTTTTTTTTTTTTTTTGCAAGAGGTTGCTACAAAGAGCTTGGCTTACATATATACGATCCCCTGAAAAGAAAAAAATAAAATAAAATAAAACATATATGTGACATTAAGCAATGGAATAGAACAGAGAACTACATATAAATTAGCTTGTCTGGGTCTCTTTGTTACACAAAGGATAATTGTAAATAATAAATAAATAAATAAATCAGGAGAGGTGAACATGTTGCGAGGAGAAGACAGCTATTCTCCATACGAAGAGGATACATATAACTTCTTTTTTTTTTTTTTTTTTTTTTTTTTTATTTTAAAAACCCTCTCTTGTTTTTGAGAAAACCTTTTTTTTTTTGGAACGAATATAGAATATTTTTGTTTACAAAGGATTCCCTTTTCTTTTTTATTTATTATTTATTATTATTTTGTTGGAAAAACACAGATGTGAAACACAGTATTTTCATTAAAGGGTATACAAGTCTTTGGTGTTTGTGTGTCCCGATATTTTTAGTAAAGATTTTTTATTTTGAAATTTTTTTTAGTAAGTTAAATTCTAAGTAAATAGAAGGAGATAAGATAGATAGTAATGAATATTTATGGAATTTTGGCAGTGGGATGTTCAGTAAAGGTAAATAGGTAGATGGACCAACCCTATTTAAACCCACATCCTCCCCGAACCTTTTTCATTTCCCAAACAAATAGAAGGTGTGGCTTTGAGCAGGAAATGGAGGAAAAGAAAGAATCACACCACGATGATCATCGCGATGAGAGCTTCGTGCTGACACAAGAGTTTCTTCGATCGAGTAAAAGTTTCGAAAACCTGTTATCTAGATCTAGAGATTTTCTTGAGTTCTATAAAGAGTAGATGTTTTAAAAGTTACAGTAATCACGGATTCACATTTTTAGGTTGAAGTAGGTTCTTATACCTTGAAGTGTTCTTGGAGTTTTTGAAGATTTGTTGTGAAATTCATCATTTTCTTCAAGATTTGTGGTAAATTGGTGTTCAACCAAAATATTCATGTTATATTAGTTGTTAGATGTAGATCTATGTTAATAGCATGTTGTAGAATGTTTTTGTTTCATTTTGGTGTGATTTTGGAGTAATTTTGGTGTTTTGGTATGGTGAAGAACACCGTGGAATTCAATCCTAGAGTGTTGGTTGATTTTTCGGGCGAAAATGGCCATAGGCACGGGCACATGATGAGCTAGGAGCGGGCCTATCAAAACATAGAGTTTCAGGAATGTTGTCGCACCCATGGGAGCGGGCCTATGATGAGCTGAGCGCGGGCCTATGGTCCTGAATTCCATATTTCGAGCATGGCTTATTTTATAACTTTGTTTGTTGTGTTGGAAAGTATAATGCTTGTGTTCTAGTGGCTTTGGTGTAACGGCCCGTTCCCAGACACCGAGTCTATATCCGGAAAATAAACGTTTGGCACGTATAATATTAATTAAACGAATATTATACGTAAGCCTCTACCACGTCGTATCGAGTTTAGCATTAACGGAAGCTAAAAGACTCGGGTATTTTTTTTTTAAAAGAATAACAAAAATAGAAATGCACCATTCTAAAGATAAAAAGGTAAACTTAATACAACGAAGTCTCCAAATCTTACAAATGTGCGAAACTTATAGAAAGTACAAACTTGTCTCCAAAAGAGAAGTACAACAAATGTATAGAAACAAAATAACAATATAGTCTTCTACAACGAATAAGCAAAAGATAATATGAAAAGCATCATCACAACATCCTCAAATGTCGTCCTCGAATCCTCATCGATTTCTTGTTCCATCCGTTCATCTTCTCAACCCCAAACACACAAACAAATATGAATTCGAGGTAAGTACAAATGTACTTAGTAAAAGATAGAAGCTATTGTATTAAGCAAGTATGTAAAGTATGATTTACGATTATTGAGTTATCATTAGGTACCGACTTCATCTAGGATTCACTTCATACTCATCAACATGACGTGACTAAATGTATCTAGCCTAGCTTATCTTTGTTATACCTGCATTCAAGAGCACTACGCATGATGTATATCCACCACGAGATATCGTTTGCAACCTATAAGTGGATCACACCGTTAGCCACGGGTTAAACCCGATAGTGTACACGTTCGGCGAAGTCCCTCTACCATTCAGCCGTTTATAGGCCAGCATAGTTGTTCACTTTTACAGACCGCCCACACATTGCGATATAGACTTGTGCCTGACCGAGAATGACATGGTATTTAATCTTTTACTACACAAACATGTCTTTATTATTCATTAACTAACCACCTATGTGTTTTCAAGTAAAACCTCACCTTAAGAAGCTCTACTCCCTCGCTTAGGCCTCCGGATACAACACCCAATCACATACACAGACATTGATGAATACTACTTCACCAAAGCACAAACCATTCATACTCTTCCGACTGTCCTGAACTTCATCTCCTATGAAGAATTCATCTGGTGCGGGAACTAAACACATCAGAAGCTTAATCGAGGCTTGTACAAGTTTATTTAGTGTTATTAGATCAAGAAATAACATTTAAAACTAGTCTCATGGCTTAAAACTCACAAAAACCCAAAACATGGCTCAATGTGCAATTCCCACTCAATGCGCACGCATTGGCCAACCAGAAACATTCAGGATGCTCATGTTCAGACAATGTGCATGCATGCCTGCTCAATGCGTGTGCACAAACTCTCTGAATCCCAAAGTTGAATTCTGGAGCCTCAATGCGCACATGCACACACAATGCGCACGCAAAAAGCTCCTTGTATCAGTTTCTATCTTTCCGATCTCACAATACGCACACATTACTCCTAGTGAGCGCGCATTGGACCCCCTAAAAAGACCTAACATCAGTTTTTCTGCACTTTTATGCTTACAAACCCTTTCCAACATGTTCTTCATCAAGTTTGACAGCAAAACAACAGTAAAAACCCAACTTAAACATACCCTAACATAACACACTTCTCTAATCACTATTACACAAGACATTTTGCATCAAAACAACTTCCACACACTTCCAAAATGTATATGAACTTGAATTAACACAATAGGAAGATATCTTACTTTCTAGCAAGCAACTTTAACACCCAAAACTTGAAGAAATCTTGCAGCACTTCTCCGAAGCCTTATACAAAACCTTGATGGATCTTGGAAATCTTGATAACAAAACGATCATTGTCTTCTCACGATGCTCCTGCTCTGCTCAAATTTGAAATCCGTCAAGAATTCAACTTAGAATTTGAAGAACTGGCTTTTGCCTTTAATTTCCAATTGAGAGGAAACTGAATGTTAAATATTGAATTCCAACTTTTAACAAACACTCATTTCTTAACAGAAGCTAAAAGACTCGGGCATTTTTTTAAAAAGAATAACAAGAATAGAAATTCAACATTCTAAAGATAGAAATGTTAACTTAAAACAACGAAGTCTTTAAATCTTACAAATGTATGAAACTTAAAGAAAGTACAAACTTGTCTCCAAAAGAAAAGTACAACAAGTGTATAGAAACAAAATAACAGCATAGTCTTATACAACGAATAAGCAAAGATAATATGAAAAACGTCATCACAACAACCTCAAATGTCGTCCTCAAAATCCTCATCAACTTCTTGTTCCACCTGTTCATCTTCTCAACCACAAACACACAAAACAAATATGCATTCGAGGTAAGTACAAAGGTACTTAGTAAAAGATAGAAGCTATTGTATTAAACGAGTATGTAAAGTATGATTTCCTCTGCTTCCCGTTTAAGCATTTTAGTCTCCTCCTCCACGCGCTTCTTATCAGCTTCGTATTTCTCTCTGGCTTCTGATCCAGGGTACATAGAGATTGGTTTGATGTTCAACATAGTTCGAGGCATTGTGTCTGACTCGTCTAGCCCTAATTGCTTTTGCTTGACTGAATTTCCGAAGTGTCCAAATACTTCCTGCAAAAGAGACAAAATAAAACAAAGAAAAGGTTAGCAACTCCCGCTTCGACTAACTAAAATCAACAGATATACACACAGAATAACAGAGACTGTCATAATTCGATTTTCTGGGTCTCGGTAAACCGGAGGCGAACCTCGGTAAACCGGACCTGTTGGTCCCTTGAAAAAGCTTTGGTTAAGTTTAGAGAGGGGGGGGGGTGAATAAACTTAGCACTTAAAACTTTTGGAGTTAACAAACTCAGCAACTTCAGCCGCCTGCTGATAGCTCAGTAGTCTGCTGACTATTGACTTTACTGAATTTGTTGCAGCGGAATATATTTAAATTAAGCCTTATTACTTGTTGTTAAAATGTGATACCAAGTATGAGATACTCAGTAGTGTATGTGTGTGATTCAGTTGCTCGATTCAGTAGGTTGATGTGCTAAATATACTAAGTGCAGAATATGAATGCAGAAAGTAAGTAGGCAATTTTATAGTGGTTCCAGGTGGTGTAATCTTGTCAGTCCACTCTTCTCCTGTGATGTTGGAGGTAATTCACTAGAGATTCTTGAGGTAGCAGTTACAAAAATCCCTAAGTTGCTTGTCCTTCACCAATAACTATGGCTTCACAAACTGAACACTTGGAACAGGTAGGATTGCTGCTCCAAAGTCTTCCACTGGTCCTTGAAGGGTAGGATTGTGATGCACTCCAAGATCATCAGACATGCGTTCACAAGCCCAAAGATCCTATTATTGTTCGAGATGGACCTATCACACGTTTTCAAGAGAAGAAGGCTCGAGAAGCTTATGCAAAGCTGGTCCAAGATGTTGGAATGGAGAATGAGGCTTTGAGGATTGATGATCCAACTACTTTAAGCCTATTCGTTGCTGATTGGGCTTGATGAGCTGAAGCCCAAGTGTGGGACGCCTATTCTTATTAAATTCAGATTGTTTTATGGACTTTTAATTATGTTATTTAGTTGGGCTTTATTTTAATTAAGTTAGAATCATAGTAAGGCCTTATAGGCCCATGTTGGCGCCAATAGCATCTAGGGCGTGTCTTTTTGCTGCTATTTACTCATTTGTTTGCTGAATTGAATATGCAGATTATTTTGGAGATTAAACCTTAGTTTATAATCGAGAAGCTTTTCAGAGATTGGAGTTTCTTTCAATTATTCTGAGATAGAATAGTTGGGCGGTTTTCCTGAGATAGGATTGCCACGAGACAATAATCAGAGATTGATTATTGTTGTTAATTTCGTTTTATTTCCAAATAGTCCACGCTTTATACATTCAGGAAGCTTTAATCAACGATCCTACAATCAGATTACTATCAAGTGGTATTAGAGAAAAAGGCCGATTAAAGCGACGACAAGGAGCTGCGTTTTTCATCATTTAACGAGGAGTCTTGGTAACCAAGAAAAACCTAGCAGCCGCCGTTGAGCACACCGAAACCCTAACTGCGTTCTTGCATCCTTTACGCAGCGTTTAACGGGCGAGGTAATTCGAGCCCCACATAATCCTTAGCTCGTCTTTGTTACCACCGCACTTCAGACCTGTTCGTTTATTTTTATTATTCTGCGTTATAAGTTCCTGTTGTTGTATTCCATTAGTTGAATTGCACCAATTTAAAAAGAAAAACGAGAACAAGAACGGAGCACCACATGTACACGGAATTAATCGAATACAGGTACCTTCCTCGTCTTTGATCGACACCCCAAAAACTGAATCAAAGACATCAAGAATTATCACGAGTTTAAGGGAACCGGATTCATGATTTTCGATCGAAAGAGAGTGCTCCGATCAATCTTGACGATGCACTGCCTGAAAGTTTGATTTTCCGCACACACACACGCACATAGTTCTTGCAATAAAAAAAAAGAGTAAATTGGCGGGAAAAATAGGCAAGAATTTTTTTTGTGTTTTCGTGACTAGTACGGTGTCAGGAGTCCCGGAACAAAATTTGATTTTACCAGGAAAATTTTTGATTCATTTTCCACGAAATTTGGCGGGAAAATAATTTTTCTCTTTGTGTTCAAGTTCTTATTCCTCCGAGGGTTGTGTGAGTTAAACACGAGTGAATGTGAGTTAAGTCACCATAAGCCTCACGTTATGGCTGATGATAAACTTCTCCGGAAAGCTTTCGACGACAAACTTGCTCAGGCACTCGAAACCACACGGCAAGATATTGCTGATGATCTTGAACAAGAACTGGCTCAATCACATGCTCAAATGTCTGACAAGCTTGACACGATTCGTGATGACTCTCAACGTCTCCATGCTGAATATGAACGTAAACATCAGGACGTTCTGAATGCCATCCATGCACTTACACTCGAAATACGTTAATGGCCAACCGAGGT
Source organism: Gentiana macrophylla (assembly GCA_026214975.1). NCBI lineage: Eukaryota > Viridiplantae > Streptophyta > Magnoliopsida > Gentianales > Gentianaceae > Gentiana > Gentiana macrophylla. Next base: position 87,500,332 of record CM047808.1, on the reverse strand, counting down.
AAATCCCCCCACCTAACCGTGTTGTTGATGCAGGTCGAGCTCTTATTCCCAACGATACTGGGGCTATCCAAATTCCCCCACATGACGATTCACGTAATGTGAAATACGAAATTCCACCGTTTGATGGTAAGGCTGATCCAGACAGGTATTTAGCTTGGGAGATGAAAGTTTCTCAAGTTTTCTCTTGCACAAATTTTAGTGATGCTAAACAGGTACAACTTGAGACGATGGAGTTTACCGATACGGACATGCATTGTTGGGACCAACTCCAGGCCCAACGTCGAAGAAGACGTGATGGTGAGATCACCTCTTGGGCGGTGCTCAAAGAGATCATGAAGCAACAATGGGTACCTACTCATTACTATCGGGATCAGCTCTGCAGGTTACAAACGTTACGTCAAGGAAATCGCACCGTAGAGGAGTTTGATGAAGATTTATGCCTCACTATGCTTAAAGCCAATATAGAAAAGGATGATGAAGCGACAATGCAGCGTTTCCAATGTGGCCTTTGACCCGATATTGCTTGCCACATCGAATTACAGAATTATCGCACCAAAGCCGAGCTTCTACAAGGTGCAATCATGGTCCAAAAGCGCTTGGCTGAACGGGCTGCATATAAGGCTTCTTATGGTAACACTCGCTCTACTTATTCTTCTTTTGGATGAGGTACTACATCTTGGTCTTCTAATGTTTCCAATCAGCCTGATACACGTCCTAAAGATGATTTTAAACCACGTAAATTGAATTACCCTTATTCTGATGCTAAAACGAAAGACATGCGTGAAAAAGGTGCTCCTACTGTTGAACGTGCACGTGATATGTCTTGTTTTAGGTGTCGTGGTAGAGGTCATTATGTTCGTGATTGTCCTAATAAGCGTGTTTTAAGGGCTGTTGGCATTGAGTTAGAACCTCATGAATTTGAATCTGACTCCGACAAGGATGATAATAGCGCACATAGTGATAGCGATGATGATAATTTGCTGCATGTTAGTGCTACTTCTTCTTATGGTTCGGGTGTATGTGGCGTTTTACAACGTGTATTGGCTGCACAAACTAAAATTGATGACAATATGCAGCGTGATAACATTTTTCAATCCACGTGTGGTATTGGGGGTAGAACTTGTAACTTGATTATTGATTCGGGTAGTTGCACTAATGTGGTTAGTACGTTGCTTGTTGAAACTTTGCGTATTCCCACGTTACCACACCCCAAAACCTATCAACTACAATGGTTGAGTGATGAGGGGGAAACACGCGTCAACTCACAAGCACTCATTAATTTTCAGATTGGTAAATTTCATGATGAGGTCCTTTGCGATGTTCTTCCTATGCACGTCACACACCTACTTTTAGGTCGTCCGTGGCAATTTGATAGACGTGTTTCTTATGATGGCTACTTAAACCGTTATTCACTGCCTTAAAAGGCAAGACCATTGTTTTGCACCCAATGACCCCTAAGGAAGCGCATGATGAACAACTTAAGATGACGGCTTTCCGGTTGCGTCACCAAGCAACACAAAAAGCTAATAAAACCGTGGGTAAGGCAGGGGTTGTAGCTCGGGTAGATAAGGCTGAATCTGATCCTAAAGTTATTAAACAAGGTAACAACTCCGCCTCACACACTGGTTAGGTCAATCGGAATTTAATGATAAAGGCCGTGAAATTGGAAATCAATTTATATTCTTGTACTTAAAAATTCTGACTCCCCTACCCCTTGTTTACTTTCTATATCCGATTTAACCAATTCTATCCCTAGTGCGATTTATTCTGTTTTGCAGGAATTCAAGGATGTCTTCCTGGAGGAGGAACCCAAGGGGCTGCCACCAATAAGAGGAGTGGAGCATCAAATCGACTTTGTACCCGGTTCCGTGCTACCAAACCGGCCAGCCTATAGAGCCAACCCCACGGAGATCATGAAGATAAAAAAGCAAGTTGAGGAGCTATTGGAGAAGGGAAAGATTCGCGAGTCCATGAGCCCTTGTGCAGTTCTAGTCATTGTGGTCCCCAAGAAGACGGGAGAATGGCGTATGTACACAGATTGTCGCGCAATCAACCAGATAACGGTAAAGTATCGATATCCTATCCCTAGATTAGATGATATGCTTGATAATTTACATGGTAGTCGTTTCTTTACTAAAATTGATTTGAAGAGTGGCTACTATCAAGTACGTATTCGGGAGGGTGATGAGTGGAAAACAGCTTTTAAAACCACTTTTGGCTTATATGAGTGGCTTGTAATGCCATTTGGTTTAACTAATGCACCTTCCACGTTTATGAGACTTATGAATGAGGTCCTTAGGGAATTTATAAATCGGTTTGTAGTTGTGTACTTCGATGCTATACTTATTTATAGCACTACATTTGATGATCATGTTGAACATTTGAAGGCTGTTTTGCATACACTTAGAGAACACGAATTATATGCTAATCTCAAAAAGTTTAATTTTTGTTTGGTGAGTGTTGTCTTTCTTGGCTTTGTTGTTAGCGCTAAAGGTGTGGAAGTGGACCAAGAAAAGATCAAGGCGATATAAGAATGGCCTGAACCTTCCACGGCTGCACAAGTACATAGTTTCCATGGCCTTGCAAGCTTCTATAGACGTTTTGTGAAGGGATTCAGCTCCATTGCAGCTCCCCTCAATGAGCTCGTCAAACGGAATGCACCATTTGTGTGGGAACAACGTCACAGGGAAGCTTTTGAAACTCTTAAGTCTATGCTTATTTCTGCACCTATACTTGCTCTACCTGATTTTAATAAGATGTTCCAACTTGAATGTGATGCATCGGGTGTGGGGATTGGTGGTGTTTTAATTCAAGAAAGTAGGCCTGTTGCGTACTTTAGTGAGACACTAAAAGGGGCTGCACTTAATTATTCTACGTATGATAAAGAGTTTTATGCGTTGGTTCGTTGTTTACAAACATGGCAGCACTATTTACGGCCTAGAGAGTTCACCATCCACACTGATCATGAGTCTATCAAGTACTTAAAAGGGCAAGGGAAACTGAATAAGCGTCATATAAGATGGGTTGAGTTTATAGAGTCATTTCCTTATATGATTAAGTATAAGAAGGGTAAGGATAACATAGTTGCTGATGCCTTATCTAGGCGTTATTCTTTTATCACTTCTATGCAAACCAAGTTGTTAGGATTTGAATCTATTAAGCATATGTATGACCATGACGTTGATTTTGGGAAAATATTTGCAGCGTGTACTTCTTGTGATCAACCTGAATATTCTATTTTCGCTGGATTCCTTTACAAGAATGATAAGTTATGTGTACCTCGTTGTTCTATGCGTGAGTTGTTTGTTAAGGAAACTCATGGGGGAGGTTTGATGGGACATTTTAGGGTAGATAAGACCTTAGACATGCTTAAGCAACATTTTTATTGGCCTAAGATGAAATCTGATGCGGTTAAATATTGTTCTTCGTGTTTAGTTTGCAAGCATGCTAAGGCTAGGTCGCTACCACATGGGTTATACACACCACTTCCTATTCCCACTTCACCTTGGACTGATATTTCCATGGACTTTGTCTTAGGTTTGCCACGAACTAGGAATGGTCATGATTCGATTTTTGTGGTTGTTGATAGAATGTCTAAGATGACACATTTCATTGCATGTAATAAGACTAATGATGCTTCTGCTATTGCTGACTTGTTCTTTAAGGAAATAGTACGTTTGCATGGTGTGCCTAGATCCATAGTTAGTGACCGAGATACCAAATTTATTAGCCACTTTTGGAGAGTGTTATGGAAGAAACTAGGTACATCCTTGTTATATTCCACTTCTTTTCACCCACAAACTGATGGTCAAACAGAGGTTACCAACCGTACTTTAGGTCAGTTACTTCGAACTTTGGTGGGTAAGAACCTTAGAACGTGGGAAACGTGTCTTCCATTTGTTGAATTTGCTTATAATCGTGCTCCTCACTCAGCTACTAAGGCAGCACCGTTTGAAGTTGTTTATGGTTTTTTACCCTCTGCTCCTTTCGAGTTTGTTCCTCTTCCTACAGGTACACACATAAGCTTGGATGAGGAAGACAAAGTATTAAGGCCATATTTATATGATTATTAAGGGTTATATTTCATTATTATTTCCCCACATTTGCATAATTTACATGAGAATTAAGGGTTTAAGTGTAATTATTTAGTAAGGATGATTTTAATATGGTTATTTGCAAAATTGATTATTTTATGTGTCAAATTAATGGAATTATTATTATTTGAGTTTTATTACATTTTGCAATGTTTATTTATCCTTTAGGAGGCTGAATTTCGAGTGCTAAAGAGGATAAATAAAGCTCAAGTCGAATTATTCAAGATAGAGTTGGAATTGGCTTGGAGAAAATGGGTAAAGATGAAGAGATCCGATCCTAAGCATTGCAAACGAGCGTCTGCATCCCGTCCATTCCAGACGGGCGTCCACTGATCTTGGGCGAAGCGTCCTGTGGATCAAGCGTCCATGCAAATGGCGTCGAATTGTATTTTACATTCGAGTCTTCGAGGCGAAGCCAAACGCACGTTCATGCTCCGTCCAGGCATTCTGGACGGGCGTCTGGTTGTTCAAACGAGCGTCCGGTGCCGACTTAAACCCTAACCGACTTAGCACTCTATAAATACAGCAGCAGCCCCAACCCCAAGGATATACTTTTTACACATCATTGAGATCGCACTTTCACACCAAAAAGCTGCGGCCAGAACCCTAATTCCACAGAGATGAACTTCTCCAACCCAACAATCATCTTCAACATGATTGTTGGCTAAAAGCCTTGCAGTGAGTCGACGGAGGAAGCCCATCATCAACACAACCAACTAGAGGAGTTCGATACTAGATGAGTAGTGAGTTAATTCATAATTTTTCATTACTTTGGATCTGTTTTGTATTGTTTAAGTTTTGTTGAATTAAGATTTGATGAAACGATCTAGGTTTATTTTATGCTTGAATGATTATATGAAAGTATATTATTTGAAGTTCTATTTTGTTCAAAGTAATGCAGTTAATTGTGTTTTAAGAGATTATGCATGATTAGTTGAGTAAGAGTTTGGAAACGATCTTGTGATTGAGTTTTGATTGCATGTTTAGTTTGTTTGAAAGGATAAACGAAACCCTAGAATTTGATTGAAGATATTTGATTGAATTCGTGAAAAATCACTACTAAAAACTCTGTCTTTTTAATCACCGTCTAGTTGGATTGTTGGTTGATAGGTGGAATCTAGTCGCCTTGCTGTGTTTTCCTTTAATTGTCTGAATCAAATCGTTTAGATTAAGTTTAGTTTAAGTTCTAGTTTTATAAACCCTAGTTTCCTGCTGTTTTCCTGCACTTTTTTGCTTCAGTTCGTAGTTAGACGCTCGTCCATTAGATTTAGTTTCCAGACGCTCGTTCATCAAAGTGAACGTTCGTCCGTCTTTCTGTTTTCTTATTTTCTGCTTGTTTTTATTCCTGTTTTAGTTTCAATTCTTAGGTTTAGGGTTTAGTTAGTTTCAACCTTAGTTTAGATAGATAATTGTGACATAATCGATATAGATTTATACTAGAATTCGATAGACATTCCACTCCCTTAGGACGACCCGTTAACATCCTATACTACGATCCTTATACTTGGGGTGTTTCGGTTATAAATTGTAAAACTCGTTTTTACCGAACACAAAGCTGCACTTGTTCATGAATTGCATACTAAAGCTCGTTTGGTGGTTGAAAAAGCTACAGAGCGGTATCTCAAGCAGGCTAATAAAGGGCGCAAAGAAATTAACTTCAAACAGGGAGATTGGGTATGGTTGTACCTGCGCAAGGAGCGTTTTCCACATCAACGCAAGAGCAAGATGAATTACCGAGGCGATGGAGCATTCCAAGTACTCCGAAGGTGAATGAGAACGCCTATGTCATAGATTTGCCACCGGACTGGTCAATGTCTTCAACTATCAACGTTAAGGACTTGTTTTCGTTTAATGATCCTCATTATGATCTGAGGTCAGATCCTTCCAAACCGGGAGGGAACGATGCACTCCAAGATGATCAGCCACGCGTTCACACGTTTTCAAGAGAAGAAGGCTCGAGAAGCTTATGCAAAGCTGGTCCAAGATGTTGGAAAGGAGAATGAGGCTTTGAGGATTGATGATCCAACTACTTTAAGCCTATTCGTTGCTGATTGGGCTTGATGAGCTGAAGCCCAAGTGTGGGACGCCTATTCTTATTAAATTCAGATTGTTTTATGGACTTTTAATTATGTTATTTAGTTGGGCTTTATTTTAATTAAGTTAGAATCATAATAAGGCCTTATAGGCCCATGTTGGCGCCAATAGCATCTACGGCGTGTCTTTTTGCTGCTATTTATTCCTTTGTTTGCTGAATTGAATACGCAGATTATTTTGGAGATTAAACCTTAGTTTATAATCGAGAATCTTTTCAGAAATTGGAGTTTCTTTCAATTATTCTGAGATAGAATAGTTGGGCGGTTTTCCTGAGATAGGATTGCCACGAGACAATAATCAGAGATTGATTATTGTTGTTACTTTCGTTTTATTTACAAATAGTCCACGCTTTATACATTCAGGAAGCTTTAATCAACGATCCTACAATCAGATTGCTATCAGATTGCCTCTTCACCAGCTCCACCACAAACAACAGTCCTTGACACTCAAAGATGCTCATCATATTTCTTATAAAAGAAAGTTTGAATCAAGTAAGTGATTCAGCTTTCAGCAGTTTGACCATGATGATATGATCAGCAGCTTGAGGTCTTCAAGTGTGTAAACTTGATGTAGCTTGAAAGCAGATTACACTTGAAGAGTTTTACTGGATCAGTAGCTTTATGCTCAGTAGGGTCAGTATGGTGTTTGATTGATTTAAATCTGATAGCTCAAGATAGATCCTTAATTTTCATCAATGTTCATCACTTGTATCTGAATTTGGAGTCCTCTATTTATAGGTAGGAATCCTTGTGACTTATGTTTGAAATTCAAACATAGCCGTTTTAGATTTGTCCCATTTGACTTGCTTTCTGTCACTATTCATAGTATCGACAATCGTCGAATGCTTTTTGACGATTCTGATCTGTCCACCCTTTGACTTGTATCCATAGGATAATCCTCTGTTTCTTCCCAACGTCCCTTTAATCTTAACCATTGATTTGTTTGATAAAGTCAGAGGTTGTTAGCTGTCCTTTTCTTTGTAATCTTCCAATGTAACCTTTGAATAATTCTGAATATATATCAGCAGGTTCCTGAGGGTATTAGTCTGCTGAAATATATATAAGTCAGCTAGCCCAAGTTGTTGTTGTTTATTAAAACACTTCAGCTGACATTTCTTATATCTAAATTTTTATTATGAAGTTAGATTACACCATTTTGAATATAACTAAGTTCCAATCACCACTTAACTTGTGGAACTTAGACCTAGTACACAAGGTATATGTAATCAGTTTAGGTCATCACAGACTTCCCTAAATTCTGATTCCATATCCTTGACCTTAAATACTAAGTTTGATCCCTTAGCCTTCAATAATTGAGTTTGAACCCTCGGTCACCTTGGTCTTGAAAGAGGTTCTAAACTAGTCTATCGACTCAGTACCCCTATCGATCTAGACAGTCTGTGATGAAAGTCAGCTGACCTTTTACAGTGCTTGTTTGATCAAACCTATACAAGATCAAATTCTAATAATCCTATACATTTGATCTAGACATCTTTTTGCCTTTGCTCTATAACAGCTAGTCTGGCACTCATCACTAAAACTTAAAATAAGTCCAACAGGACCCAAAATCTCTTATTCTGATAGATTAACAGGTGCAGGTTTGATCTAAAATGACTCAAGACTCATAAGAAAATAAATTTAAAAGAAAACGACTTCTAAATCAGGATTAGAACGTTTATCCTTAAATTGGCCATTTTCCCCGGCAACGGCGCCAAAAAATCTTGATCGTGTGTGAGTCATTAACGTCGATATTACTAGCAAGTATACTAGGTACATCATAGTATAGTAAGGGCGAATCAAGGTCGATCCCACAGAGACAATGCAACTTTAACTATAAACGATTCTAATCTAATTAAGAAGCCACATATAAATGGTCATTGACCAACAATAAACATGAAAGAAACTTGGTATTTCTCCCTTCTTCTCACCGATCTTCTAACTTGGATTAGTCAATCTTTATATTTACTTTCCTACATAATTTCCTTAAATTAATCGAACAAGCTTTTAGTTTAGTTTTAAGCTACAGGTGCAACTCCTAAACCTGTCTACTCCGACCATGGTAGTAGAAAATCTATATGCAAGCTACCCTCATTAATTGGTCCATAATAGCCCATACGCATAAAGAACTAGAATTGCCAATATCGAGCACTAACTCATACCGCTAACCTGCCTAGACAGCTGTCGACATTGATCAGCACGTTCCTAGGGTCCATCAAGACTATGTCCAAACTAAAAATTCACCTTGAAAGTTCTTCATGCTAATTTACGAGTACAATAATCAGATTGGCCAGATCTAACCTACTGTTAATTAAATCTGTCGATCAACGTAGCTGTATTGAATCCTCCAGATTAAGTTTCATAAATTTTTCCTCGGTAAACCGGTACAGACCGCCGGTTTACCGGGGGCGGCTTTTCTTAATTCTGGATCTACATTGATGAATTACGATTAATCTAAGTGAATCATGGGGTCGTTAAAAACCAGATTAACTAAAACACATAAATACGAACAGATCTACCATACTGAAGACAAAAAGGAACGTTCAAAGCTTCATACCTTCAAAAATGGAGATCTAGCTGGATCTAGTCAAGCTAGAGATGGTAGAGAAGGGGAGAAAACAATAAATAACTCCTCAAAAGGTTGGAATAACTTTATTTCATCAAATTATATAATGTATATTGAACATAATTGAATTCTTATCAAAACTTATACAATAGTCTGTTAATGCGGTCTTATATAAATACAATAGCCGACTTATGACTCTTAGAAACCCTAACCTACCTAGTAGACTTGGCAGAATCGATTTCATGTTCCTCTAGGCCCTCGGTTTACCGGACCTAGCCCTCGGTAAACCGGGCTGACTTTTTCTCTTTTGCTTCAGTAGGTTTCTTCTTGGACTTCTTTTACTTGGCCCAACATGCTTCTTTTAGTCCATATCCGATCTCCAATGCTCTAGATTTGGTACATCCTATAAAACACATAAAACGAGACAAAACAACACCAAATCTTCAGGAAAATAACACAAATGCAGAATTACGATCCTAGAAACATACACATAGCATTTAACACATATTACATATAATAACGAACCTATCTATCATATCTTGAGCAAAATTTGGGGTGAATAAGGATATAAATAATGGTACTATTTAGGGTGTTATCAACTACCCCCCACTTAGCTTTTGATCGTCCCGAGCAAAAAGGCGCAAAGGAAATGACACTCTGATCAGTATACAAGTAATTAAAAACAAATATGCTTCACAAAGTCAAGATCAAGATTGTTCCACTCATATCCATCAGAAATGCATTAAACACTATTCACGCCATGAACCAATGAATGTGTGCAATAACTTCCACAATCGCTTAGTAATGTAGACAATCTCACATTACGTCAACCCATAGTCGACCTAACCAATCTCGAACATGCTTTTTATTATTTCAATTAGATGGCAAGGCGGATTGAGAACCGAGTATACTCTAAGGCTCGCGTTTATCGGTCTATGCAAAAGTCATGCGTTTTACGCTCCATCGACTCAATTTTTGCCAAAGAGATTATAGATGTATATATTTCAATACACTTCTCTTTCTTGGTGGGTGAACTCTCATAAATTTATCTATCCTTACGGTCTCACTCTTGATAAACTACCGAATCCGAAATTCCTTTGCCTTTATAAGCGTTGGTGAAACATAATTCGGGATAAAGCCAGGGTCAACTCTAGTCAAAGAAATATGCTATCGACTACATACCAAGGAAAGTGAGTTATACGTGCTTAATATGGTGGCTCATAACAGAATATGCGCTTAATATGCCACTACTTCAGAAGTGGGCACTTACTTTTACTTATACATCGTGGAACAAAGATGAAGTCAATTAACTCAAAAAGATCGAAGATATCATATTTTTTTGAAATTCTGTCAAAATGAATCAAAGTCCAGGTGGTGAACAATGCATCAAAGAGAATCAAGATAATCATGCAATTAACGGAATATAATGCTAAGAAGAAAAGTGGCGTCCCGTACCCCCCACTTAATCAAAACATTGTCCCCAATGTGTAAGATGTGAAAAATTAAAACAAAAAGGATCTTAGCTTCGTTAAGAGTGGAGCCAAAGAAGAATTGGATCGTCTAATAATCCATCGGGCTCATGTAAGTAGTCCGCGAATAATCCGTGCTAAGGAACTCAAACAAACCAAGAAGAATAACGGTGACAAGAAATCACATAATAAAATTGCAGCAGTAAAAGAGAAAATAAATAACTCCAAACAATTTAAGCAGACAAAATCATTATTTTAATAACATTCTTCTACATGTACTAGGTAGGAAATAAATATAAAAATAAGAAAATGGAAAATAACAACAATGAAAAGAAAAACTAGTCCTCATCATAATAATCCTTCCAGTCATCTCTAGGCTTAAAACCGGGAGGTGGTACAAAACTCGAGGCAGTAGCGGCGGAAGAGGAAGCTCCGTGACATGGGGTAGTCCTAGGTGGTGGGGTCGATGGAGGAATGCCAAAGAAGTTTATAATCCTATCCATTTTTCGATGTAGACTTGCAATCTCTCTAGAATGTTTCCCCAACAAAGCTCTTTGAGTCCGGGGTGCTCCGAGGACCGGAGTACGCTCCCTCTCAGCTCTATGACCAACCCATCTTAGTACTCATTGAACAGACTATGAACTGATCATCGGCTTAGAGTCTTTCCAATCTTCACTGACGAGAACTTTCACCTCGTCCTCCAGAGCAAACATGTCAATCATCGGCCCATATGGCAACTGCTCTCGCTCAGACGTAGCTGCAATCTCATGTATGCGGCTATGCATCAGTAGACCAATGTTTATTGGAGATTCCTGCTCCAGATAGAACATCAACTCTGCCCTCTTTGTTGTGATAGAGACCGTATGCTTCGTCGGTAGAAGGCGGGCACAAACAAATCGGTTAACCATCTTCCGATCCTAAGATAATTCACTTTCCAGGAAGATGGTGGGGGCTCCCATAAGGTTGCGCTTCCATTGCACCCAAAAGTAATTAGCTATCATCTGCATCCTCTCAAGATCTTCAATATTGGTCGAGGATGTGTACTCATCTAGGCCCACGAGTGGGTTGCGAACCCCGAAATGTGCATTGATCTGCTCAATCAAAAAATCAACCTTTACACCATGGACCATTGCAAATTAGCTCCTGGTTTATGCGAAAGATAAGCATAGAATTCCCGCACCACTGTAGCGTTGAATTCGCCCGGTGCCTCTGCCATATCCAAAATGTAATGTACGTTTAGGGCTCCAGGTAAAATTGTACCGCAATCCTCTAAATCCATGCCGTACTCACGGCTAATAGACTGGCCGTTCCAATGTCCCCTGAACGACTCGTAAATATCAAGTGAATCAAATTGCTCAACCCCGTCAATTAAGGGGTTGGCATCTCCGTATAGAATTTGTTGACCACTTGGATGACATGCAATCCGGCTTCGTTTGGACCAATCCTGTTGATGACAGGGACTAAAGATGATGCTGAACCTAAAAAATTACCCTCAAAAAACCGGCAGGTGCCTCCGATTTACCGGCGTTAACTTTGCCCGGTTTCTTCTAGGACTGTGCTCTGATACTGGAAAATGAAAAACTGTAGCACTTCACTATTGTAGTAGCACTACTAATCAGCAACATGTATGGAAAATGTGGTGTTTTGGGTTGTTGAAATGAAAGGAAAAAGGTTTGGTTTTGGTGGATGTATGGTGGTGATGGTGGCCAAATTTTCTTATGGGAAAGGGATGGAGAAATTTGGTGATTTGAAGAAGATGATAGTATATGAGAATGATCAATAATGGTGGTGGAAGAGTGTTTAAATAGGAGAAATGATGGAAGGTGGAAGGATTTGGTGGGATTTTGGGTAGAGGAGTAATTAGGTTGAGGGATTTGAGGGGGTGATTGATGAGATTGAGGTGGAGTTATGGTGGAGTGTGGGAAAGGGTGAAAAGGTGGAAAATAGGGAATGTTGGAAATAAAATTTATGTTTTGATGATAATTCATCTCATGTGTTAAAATATTATCTTAACCCCATTCATGAAGTGTTGAAGCTAGCTGTTATAGTGGAAAGCTAAAAGATGTCTAGAACTGAATGTATAAGTTTTACTAGAGTCTGATATTTGTATAGGTTACATCAGACAAGCACTGTAATTATTAGTGTGTCGTAAAACTGAAAACTGGAAATCATTTAGAAAACTGGAAATCATCGAGACAAGCAAACTGACTCAGAATACACCTACATGAAACTGAAGAAGGTAAGTTCGCTGAGAGTTACAGACTCGGTTGGCTTATCTAGAAGAATGAAGAACTGAGGGTCCAAACTCAGTTATTGAAGAATGAAGAACTGAGGGTTCAAACTCAGTTATGAAGATTACAAGTCGAGACTGTAAAGTTAGACTTCAGGCAAGATTGTGGTGACCTGAACTGACTTTATAGATCTTGTATGAAGACCTAAGGATCATAAGGACAATGAATTCTTAGATGATATTGAGTCATGGTGTACTCTGATTAAGTCAATTATAATCAGATGAAAACTGGAGTACTGATATTTGAAGAAGAGTAAAATCTCAGTTAATGCTCCAAGTCAGTTAGGAAACTGACAAAAGAAAAAATCAGTATAAAACTTATAAGGAAACTCAGTTTTATAAGTCAGCCATCCAACAAACTGATCATACAGTCGAACGTTGTAAAGAAAGCAATTTCATTTGATGAGTTACTAACACAGCAGAACGGTCAGAAAATATAGCCGTTGCAAGATAGACGTTGATACAATTCAAATTGAAGCCAGATGAATGTTGGACTTCACACTATAAATAGAAGACTTTGCACAAACAACAAATATATAGAACAGAGCATATACAAGAATCAACAAGCAATTTTGTGCATCAGTCTATTCAAATTGCTATCATCTCTGAACTATAACAAGATCATATATAGTATTTCTTCAAGTGTTCAAGCTACAAAGAATTTATCAAGAATCCAACACTTTGAAGAACCACAAACAAGAATCACTTATTGATTCTCAAATTTCAACCTTGATTCTATATCAAAGGTTTTAGACGTGAAGCAAACCGGGAAGGTTTCGCCAAGGGCAGATTGTGACAACCAATCGGGTAGATCTGTGTTTGTGGTGGTAGCCAGTGAAGAGGCAATCCTACCTCTAAGGACCAGTGGTTCAAGCATTTGGAGAGCAGCAATTCTACCTGTTCTACAACTGTTTAGATAGTGAAGCTAGGGATTAGCCAAGGACTATTGTTTTGGACATTTTGTAACAGTTCACCTCAAGAAGTTCTAGTGGAATTTTCCACCGCACCACAGGGGAAGAGAGGACGTACACGATTACACCACCTGGAACCTCTATAATATCTGCCTTATTTACTTTACGCATTTATTTATTTATTCAGCATTTACTTACAGCATTGTGATACTTGATTGTTATACTCCTCACAGTCACAACTGACATTCAATCAGAATTCAGTTCACAACACTCAGTTTTCATAATAGAATAACAAGATCAAGAAAAAGGGTAAAATCATATCCGCTGCCGGTTGACTCTGTTTCAGCTTAAGTCAGTTTGACTTAATCTCAGCTTTGTCAGCTTAACTCCACACATGTTTTTAATTGAACCTTAATTTGCTTTAAATCCAGTTTTAGGGACAAGTTTATTCACCCCCCATCTAAACTTGTGTTAGCCTTTCCAAGGGACCAACAATTGGTATCGGAGCAGTGTTTCTTTGACAAGATATCATTTGCTCTTTATCTCCTCTAGTTGTTCTTATTTGAAAGCTCAGTTTTCCAGTTAATCTACTGTCAGTCTTCACTCACTCACAATGGATAACAATCAATATGCAAGACAAATGCTTATGTGCAACATGGATAGATTTGATGAATACAAACGTCGTATGTAGGCATTTCTAGCAGCTACTCATGATGAAATGATGGACGTACTCACTGATGGACCAATTCAAATCACTCATATGCAAACTGTTGGTGGAGAGCAAGTTCGAGTTGCAAAACCCAAATCCGAATGGACTAGTGATGATCGCAAGCGAAACAATCTCAACAATGTTGCCATGGACTTTATCCTCAGAACTCTTGACAGCAACATGTACTTGAAGGTGAAAGAATGCACAACTGCCAAAGAAATGTGGGACAAACTTCAGTTAGTTTGTGAAGGAACAGATTCAATCAAGGAAAATAAAATTTCTGTTGCAAAACAAAAGTTTGAGAATTTCAAGATGAAATCTGGAGAAACCATTGACCAAATGGAGACAAGATTCAGTGCTATCATGGATGAACTAGATCTACTCAAGATTGAATACTCAAAGAAAGTCATAAACACAAGAATCTTGAAGGCATTACCAATGTGTTGGAAGATGAAGGTCACTGCTATGGAAGAATCCAGGAGACTTGATGTAGAAGATTCATTCAAGATCTTTTCAGTTCTGAAAGCTTATAAATTCAGTGAAGATTTCACAACCACAACTACAATAATCAAAGCTCTGGAAGAACCAAAGACCATAGCACTTGCAGCAACATCAAATGAGATTCAAGAAAACTCATCTAACAATCTTCATGAATTGGATGAAATGGAGGAACAAATGGCTCTAATGATGAACAGAATTCGAAGAATGAAAAGTGGACACCCAGTCACTCAAAAGTTCATCAAAAGGACTCCTGAGAAAAGAAAAGATGATGAATACCTCTGTTCAACTGCAAGAAACCAGAACATTATAAAGCTGAATGTCCAGAACTGATCAAGAAAAATCCACCAAGAAGAGTTGGTAGAAGAGCACTCCTTGCTGGAGATGAATCAGATTATGAAACTGGTACTGAAAGAGTATCAGATGACACAGCTTTAATGGCTCACATGGAAGATCCAAATGAGGTATTTGAATCAAACTCTAAATACTCTTCAGCTCATATTTCCATGATAAATGCATGTTCTTCGACTGCTGACTCCAATCCAAAAAATCTAGAATTAGAAGAAACTCTTGACGAGTTGATGAATCAGCTAGTAACCATACAAGCTGGTTATGAATCAATCAAAGCTGAGAAAGAAAGTCTAATTCTTGAAGTTGAAAGATTGAAGTCTCAACTAAAAATGTTGAAATCGACTAAAATCGATAAAGAAAAGATTCAAAGATCGACTCATCAGATCGGCGCAAGAAGAATCGAATCATTTGCTCAATCAAGTTCAATTCATCGGATTCAAATCGGAAAACCATATGGAGACAAAACTGGTTTAGGATTTGATACACATCAATCTTCAAAGAATGGAACTAGCAAAGCTGTTGGGCCTAATACCAAAACTGGTATTAAGTTTGTAGCTGAGCAACTTCCACAAACTGAAAAAATTGCTAAACCAAGAAAGCCAAGATCACACAGATAAATCGCTTTTAAAAAGACAACCGCATCTACCAACAAAGGTAAATCAAATGGTAGATCACCAGATCCAATGGAAACCGAAACGGCAAATCAACCGCCAAATCCACAAAAACCAATGAAGTCGGGGAACCGAAAAATTTCAATCAAAACAAATCCAAGAATGTCAATCATTCAAAGATTCACACATTTAGGGGAAAGGAAGACTATATCCCACTCGATGATGATTGGAATTTTATCAATTTGTTAATAAAACCGATAATGACAATCATTCCGCATCGAAAACTTATCATAAGTTTCACCAAAACTCAATGAGAGACTAATCTCGCCTCTCGATAAGTCACAATACAAAGGTCAATCCGCACCTCAAGATGCATGAAGGAATGATGGTTATCACTATAGCTTTAATAACAAAAAATCAACATGGAAACAAATTTCAGTAAGAAGATCTGAGAAATCATATAAATAAGACACAGTCCAAACATAGATACTATAGGAGTGTGGCTTACATATATGAAAACAAGTGCAACAATATCCGAAAAATCCCAAAAGGATATATTCCCAGAGTTGTACTGAGAACTGACCCCCATGGACCCAAACTGAGTTGGGTACCTAAAAATTCTAATTTTCATTGCAGATATATGGTACTTTGACAAAGGGTTGCTCTAGACACATGACAAAAAGAGCAAAGACTGCCTCGATAATTTTATTGCAAAGGATGGACCAAAAGTCAATTTTGGAAGTAAAGATAAACCTGGTTACACTAGAGGTTTTGGCACCTTAATCAGAAATGGACTCACAATCAAGAATGTATCTTATGTAGAAGGACTACACTACATTCTACTCAGCACAAGTCAATTTTGTGATATGGGATACAAAGTTACTTTTGATAAAGAATTCTGCGTTGTCATCAGCGAATCAGCTTATCAAGTTGTCCTAGCCGGAAGAAGAAAGGAAAACATGTATGTGGTAGATTGGACAACTGCCGTTGCTGAAACTTGTTTGCTCGTGCATACCAAATCAGAAATCAGTTGGCTATGGCACAAGAAACTGAGTCATCTCAATTTTGATGACATCAACACACTTGTTTTGAAGCAGCTAGTCATTGGACTACCAGAGATATCATATAAGAAGGACAGCTTATGTGATGCATGTCAACAAGGAAAACAGACAAAAGCAAGTTTCAAGACCAAGTATCAGCATTCAACAACCAGACATCAAAAATTGCTACACATGGACTTATTTGGACCTATTACACCAATTAGTATCAGTGGAAAGAAATATACATTGGTGGTAGTAGATGATTTTTCAAGATATACTTGGGTAATCTTTCTAACCAAGAAAAGTGAAACCAAGCAAAAGCTCACAGAACTTCTCAAGAGACTTCAGAATCAGAAAGGAGTTTCAGTTGTGAAGATAAGATCTGATAAAGGAACTGAATTTCTCAACAGTGTGATTATTGAATATTGTGAAGAAAATGGTGTCTTACACCAACTTGCTGCTACCGGAACACCACAAAGAAATGGTGTAGCTGAAAGAAGAAACATAACACTCAAAGAAGCTGGGAGGACTATGATCTGTGAACCTAAACTACCTGAAAGATATTGGGCGTAAGCGATTAACACGACTTGTTACACTCGAGCGAGCTCTCATGAACAAGAGACATGAGAAGACTCCTTATGAAATTTGGAATGGAAGAAAACCAAATGTTTCATACTTTCATGCTTTTGGAAGCAAATGTTTCATACACAATAATGGAAAAGATCAACTTCACGTTTTTCAACCCAAAGCTGATGAAGGAATTTTCCTAGGATATTCAAGTGTCAGCAAAGCTTTTAGAGTGCTATATAAAAGGACACTCAAGCATGAAGAATCAATACATGTAGTATTTGATGAACCAAACTTCCCTGGTGAAACAATCAAGACCGACTGCAACCGGTTTCTCGGTCTCGCTTACACCACACACGAACCCAGTTTTCGCTTGGCGTTGGAAGACTACAAATTTCAGAATGTTCAGATCAAGATCAGCCTCAATTCCCAATTGCTCAACAATTTGAACAACTTCATTCAGATTCAGTTGAACAAGTTCAAGAACCAGTTTTTGAAGAATCAGTTGAACAAAATGCAAATCAGTTGATACAAACTCACACACATCAATGGATGAGAGATCACCCTGAAGAACAAGTTATTGGTGATACTCAAGCTGGAGTTCGAACAAGACATCAACTAGATGCAATGATTGCATGCTTTCTATCTCAATTAGAACCTAAATAAATTGAAGAGGCCTTGAAAGATCCAGACTGGATATTAGCTATGCAAGAAGAACTAAATGAATTCGAGAGAAATCAAGTATGGGAATTGGTAGATAAACCAGTTCATGTCAATATCATTGGAACCAAATGGGTTTTTAGAAATAAACTTGATGAAGATGGGAACATCATCAGAAACAAAGCCAGACTTGTAGCCAAAGGATACTCTCAAGCAGAAGGCATAGACTTTGATGAAACTTATGCACCAGTTGCAAGACTAGAAGCAATCATACTATTTCTTGCTTATGCAGCTCACAATAAATTCAAAGTTTATCAGATGGATGTTAAAAGTGCGTTTCTAAATGGAATTCTTGAAGAAGAAGTATATGTTCAACAACCACCCGGATTTGAAATCAAAGATCAAGCAGATAAAGTTTACAGACTAAGGAAAGATCTTTATGGACTTAAACAAGCACCAAGAGCTTGGTACGAAACTCTATCTCAGTTTCTAGTAGATAATGGATTTATCAAAGGAACAATCGACAAAACCTTATTCAGGTTGAAGAATGGAGAAGACACTCTACTTGTTCAAATTTATGTTGATGATATCATTTTTGGATCAGAAAATGAATAGTTATGTGTGAAATTTGCAAGTTTGATGAAAAGCAAATTTCAGATGAGTATGATGGGAGAATTAAATTATTTCCTAGGATTGCAAGTTAAACAATTAGCTGATGGAATTTTCATTCACCAAACCAAATATACAAGAGAACTTATCAAAAAGTTTGGTATGGAGAAATCTACTGGAATTTCTACACCAATGGGGACCAACATCGATTAGATGAAGACAAAGAAGGTAAAGATGTTGATCAAACACTCTGACGAAGGATGATTGGAAGCTTACTCTATCTTACAACAAGTAGGCCGACATATTTTTAACTGTCGGTGTATGTGCAAGATTTCAGTCAAGACCAAAGGAAAGTCATCTCACAGTTGTGAAAAGAACTTTGAAATATCTGAAAGACACAGATGGGGTTGGAATTTGGTATTCAAAAGAAGGAGAATTCAAGCTGATTTCTTATTCAGATTATGTTGGATGCAAAGTGGACAGAAAAAGCACATCAGGCACATGTCAGTTATTGGGAAATAGACTTGTGTCATGGTTTAGCAAGAAGCAAAACTCAATCTCAACTTCAATAGCTAAAGCTGAATATATAGCAGCTGGAAGTTTTTGTGCTCAAGTTTTATGGATCAGACAGCAATTAAGAGACTATGGGATAGAAGAAGGAACAATTCCCATAATGTGTGATAACACAAGTGCAATTGCAATTACTGATAATCCAGTTTTACACTCAAGGACAAAACACATTGATGTCCGTCACCACTTCATAAGAGATCATGTAGAAAAGAAGGATATAACAGTTCTTTATGTACCTACTGAAGATCAGTTGGCGATATCTTTACAAAGCCATTGGACAAAGAAAGATTTGCCAAATTAAGAACTGAGTTGGGAATAATTAAAGTCAGTTAAGTCAGTTAAGCCAGAGATTCGTCAAGGGGATTAATCTTTGTTATGTTGGGTGCGCTCACTTAACAGATTAGTCATTGACATCAACAATCTCAAACTGACAAACTGAAGAATTTGACAAAACTAAATAAATTGATGGAACTGAATTATCTCTAGAACTGACCTCAGCATCATTTTTCATTCCAGTCAAATTTAGTCAAAGGTTGATAAGATAGAATCAACAGCGGTTATATCGCATTAAATTACCACGCTTCTTTTTTGTCGTAATTTCGTGTACACACCCCGATTGTCGAAACAAGACACGATCGGTTATCAAAACCATCATGGAATTTGAAAAGTTGTACCACTCAACCGCCAGAATATCCTACCTATTTATTCAATCTCCGTTCACACTATTCTCTATCAAAATTCAAATTTATTTTCAGAAATCAAAATAGACTCCTTGCAACCCTTTCTTTCAAAAATCAAATCCTTGTGTTCACACTCAAATATGGCTACTTCAGATGATTCGAAAGACAAACATTTGATCACAGAGCTGGATGAACTAACACTTGAAATGTATGAAGGTATGTGTCAAAACACCTTGTTAGCCAGGTGTGTACGAGATAAAATCGAAAAACAACTAGGATTGAACAACATCCTCGAAGTTAGTGTCAAAGAAAAATGAGATGTTGAAGGCATTTTGCAATTTTGGCAAAATATGCGATTAGTAAGAGACTCCTTGATAACTACACTTCGTGGAGATCGCATTGTTCTCAATGAAAGAGTCATGAGGTCACTCTTTGGCTTCGCAAATACAACAGCAACTTCAACAGAGTTTGCCACTTTACCATTAAAGAAAGAAGCTTTTCTCGAAATGATTACTTCGTCTACGGAACCAATCGTACCTAGTATTCATGTCGACAAAATCAAGCCGGAATTTGGAAATCTCAGCAGATGGCTCAGCAAACACGTCATTGGAAAATCCAAAGGAATTAATATACTTTCGGAAGAAAATATTTTGCTGATGAACATAATCTGGGATAATATAGAATTTAATTGGGCAGGTTATATAGTCAATCAGTTCATGAAGCAACACTTAGCAGAATTAGAAAGTGTAAAAAGAGCTCAAGCTGAAGGACAAGTAACTGATGGGAGATTCCGACTGAAGAAGACTCTTAGTGGAATCATTCAGTTTTATCTAGAAAGAATTAAAGAAGGGAAGCAAGCAAGGCAAACTGCAACATCAAAGGAAATCGTAAAAACAACTTCCCAACCTGAAGCAAGTCAGACAACTGTGTCTCAGCAGGAAGCTGAACACAAAGGGACTAAGCGAAAAGCTGAATCCACAGAAGGAAGATCAGTTGAAAGATGTTTGTACCCTGAAATCTCAAGTGAGAAAGTACCAACTGAGGGGGAACAACAACATCAATTAACAACTAATGTTACTCAAGAGAATGTCACTGCTGACCATACTTCTCGCCATAACAAAGAATCGGTTCAAAGAATCAAAGACTTTTAAAGTGACAAAATCATTAAGCTGATGAAAAAGAAACTTCAACCAGAAGATTCTCGAGATGTCAGTTTATAGAATGAAGAAAAATTACTCTTAGAGAAATTGGAAGTTAGAGATCTTTACTCTCTGTTTCTTATTACAGAATTTCTTGACAACTGTTTCAAAAGATTCACCGAGCTAGCAAAAAGAAGAGAATCAGGCACATCATCTAAAGACAGTTCAAAGAAAAAGGATGATGATGACCATGATAAGTCAAGAAAAGAAGCTGATGATACTACAGTTTTGCAAGCAGTCACTCAATCTCAACCTCTAGCAACGCAAATCAGCATTACAAAGAGAAGGATTGCCGCTGGAAATCAGACAACTGACAATCAGCAAGCAGCTGATGAAAACAGACAACTGATGGTTATTGCTGATAATACTCAGGATAAGGATCAAATAGAAGCTACATATGATCCCTCTGATTTTCTATCTAAAGATGAATTGGCCAGAGTTCATGAAAACTTGAAAATTGTACTCAGTCATAGAGATACACAGAATGGCCTTTTATCAAACATCTCTGAATATCTTGATTATAGAACTAGAACTGACGTTTCAATTCATGCAAGACTAGAGATGATTCACAAATCAAGTTCAAGTTCTTCTTCAGAGATTGTGTTACTCAAACAACAACTCGAAGATTCAACCGCAGTAGATAGAGAAACTCATGCTCAGGCTCATTGGCATATAAATCAACATATCTACGGGTTAGAAACTCAGCTTAAGGAAGTACTTGCTTCTCAGCGACAGATTTCAGAAGATCAAAAAGCAACCCATGCCCTGGTAGATCAGTTATATGATTCCAAAAAGGGGGAAGCTGAAGAAGAAAAGCTGAAATTACTTCGAGAAATGAAGCGACTTGAAGAAGAATTACAAATATACAGATCAGCTCCTAAATTTTTGAAGAAGGAGTTAACTAATGATCAACTCATTAAAAAATACAATCAACCTGGAGACAGAAGAGTTACTCTCACAAAGGATCTATGGACACAGTTTATCAAAGACTACAATCCTATTAAAGCCAAGTACAAGGACAGAACATTTGAGGAATCCTTGAACTACTTTCAATCTGATATTTATTCAAAGCAAAAAATTGCACAACATAAGAAGAATCAGAGGATTGATGATAAACTGAAGATTAAAGACAAGACTGAACAAATGAAAACCGATCTAGTAGAATTTGAAAATTACTACTCGAAAGACTCAAGCTTACCCAAGCTAATTCAATGGAGAAGATGGAAAGAAAGCAGTCAAGTTGACTACAACAAGACCTTTTCAAAAGAAGACTCCAAGCTTGAAGAAGATTTTCGATTGTATGACAAAGCAAAAAGATATGATTCAGTCATGCAAAAAGCTAAGAAGAAGCTTAGTCTTTAATCACAGTTATTTGAACAAAATGTACTTATCCAGTTTTTGCTCATTCTAATGAAAACCAGTTTTCCAGTTTTTCATTGTTTTACATTGTTTTGATCTTTAAGCTTTTCTTATAGGGAGAGTTTTGGCATCATCAAAAAGGGGGAAATTATTGGAAATAAAATTTATGTTTTGATGATAATTCATCTCATGTGTTAAAATATTATCTTAACCCCATTCATGAAGTGCTGAAGCTAGCTGTTATAGTGGAAAGCTAAAAGATGTCTAGAACTGAATGTATAAGTTTTACTAGAGTATGATATTTGTATAGGTTACATCAGACAAGCATTGTAATTATTAGTGTGTCGTAAAACTGAAAACTGGAAATCATTTAAAAAACTGGAAATCATCGAGACAAGCAAACTGACTCAGAATACACCTACATGAAACTGAAGAAGGTAAGTTCGCTGAGAATTACAGACTCGGTTGGCTTATCTAGAAGAATGAAGAACTGAGGGTTCAAACTCAGTTATTGAAGAATGAAGAACTGAGGGTTCAAACTCAGTTATGAAGATTACAAGTTGAGACTGTAAAGTTAGACTTCAGGCAAGATTGTGGTGAACTGAACTGACTTTATAGATCTTGTATGAAGACCTAAGGATCATAAGGACAATGAATTCTTAGATGATATTGAGTCATGGTGTACTCTGATTAAGTCAATTATAATTAGATGAAAACTGGAGTACCGATATTTGAAGAAGAGTAAAATCTCAGTTAATGCTCCAAGTCAGTTAGGAAACTGACATAAGAAAAACTCAGTATAAAACTGATAAGGAAACTCAGTTTTATAAGTCAGCCATCCAACAAACTGATCGTACAGTCGAACGATGTAAAGAAAGCAATTTCATTGGATGAGTTACTGACACAGCAGAACGGTCAGAAAATATAGCCGTTGCAAGATAGACGTTGATACAATTCAAATTGAAGCCAGATGAATGTTGGACTTCACACTATAAATAGAAGACTTTGCACAAACAACAAATATATAGAACAGAGCATATACAAGAATCAACAAGCAATTTTGTGCATCAGTCTATTCAAATTGCTATCATCTCTGAACTATAACAAGATCATATATAGTATTTTTTCAAGTGTTCAAGCTACAAAGAATTTATCAAGAATCCAACACTTTGAAGAACCACAAACAAGAATCAACTTATTGATTCTCAGCCCAACCTTGATTCTATATCAAAGGTTTTAGACTGTGAAGCAAACCGGGAAGGTTTCGCCAAGGACAGTTGTGACAAGCAGTCGGGTAGACTGTGTTTGTGATGGTAGCTGGTGAAGAGGCAATCCTACCCTCTAAGGACCAGTGGTTCAAGCATTTGGAGAGCAGCAATTCTACCTGTTCTACAACTGTTTAGATAGTGAAGCTAGGGATTAGCCAAGGACTATTGTTTTGGACTTTTTGTAACAGTTCACCTCAAGAAGTTCTAGTGGAATTTTCCTCCGCACCACAGGGGAAGAGAGGACGTACATGATTACATCACCTAGAACCTCTATAATATCCGCCTTATTTACTTTACGCATTTATTTATTTATTCAAAGATTTACTTACAAAGACATTGTGATACTTGATTGTTATACTCTCATCACGATCCTGGCGACATTCAATCGTAATTCGATTCACAACACTCAGTTTTCATAATACAATAACAAGATCAAGAAAAAGGCTAAAATCATATCCGCTGCCGGTTGACTCAGTTTCAGCTTAAGTCAGTTTGACTTAATCTCAGCTTTGTCAGCTTAACTCCACACAAGTTTTTAATTGAACCTTAATTTGCTTTAAATCCAGTTTTAGGGACAAGTTTATTCACCCCCCCTCTAAACTTGTGTTAGCTTTTCCAAGGGACCAACAGGGAAAATGGGACGGTTTTTTCTGACTGGGAGGTTTCTGGTGCAACGTGTGTCTAAAAATTCTAATTTTAAATCACACTCAGAAACTTGAAAATCTCAGCTCGATAACCCGGAGGTAGCTCTCGGTTTACCGGGGCTTCTTTTCCTCATATTTCTCTGTCAGCCTTCTCTGCACACTTTAATTAATCTCACTGCTCAATCATGACCTCAAATTGACTAGTCTCTTACTCCTCTAGTTGTTATTTCTGACTCAATCCTAACCTACTTCACTAGAATCCACAATGAGTAAAAAAAAACCTTCCCAACAACCATCGGTTTCAAGCCTAAGGGTGCAGTAGGATGAAAAAAAGCTCGTCCCTTCATCCAGCTACTTTTATTCACTCCTACTCTAACTAAGGTTTCAAGGGAATAGTTCTGAGTTTAAAGTCGTCAGCTCGACTTAGCTTCGGACCTTCAATCAATCAAAAGTTGGGGCCTTAACTAATCTTCAAGGTCTTAACCGTCATGCACTTCCTTTCTCGTTGATCATTACCTTTCAAGATTTCCTTTTCACGGTTTTCCATAGAAACTTTTGAGCTCTCTTCCTAGCACGCCTCTCTCTTTGCTCGTGTGCTAGGTCATCCTCTGCTTCAAGATTTAATCTTTATGCCCAAGGACTCCACACTTTCCACTTTAAGCTCTAATCCGTCACTATGCAATACGGAAGGACTAGCTTCCTTGAGCGCCTTGTTGTGGTCCTTATCTTCGCTCTCTCTAAGCATCAATCTCTTGAATTCTTGCTCATAGTTTTCTACTAGAACCTCTCGTTGTCTACGCCCTTCCTTCTCTATCTCCATGACTTATACTTTTCCTGAATCATAAGTCTTTCGCAACTTTCCGGCTAATTATCTAGGGGCTCTAAGATTTTGAATGATACTGCATCATTGTCCAGTCTTAAAGTGATCTCCCCATTATCAAAGTCTATGATTGCTCTGCTTGTCGCTAAGAAAGGTCTTCCTAACAAAACTGGGGCACTTGGGTCCTCTAGTACGTCTATAACCATGAAATCAATTGGAAAAGTGAACTCTCCTACCTTTATTGTGCACTTCCTCAACAGACCGGCATGCATATCTCTAGTCCTATCAACTAAGGTCATAGTTCGGGTTTGATTCATAACGACCGGAAGCTTAATCTTCTGGAAGAGGGATAGAGGTAGAATGTTGCAACTTGAACCGGAATCACAAAGACCTAAATTTACAGATATACCATTGATAGAGATTGGGAGTCGAAACGTTCCAAGGTCGCCTAACTTTTCTACAGTGTCAGAATCCGGGTAATCCTAAGAATCCGAGAACATGGTGTCCAGATCCTCCTCCGGATCATCGGAGTCGTAATCGGACGATATATCAATTAGTTCGATAGGAAACGTACCTGGCCGATAAGTCTCATACTCTTTCAGGTTTTCCTCTACTTCCCATTTAATCATTTCAGTCTCCTCCTCCACGCGCTTCTTATCAGGTTCGTATTTCTCTCTGGCTTCTGATCCAGGGTACATAGAGATTGGTTTGATACTCAACACAGTTCGACGCATTGTATCTGACTCATCTAACCTTAATCGCTTTTTCTTGACTGAATTTCAGAAGTGTCCTGATACTTCCTGGAAAAGAGACAAAATAAAACAAAGAAAAGGTTAGCAAATCCTGCTTCAGTTGGGGTTGATCCCAACTATTGCAGACCTACTACCTAAAATCAACTGAGATACACACAGAATAATAGGGACTGTCAGAATTCGATTTACTGGGTCTTGGTAAACCGGAACTAAAATCTCTTATTCTGACAGATTAAGAGGTGCAGGTTTGATCCCAAACGACTCAAGACTCAAAAGAAAATAAATTTAAAAGAAAACGACTTCTTAATCAGGATTTGAACGTTTATCCTTAAAATTGTCCATTGTCCCCGACAACGGCACAAAAAAATCTTGATCGCGTGTAAGTCACTGACGTCGATATTACTAGCAAGAATACTAGGTACATTGAAGTATAGTAAGAGCGAATCAAGGTCGATCCCACAGAGACAATGCAACTTTAACTATAAATGATTCTAATCTAATTAGGAAGCCACATATAGATGGTCATTGACCAACAATAAACATGAAAGAAACTTGGTATTTCTCCCCCTCTTCTCACCGATCTTCTAACTTGGATTAGTCAATCTTTATATTTACTTTCTCACATAATTTCCTTAAATTAATCGAACGAGATTTAAGTTTAGTTTTAAGCTACGGGTGCAACTCCTAAACCTATCTACTCTGATCATGGTAGTAGACAATCTATACGCAAGCTACCCTCATTAATTGGTCCGTAATAGCCCATACACATAAAGAACTAGAATTGCCGATATCGAGCGCTAACTCATATAGCTAACCCGACTAGTCAGCTGTCGACACTGATCAGAACGTTCCTAGGGTCCATCAAGACTATGTCCAAACTAACACTTCACCTTGCAAGTTCTTCATGCTAATTTATGAGTACAATAAGCATATTGGCCATATCTAACCTACTGTTAATAAAACCTGTCGATCAACGTAGATGTAGTGAATCCTCCAGATTAAGTTTCCTAAATTTTGCCTCGGTAAACCGGTATAGACCACCGGTTTACCGGGAGGCTTTTCTTAATTCTGGATCTATATTGCTCAATTATGATTAATCTAAGTAAATCATGGGGTCGTTGAACATGCAGTTTGACTAATATACATAAATACGAAGAGATCTACCATATTGAAGACAAAAAGGAACGTTCAAAGCTTCATACCTTCAACAATGGAGATCTAGCTCAAACTACTCAAGCTAGAGATGGTAGAGAAGGGGATTAAACAAGAAATAACTCCTCAAAAGCTTGGAATAACTTTATTTCATCAAATTCTATAATGTATATTGAATATAATTGAATTCTTAACAAAACTTATGCAATAGTCTGTTAATGCGGCCTTATATAGATACAACAGCTGACTTATGACTCTCAAAAACCCTAACCGACCTTATAGACGCGGCAGAATCGATTTCGTGTTCCTCAAGGCCCTCGGTTTACCGGACCTAGCCCTTGGTAAACCGGGCTGAGTTTTCCTCTTTTTCTTCAGTAGATTTCTTTTTGGACTTCTTTTACTTGGCCCAACATGCTTCTTTTAGTCCAGATCTGATCTCCAATTCTCTAGATTCAGTACATCCTGTATAATTAATGGTACTATTTAGGGCATTATCAGAAGTCTGTGATGACCTTGGGCAAGTCTAAGACTTTTTACAAGTGATGAAATATATTCATTTAAATATGGTGTACACTGATCTCACACAAATAAAGGATCAGTAAAGTACAAGCATACTTGGAAAATCAAAGAAAGAAAGGAAACAGCAAAACGGCGAAGTAAAAGCTCTACCGGCTGACTAAAGAATAACAGTGAAAAGGATCTCAACAGCCTATAAGCAAATTCATTGCACCGATCAAGAAACATCCAACTTAAGGATCAGGCAAGTGAAGTATGCTATCTTCATTTGACTCTGAACATTAAATATAGGGAAATCAAGCAATTAATGCAGAATCAATCAAGGACGGATTTTATGATGGACGTTTGAAGAAAATCCGGATCACTGAAATTATGGAGAATCAATCAAGGAAAGATCAAGAAATAAATCAAGGATTATTCTCTGCATTTAATAGCCAATGAACGGAATTTCAAATTCAAGGAGAATCAAGGCTATAAATAGAAGGCATTGACAGACAAGAAAAATATGAAGAACACACAGGAAAAGGTGCTGAAACTCTGTAAATTTCACAAGCCTTCAATTTGAACTAAAAAGCAAAATCTAGCAGATCATACTCAGAGAATAGAGCATCAAATCCATATCAAGTGCTAAGTCTGATCATCCATTTGTGAATCCAATTCACACCAAACTGAAGCAATTGAATCAGATCGTCTAAGAAGGAATCGCAACCACGGTGATAGCTGCTGAAGGATTTGTTCTCAAGGAGCAGTGTTGAAGACTGAGTCATTGAAGCTTTTATAGCCAATGAGTGGTAGTCTTGAGATTATGAAGCTGGTGTAGCCGAGGACAATCATACTATTGTATTGGTGAAAGACAAAAGTGAATTACTCTAATCATCACATGAGAAGAGTGGATTAAGAGATTACACCACCCTGAACCACTATAAACCTTTGTGTTCATTTACTTACTGCACTTTACTTTACAACATTTCTTTACTGCATTTTATTCATACACTGTGTGTGTTTAATCTACTTTGAAACAACTTTTAAGAAGGGACTTATCCGCTGCCCAAAAGATTTTAGAGCAAGAAAGGTTTTTGAAACTCCAATATAGTCAATCACCCCCCCTTCTGACTATATTCACACCCTTCTCTAGGACCTACAATTGGTATCAGACCAGTGTTCCTAGTATCGGAACCTGTTCAGAACTAATTTCTAGTAACAAGGAAATCACATACTTTCAAAGTAGTTTTCAAATGTGTGTCTTATACATATACATCTGTTTGTCTGTGACTATGGTTACTTCAAATTTCATGTCTAAAGTACATGTATTCAATGTCAACAATTTTTATGAATATAAAATAAGAATGTTGTCTCATCTTGCAGCAACTAATGAAGAAATGATGGATGTTATTAACGATGGCCCAATCAAGATCATGACAGTGATAACCACAGGTGCAGATCAAGGAAAAGAAATAGAAAAGCCTAAGAAGGTTTGATGATAGAAGAAGAGCAAATCTTGATTTTTTTGCAAAAGATATGATTTTGAAGACTCTAGACATTAACATGTTCATGAGGATTAAAGATTGCAAAACGGCAAAAGCTATGTGGGATAAACTGGCCCTTGTCAATAAAGGATCAAAGGCAATCAAGGAAAATAAACTATCTATTGCAAAACATAAGTTTGAAAATTTTAATATGAAGACGAGTGAATCTGTGGATCAAATGGATAACAGGTTCTCAAGCATCATCAGTGAAATGCAACCACTTGGTCATAAATATCCTCAAAAAGAAGTCTGCCTGAAAATCTTGAGAGGTCTACCTGAAAGATGGAAGATCATTGCATCGGTGCTTAAAGGCACTTTGGATCTTGCCAACACTGACACATTGACCTTAATGCCACAATTGAAAGCTCATGAATTCAAGTTGAACAATAAGAAAGGTGCACCTGTAGAGCCAAACAAGGCCAGTGCATTGGTAGCACCCCAGCAAAGCAAATTAGCGGAGTCAACCAGCAAAGAGACTCAAGAACTAAAAGAGCAAGTGGCATTGTTGATCAAAAGGTTTGACAGATTCAATAAGAGACATGGCAAAGGAAGTTCTTCATCAAATAAGAAGTTAAATCAAGCAAAGACATGAAGAAAAAAGTTGATGAATACAGATGCTTCAAGTGCAAAAGGAAAGGACACTTCAAAGCTGATTGTCCAGAAGAAAAAGACAACGATGAAGAAAAGAAGAAATACAAGTCATCAGATGAAAGGAAGTGCAAGAAAGCACTAAAAGCTGAAAACAGTAGTGAAAGTGATGAAGAATCATCTGATAATGACTCAGATGATGGTGAAGGCACCAGCTCAGACAATGACAAAGCATGTCTATGTATGGCTAAGGAAATTGAAGAAACATAGGTACTATCTAGTTTATACTCCTCAAACGCATCCACATCTGACACTGCACAATCTTCTATCTTCCCACTAGATTTTGCAAATCTAATTCAAAATCTCATGAGTAGATTTGAAGAAATTCAAATAGCTCATGAAATTCTAGAACAAGAATGCAAGGATTTAAATAAGGAAAATAAAAGATTAAAGAAATAACTGGATAAACTGAAAGCTAAATCAGTTAGTAAGGAAGAACACTTAGAAAATCAACAAGCATTAGATGATCACTCATCTGAAGCAAATAGACCAGCTAAGGAAACACCCCTACTAGCTGAAACCACCACTGCACCATTTAATGCACCAGCTTACAAACCCCAAAAAGGTTTGGATCCAGATCTGGCCTTGGCTACAACAGTCACGATGTGAAAGGAAACAATGGACAACAAAAATCTAAACTAAGGACTAAAACTAGACCTACATTCAGAAAGGGACATACCATAGTTTCAACTACTCATCCTGCATCAGTGAAGTCAAAATCCAGTGTAGTGAAACAACATAGAAAATCATCTTACCAGCTTACTAAGGGCAAAGGTATACTGAAATGTAAGGGTGTACGTTACCTTTTAGAAGATGATTGGAATGTTCCACCACCAAAACAAGAGAAAACAATTTCATAAAAGGCCAAATGTATTTGGGAAAATCCAGAATAGACATGGTCCTGGATAAAAAGGCAACATGAAAACAGGTCTTCTACTGTGGTTTGGAAAGTGAAACAGGATGCTAAAACACCAAAAGAAAGAGAAATGTATCAGAATACTTTTAGTAAACCTATTAGAAGCTATTCTTCCATGCCTTATACATATGAGGTTGATGACTTCAACCCTCAAAGAAGAAAATCTTTTGGATATACACTTTGATTAGGAAGCATGACTGCTAATAGGTATGGACCCAAACAATGTTGGGTACCTAAACTTGCTTAATTTGTTTTGTAGAATGTCTGGTACATAGACAGTGGATGTTCCAGACATATGATAGGCAATAAGGGATAGCTGACTGAATTAAAAGCTTTTGATGGACCCAAAGTTACCTTCTGAGGCAAAGAAAACCCCGGCATGATTAAAGGGGAAGGCATCATAAAGAAGAACAACCTGAAGATTCAGAATGTGGCATATGTCAAGGGATTGAATTTCAACCTTCTAAGCATTAGTCAATTTTGTGACAAAGACTACAATGTGCACTTCAACAAAGAAGGATGCAAACTGATTCACAATCAAACCATCATAGTTGTACTTTCAGGAAAAAGAGAAGAGAACATGTATGTGGTGGACTGGAGACAGTAAAAGCAGAAACATGTCTGCTTGTCAAGAACAAAAAATCACCTAGCTGGATTTGGCACAGAAGACTGAATCATCTAAATTTGAAGACCATCAAAAAGCCGACAAAGAGCAAGCTAGTAGACCTACCTGACATCACATTCAAGAAGGAAAGTCTCTTTGATGCATGTCAGGAAGGGAAACAGATCAAAAGCTCCTTCAAGTCAAAGCCACATCAATCAACAACAAGGATCTTACATCTATTACATATGGACCTTTTTGGACCAGTCCCACCAATGAGTGTAAGTGGAAGAAGTATACTTTAGTAGTGGTTAATGACTTTTCAAAGTTCACCTTGACCATTTTTATGAACAAGAAAAGAGAAACACTCAAGAAATGGCCAGACTTACTGAGAAGAATTCAGAATGAAAAGGAGTTGAAGATCATCAAAATAAGATCAGACAGAGGCACAGAGTTCCTGAATGAAGTAATCAAAACTTACTGTGAAGAAAATGTTGTACTACATCAACTATCAGTATCAAGAACTCCACAACAAAATGGAGTAGCAGAATGAAGAAATATATCACTCAAGGAAGCTGTCAGAACTATGATAGCAGAAGTAAGTTTACCAAAGAGATTTTGGGCTGAAGCAGCAATTACAGCATGTTACGCCCAAAACAAATCCATCATCAATAAACAATAGGAAAAAATACCCTATGAAATATGGAATGGAAGAAAACCTAACATATCTCATTTACACATGTTTGGATCTAAATGTTTTGTTTTGAACAGGAATCAGCTACATACTTTAGATGAAAAAGCTGATGAAGCAATATTCATGGGATATTCAGATACCAGCAAAGCTTTCTGAGTACTAATAGAAGAACTTTGGTGATTGAAGAATCAATTCATGTAGTGTTTGATGAACCAAACACTAGTGGTGAAGATCTACACACTTTTGAAGAGCAAGCTGAACAAAAACAAATCTATATGGATACAACAGTACCAGCTACACTTCTAAATCAGTCTTTTGATAATCAAGATGAAATTCCAGTTGCTACAACAATAGAGCCACAAACACAAACACAAGAAGTTGATGCACAAGCTGGATCAATTGAAGTAGCAGAACAAGCACAACTTCAACCAAACTTAAATTATCTCAGAGATCATCCAGATGAGCAAGTCATTGGAGATGTTCATACGGGTGTTAGAGCCAGAAGACAACTAGAAATCATGCTAACTTGATTTCTTTCATAGGTGGAACCCAAAACAATAGATGATGCAATCCAAGATGCTAATTGGATTACAGCCATGCAAGAAGAAATCAAAGAAGTTGAGAGAAATGAGGTCTGAGAACTTGTTGATAGACCAGACATGGCCAACATCATTGGAACAAAATGGGTGTTTAGAAACAAGTTGGATGAACCAGGAGCAATTATCATAAACAAAGAAAGACTAATTGCAAAGGGATATTTTCAATCAGAAGGCATAGATTATGATGAAACCTTTGCACCAGTAGCAAGATTGGAAGCAATCAGACTTTTTCTAGCTTTTGCAGCTCACAAAAACTTCAAAGTCTATCAGATCGATGTAAAAAGTGCATTTCTAAATGGAATCCTAGAAGAAGAAGTGTATGTTGAATACCACCTGGATTCCAGATCAAGGGAAAAGAAGATAAGCTATACAAGCTCAAAAAGGCACTATATGGACTCAAACAGGCGCATAGAGCCTAGTATGAGACCCTATCAAAATTCCTGATCAATAATGGATTCAAAAAATGAACCATTGACAAGACTCTATTCAAACTAGAAGATGGAACAAGCCTTTTGCTAGTTCAGATCTATGTAGATGAAATCATTTTTGGATCAGAAGATGAAAATCTGTGTGAAAAGTTTGCAAATCTGATGAAAAGCAAATTTCAAATGAGTATGATGGGAGAACTCAACTACTTCCTTGGATTACAAGTGAAATAGATGAAAGATGGGATCTTCATCAATCAAGCAAAGTATACAAAAGACTTAATCAACAAGTATGGTATGGACACAAGTGGAACTTCTGAAACACCTATGTGTGCAAGAATTATACTTGGAAAGTATGAAAATGGGAAGGATGTTGCTCAAAAGTTATACAGAGGAATGATTGGATCTTTACTCTACCTAACTGCAAGCCGACCTGATATAACATTTGCAGTAGGAGTATGTACAAGATCAAGCTCAACCAAAGGAATCTCATTTGTCAGCAACTAAGAGAATCATCAAATATTTGGAGCACACAATCAATGCGGGAATTTGGTATCCAAAAGATGGTGGATTCAAATTGATATATTATTCAGATTCAGACTATGTTGGATGTAAAATTGATAGAAAAAGCACTTCTGGAACTTGTCAGATGCTAGGTAGCAGACTAGTATAATGGTTCAGTAAAAACAAGAATTCCATAGCTACCTCAACAGCTGAAGCAGAATATATAGCAGTAGGTAGATGTTGTGCACAAGTATTATGGATCAGACAACAGCTAAGAGACTATGGAATAGAAGAGAAGACAATTCCAATCATGTGTGATAATACAAGTGCAATATCAATTACAGAGAATCCAGTACTTCACGCAAGAACAAAGCATATTGATGTGAGACATCATTTTGTTAGAGATAATATGGAGAAAGGAGATGTAATTTTGAGATACATATCTACAGAAGATCAATTGGCTGATATTTTCACAAAACCACTCAGTCACGAATGATTTTGTAAGTTAAGAACTGAGTTGGGAATGATTGAAATCGACTAAGTTACAAGGACTAGCTAACTGGTGTAATCAGAGGAGTGATTTCACCAGCTGACTGAACCTTTGCCATTTTGGGTGCGCTCACTTGGAAGGTAAGGCACTGGTACCAGAGAATTCCACTTCACTGATTGTTAGGAACAATTTTGATACAACAGCTCGGTAAATAGGCCACTACACCGGCCAAGTGATCAGCCAAGTCACTCAACAGCTAAATGCTATGGAGAAAACAACGAAGTATAGTGTGAAATGAATCAGTTTTTACACATAAAGAAAATCATAGAGTTATGGAGTTTTATTTTGTGAAGATTACACACGTGGATTTTTAATCAGACACAAGGATTAATTTATGGAGTTTATTATTTGACAAGAGAGAATGATGGCAACGCCTCGATTCCGGGCACTATCATGACATGCCTCAATCCTCTCTCCTATTATCCTTGTAAACCACGATTTATATACACCAAATCACGCCATTACTCCACCAAAATCTCTTCAAATTCAACCGTGTTCACACTCTCACATCTCCACTATTTAAACAACACTTCAGATTTTTCACAAACTGTACGCTATTTTTGAATTTTTTAAACCCTATTCTCTCAGAAAGTTCAAAGCTTTCCCCCTAAAAAATCTTTAAGGCAATGGCTTCATCTTCCTCAATCAAAAAGTCCGGCAAGAAATTTGAAAGATCAATCATCATTGGGTCGTTCTTCAGAACCGAGCACTATCTCACCCTATGAAACAATGAACCCCAAGCACAGCGATTGGTGGATGGATGTACCAACCTAGGGTTAATGACCTTTCTTAACCCCTCAATCACAGTTATCTGCTATGAAACCCAAATTTCGTTCTAGCGAAATGAAAAGTTTGTTCCAGGCAAGAAGAAAGGATCACCGGACAGCATCACCAGCAATGTGTTTGGACAGGAACTGGTCATCACACCAGCTTTCCTTAATAAGTGTCTCAAACTCTGCAACACCGGACCCTCAGAGATAAAGAATGTGGAAATCAACACTAATACCTTTTGGACGGAGATAGCCAAGAATTTAACCCTTGCAGCCAAGAAACTCAACTATCCAAGATCGGCACTCAAACAGCCGTTCGAAGAATTTGCTCACTTAATTACTAAAAGTATTGAAGGGAAGAAAGGATCCATGCATAGCATGACAGAAGTCAGGACCAGACTAATGGTCATTATCTATCAAGACCTTGAGTTCAATTGGTTGATTTTCTTTTTCAACAGACTGAAAGAGAAAATTCAACATGAAATTGATATTTGCCAGTTAGCAGCCAAGAAGGGGCAGCAAAAGAAAGACATCTTCTAGGAGAAGAAATTGTATGGAATTCTTCTACAATTCCTGTTTGATCAAATGAAAGTGAAACCCATTCACTTACACATATTACATGAAGCAAAAGTGATGTTCACATATCTTAAGGAATCAAGAAAGCTGCCAGCTAAAGCAGGGTAGAAAAGAAAGAAACATGAGAGAAGTAGTTCTGGGATAAATAGAAGAACCAGATCTCAGACCACAAAAGCACAACTCAGGATTCTACAAAGCAATGAGGACAGACCTTTGGTAATAAGTGAGGATGAAGAAGATCCAGAGGAAGAAGCTCATCATCTATTTGATGAAGAAGAGGAAGAGTATGATGAAGAGTTTCATCTTATAGAAGATGAAGATGAAGAGATAGAAGGTGATCGTCACATTGATGATCAAGAAGAAAATATGGATTCTAATGATAATATGACACTCCAGGCGGTTATTCAAAGGAGTAAAGCTCATGGAGAAAAGCAGCTGAGTGGACCAGCTGAGTGAGTACAACCGATAGACTCAACGGAGACCACCGGCACTGAGCAAGGGGGAATGACAGCAATCCAATCATCTGGTGCTACTGAAGAAGCTGATAAAGCAGCAGACAGTCCCCACCAATCTCTAACCAACATGGAGATTGAGGATGAAAGTGAAGAAGTTCCAACTGATGCAAATGCTCCTGCATCACCTGCATGCAGTGAATTCTATCTGGATATTGGACCCCTAATTGTTGATCTGAAGAAGAAATGTCCAAGTCTGGAGAACCTGAAAACAACAATGAGGGATACATGAACCTTAATGGATCATAAAATTGAAGCTCTACTCAATCACGTTGATTTACATGATGCTCTCATTGAAAAACAGAGAGACATGATCAGTCAATTGAACTCCCTGGTCACAGCATGTCCATGGAAAAATGGAATACCTAGCAGGAGTAGTTGAAGACACGATTAACCCCATGGTTGACACTCTAAACACTCACACTCTATAGATTCAGAGTATTGAAAGCACCTTAGATGATGCAATCCTGTAACTTGAAACAATCATAACTGCGTCTGAGGCCACCAACAAGATTCTGGAAGAAAGTCAAGATGCAACCAAAAAGGGGGAAGGTAGTAATAAGCATGAAAGCTCTAAAGGTACGGGCACTGGAAGCATAAGTAAAGGCATCAGATTTCAAGAGAAAAAGTAGACTGTAATAGTTTTCTCTATTTTTGCCTTTGATTAACTTATGCCCTTCATGGCTGAATAAAATTGTTGAGTTTTATTCTTTTTAACATTTGAATATGTTGACTTATGTTCAGGCTTATGAGGGTTTTGGCATCATCAAAAAAGGGGAAATTGTTAGGGACATTTTATTTGTTTTGATGAAGGCCATACCAGCTGTTATAGCAAGCCTTAAATAAGTCTAAAAGATCAGTAATAGACTGGTTGGACTGGTAGGATGGCTCAGTAAAACCATGGATCAACTCAGTGAAGACATCCAAGGAACCAGCTCTGTGAAGTAAAGAACTATGGACTGACTTACAACCAGGGAAGTCTGTGATGACCTTGGGTAAGTCTAAGACTTTTTACAAGTGATGAAATCTATTCATTTAAATATTGTGTACACTGATCTCACACAAATAAAGGATCAGTGAAGTACAAGCATACTTGGAAAATCAAAAAAAAAAAAAAAAGGAAACAGCAAAACGGCGAAGTAAAAGCTCTACCGGCTAACTAAAGAAAAACAGTGAAAAGGATTTCAACAGCCTATAAGCAAATTCACTGCACCGATCAAGCAACAACCAAGTTAAGGAACAGGCAAGTGAAGTATGCTATCTGCATTTGACTCTGAGCATTAAATATAAGGAAATCAAGCAATTAATGTAGAATCAATCAAGGACGGATTTTATGATGGACGTTTGAAGAAAATCCAAACCACTGAAATTATGGAGAATCAATCAAGGAAAGATCAAGAAATAAATCAAGGATTATTCTCTGCATTTAATAGCCAACGGATGGAATTTCAAATTCAAGGATAATCAAGGCTATGAATAGTGTCCACGGATTTTATGCAATGAAAACAAACAAGTAATAAATCCGATATACCTCAAGTGCAAGGATCTTAGTAAAGAGGTTGATACCGGGTCGATCTTACGGGGAACTAACGATTGGTAATCCTAGTCTTTGTTTAACTAACTAACCTATGTCACGATTACTAAAACTAAACAGCAAATAGACTAAACAGGGAATAGCTAAAACGAAAGATAACAATAAGTAAAACTGGACAGAAGATAAGATCCAAAGCCAGGAAAAGATGAATTTCAAACTGATTAAACTAAATCTAAACCTAATATGCAATAAAGATTAACTAAGCTAAACAATTCTAGTTCAAGGGATTTGATCAAGTTATAATGAACAAACGAGCAATTGATCCACCTATCCTATCAACATTCAATTCCAATTCAGATTATTTCGTGATTTCTAACCAAGTTGTGATTCATCTCATCTAAAGTGCGAACCCTAATTTATTAGATAGTCCATCTATTAATCTCTATCTTTCGATCTAAGATTAACGCTTCTTCTAACCAAAGATGTGAACTTTAACGTTTCTAATCTAGAAATCTAACCTAATAACTTTCGTTACTTAGATCAAAGATATATTCCTTATCATGGTGATCTAACGTTTAGATGATTCTCATCAAATAAAACAATCAACAAAGCAACGATCTTTCGATATGAAATTGCATAAACAATAATAAACATGATAAACGAAACAACTTATATTAAAAACTCACAAAATAATCAAGAACGGAACTGAATTGTTGAATCGGACGGCTTCACAACGCTCGTTCAAAAGGCTTTAGCCTCTAAGCATCCTCTTGAAACTTGGAATTGATGAATAGAAGTGCATAAAAACTATCTGAACTAGCCTAGAATTTAAAGTGCATAAACTGAAGAAAAACAGAGTAAAAACACAGCCTGAGCCGCCCCTAGGATTAGGGTTTTGAGTATTGTGTAATTCGTATCCTCAATGTGGAAAACAATGCGGCTATATATAGAATTTAAAGTCGGTTTCAGCATGTCGGCCGCTGGACGCCCGTCCACTCCTTCCGGGCCTTCGTCCGCTCGATTCGACTTGCGTCAGGCGCCCGTCCACTCAGCGTCCAAACTCTCTGAATCAACTTTTTCCTCCTGGACGCTCGTTCAATTGACCAAACGCCCGTCCAACTGGACGCCAGTTCAAGCTGCTGGACGCCAGTCCAGGATCGACTTCATCTTGATTTCTTCATCTTTATCTCTTTTATCATCATTGAAATTCGACTCTTATCTCTTTTTGATCATCATTTGAGCATCAAACACGTACCTATAACACATTAAAACATCGCAAAATGTAATATCATCCAAATAATCATAAAATCATAATTAAAACACCAAAATTAACCTATTTTGCGAATAACTCGTTTAGAATATCATTTACTCAATAAT
Source organism: Gentiana macrophylla (assembly GCA_026214975.1). Lineage (NCBI taxonomy): Eukaryota > Viridiplantae > Streptophyta > Magnoliopsida > Gentianales > Gentianaceae > Gentiana > Gentiana macrophylla. The sequence continues at coordinate 87,461,675 of CM047808.1, read as the reverse complement.
TCCATTAAACACTCGTTTCTTATGCAAATTATAAGAATATGAGGGAAATTATCATAAAATATAGCGTTATAAAACGTATAAATTCACCCTTAACAACTCCCCCACACTTAGCTTTTGCTCGTCCCGAGCAAAACAAAACGAAAATTAGGGCTCGAAACGAAAACAGACATCTTAGACAATATAGCATAGATCCAATAAATTAGAAGTTCACCACGGTGTGTGTGCAAAGCCATAGAAAACTTCCACTAAATCCAAACTTGAGAAACTCAAAGCAAAACTAGCTAATACCCCCTCGTAGACTAGCAATAAATGACACTCATAAGATGTACCCTACAAACGTAGAATATCCCGAAAAGAATGATCGAATATATCTAGGGCCTTTCTGGAATACTCAGAGGATAATCCCTACAGCATATCTATCAGTTTCTACTGGGGATAAGATAGACGATAACTCAGTCTTTCATTCATTTCATAACAATTCATTAGTTGGTTTAACAATTCACTTTCAAACGCACATCAGAATGAGCTATTGCCCTATCATAGCATAATAGGATATTCGAGATATACCCTACCTTACTCCAATCATAAGGCAGCTTTTTCTAACTGTCGTGAGCTTTTAGTCATCATAGTGGTATAGGACATACGTGGTATACCCTATCGCACTCAAATCATCGACTAGCTTTCGACACACCCAATTTATTCATATATTTACTCAACTTTTTCATTTGACAACAAGTTACGTGTTACTTATCACATTCAAACCTTAGATATTCACAGTATATCATACTTCGGATCTAAATACAAACTATCATAAATCTCAAGACATATACGTAGCACTAAGCACATGACTTGTAAGAAAATCAGAAATCACTCGTCCAAAAAGGGGTATAACTTAATAAATTAGCTCATCATTCACTATGGCTTGTGAAAAATAGATCTCAGGTGAAACAACTAACTCATCAAACATACAGTATATAGCTTGGATGACTATAAAAATAACGAACATTGAATTGAATTGCCTACTCGGGACAAAACAAAAACAAAAATGTTGAAAAATTTCGAAAATTCTAGCTCATTTTGCATAGAAACATGACGAATTAAGAAAATGTGTAGATACATATCAAATCATTCCCCTCCCCCACACTTAAAGATCAACATGTCCTCATGTTGTGCAGAATGAAAGAAAAGATAAAAGACTTAGCTGATTTCAATCGATACTCGAATCGATGGTCAGGCCGGAGCCTATGTAGTGACAATTAGAATTTGTAACCATACGATGTCAAAGCGAGCTCGACAATACCTGCACTACTCGACAAACACGGAAAAATCTCGGGGAAAGCGGGGAATCATACCAAAGTGAAAGGATATATTAAAAATGAAGAAAATCAAAAGGTGAAACATTCTATACCTCCAAAAGTTTAAACAGAGTAGAAATGAAAGTACGGACGCCTTATGGCTTACATGATCCATCGGAAAAATAAACAGTAGTGAAATGAAAAGTACAACGAATCACGTGATAGAAAGTAGCAAGATTATACAATCATCGTACCTAGGACAAATCAAAATCTAAAATGGAAAAATAAGATCAGGGCTGCTCCGGTGCCGCAGTATCACCAGCCGGGGGTGCCCCACCCGCAGGAGCATCAAGCTGCTCCTCATCCGAAGAAGACTCAGACCCTTCCAGAACATCCGCAATGGCCTGCTCAATCTCATCAGAATAGACATAATCGATGATGCTGGGATCAAAAACTCTGTCGTCCCTCGGCTTCCGGTCCTCACTGATGCACCGTAAAATAGTCAAGATGTTATTCTGTGAAGTCCGAATATCCTCCATCCAGTTCCGTACACTGTTGGCCATACTCAACCTCATCCGGACTAAGAGAGATAAAGTAGGAAGGGAGGATGCTCGAGGCGGTGCCGAAGATGAACCAGGCTCACGTGGTGCCTCCGTCTCAGAATGTCCCGAAGACTTACCCCTTTCTCTCTGTATAGGTCTCGGGTTCTTCGGTTTGTGATCCGACCCATACTCAGGCACACCGGCATCAAGACACAAACTATGAATCAGGTGAGGGATAATCAAGCTACGCGTATAAACCTTCTGATTGACAGCTATCTCATCGTATAACGCTTGTCCCACATTCACATTTAATCCAAATGTCAAAGCATATAACATGCCTAGGTCACCGATGTGAAAATGCGTCAGATTGTTCTTTGGCAACAACCGACTCTGTATGAACCTACACTGGACTTTCTAGTCCTCCGTCCAGGTAGTGGTGACCAACTCCTTCCGGTCTCCACCCGGTCTCAACGTCCATGCCACATCCGGGCAAACTTTCAACCTCAACTCCTCCAAAGGATCTTGCCCCGCACTCTGCCTATGAACGATCTCTTCTTTATAGTCCCGACCCTCAAAAGACGCCAAGTTATACTTCTGATTAATCACATCCGGCGTAAAAGGAACTTCCACCCCTCGAACCACAACTACTCCCGTCTCCAAGTCGGTCTCCGAGCAATTAGCATAAAATTCCCGAACTAGGGAGTCGTTGACTGGGGTACTCATGATAGTCGTCAAGGCATCCCATTTCCGGTCCTTTAACAACTTGACGAACCCCGGATCTACCTTAGCCTCCATCGTAGCCCTCTCGATCAACATGGTCCTAGATAAATAATGTTTGGTATAAGCGTCGTGGGCTCTAGGATTCACAAATCTACGAGGCATAGGCATAGGGGCTACGGTCTTCGCTCTCTTCCTAGGTTGTCCAGTCCTAGGCTCAGCCGGTGCCTCCTCCCGAGTAGCATCCACAGCTTCCTCAACCCTAGAAGAACCTCCACCTCGGTGAACTCTAGGCATCCTCATCAATGGTATATCATCATCTGTCTCAGATCCCGAGGTAGGCTCATCCCTCAACGTTGCCCTAGCTTGTGTGGCCCTAGGAGGTTGCTCTCTAATGCTAACACCTTGGTTTGAATCGATTAGGGTGGGATCAAACTCCTTACGCTTCTTACCAGACTCCCTGGCCACCCCCTTACCATCCCTCTTAACCACTGCCTTCCGAACCATTGTTCAAGCTGAAACTAAACCACAACAATCCCCAATCAAAACAAGTTACCCGTTTAACATCTAAATCAGGATTTCAAAACACCCAAACCACAAACCAAAACCATCCATCATCACCAAGCAACCCATTCATCATCCACCATCAACAACACAGCAAGAAACCAGAACCAAAACAAGAAAAGAAACAAATAAGGTACAATTCACATAAAAGAGTCGAGCCGAAAACCGAACTCCAAAAAACGTGAATTAATCCCAGAAAAGTTACTAGAAACTTACCAATGATGATGAGAAAACGATGATGATGCTAGGAAGGAGCCCTAACAATGCAAATTCGTGCCCAAAATCGAATTTTTCCTTGGAAAAAGTCGGACCAATGAGGGCTCTGATTCGTCCAAATGAGTGTTGATTGAGGAATAAGGCTTAGAAAAGGGAAAAGAGGGGATCGAAAGCGGTCTATAGCAACTTAAATCGCCCAATTTGGTGTAATATTGAAAGATTTAGGTTAAGAGGAGGCAAAAAGTCGGTTTTTCGAGTTTGAAATCCTGAAAAAGTGAATGTTCATGGGTTGAGGGGGTATATATAGTCAGGGGATGGACGCTCGTCCAATTCTTCGGACGGGCATTCACTGGGCTTAGCAAGAACTGGACGGGCATCCAGTTCAGGTAGACGCTCGTCCAAGTTTCAAATTAGATACAGGATTGGAGGGAATATATCAGACGGGCGTCCAAGCATAGTGGACGCTCGTTCAAGAATTGGCCATGGTGGATGGGCGTCCAGATCTCTGGACGGACGTCCAAGGCAGAAAAATGCAAAAATTATACAATTTCATACAATTAAAATTCAAATTTGCATTCTTTATTAACAACTAATAAAAACTTCAATAATACAAATGAAAATCAACGAAGTACATAAAATCACTAGAAAATAAGTAAAAACAATAGAATATAGTGGGCTGCCTCCCACCGAGCGCTTTTGTTTTACGTCGTTTGCTCGACGAAACAACCTAACAACGCTAGTCATCGTAAATTTCCGCCCAATCCACCACCCGGATAAGACGGCGGAGCATATCAATCGCTGGGGGGAAGTCATACTCATCCTGCAAACCCCAATCCTCATCAGCTACATCAACACCCCGAAAATGTTCAGCTTGCAGCACTAGCGCTAAATCTGTCAGCATCGGATCATTCAGGATTGTGTATGGACGTCCTAGAGCTGTCTGCAACTCCTCAGTAGTAAAGTCTCCACCTCCCGAACATCGGGGAACAATAAGAACATAGGTGACAATCCTGATGCGGGTACTAATGTCAAAGTCTACGTGCAAAACTATAGTCCCTCCCGGTCCGTCATCTACAGTGATAAGTGGGATCCTCCTAAGGAAAGGTAACTCCTCCGGTAGAACTCCGAAATCCATATCTAGAAAGCACAACTAACTGACAGATATAAACAAAAACTTAGTAAAGCTAAATCCTAAATAACTGAATCAATAAAAAGCATAAAACAAACGCAACTAATACAACGATATCTAGGTTGCCCCCTAGTGGCGCTATTAGTTAATGTCGTTAGCTCGACACTGTTTAAGCTCAACCTAGATCAGGCCATTTGACTTTTCTGCCAGCCACTACCTCGTCTAGACTTGGGTCAGTAGTTCAGCTGCAGAAACAACACTTAACACATGGGGTGAAATCTTTGATAGCTTTCCAAATACGTCTAAACTTCCCCATGGTTGACTTCTTTTTCTTCTGAGTCCTCTGATGACGTTTCAGCTGACGCTCCCTCTCAAACTCTTCCATATCCCAACTACCTGCTAGAACTTCTTCAGATCGACCACTACCGTCATCCTCTGAAAACAGGTCGGGTGAAAACTCGTCAAATTCCTCGACTTCTTCAGTACCACACCCGAGGATCTCGAGGAAACGAACAATTAAAGGCTTTTCCTTGGGTTCACCAATGTAGTGCTTACACCTTTGACCATTTACTCGAAACGGTTGGTCACCATAACCGCGTAGTTCTAAAACGCCTCCCGGAATAATTTGGAGAATCTCAAAAGGACCTGACCATCGTGTCCTTAACTTTCCAGGAAACAAATGTAGCCTGGAATTATACAAAAGAACTTGTTCCCCGACTTGAAATTCTCGCTTCTTAATCTTGGCGTCATGTAGGAGTTTCATCTTATCTTTGCTGATCCTGGCGCTTTAGTGGGCTGAGTCCGAATTAGTCCCAACTCATGCAATCAAGTTGCGATCGATGCTTACCACAAGATTGGGAATCAAAGTTCAGAAACTTTGTAGCCCAATAAGCTCTATGCTCTAACTCGACTGGCAGATGACATGGCTTACCATAAACCATTTGATATGGAGATGTACCCATAGGAGTCTTATAGGCGGTTCTGTACGCCTATAGTACATCATCCAATTTCAAACTCCAGTCTTTTCTATGACTATTGACTGTTTTTTCCAGGATTTTCTTTATGCTTTGGTTGCTTCTTTCAACCTGACCACTAGTCATCGGATGATATGGTGTGCCAGTCTTATGACGAACACCATACTTTTCAAGCACTTTCTCTAATGTGTCCCTTCATCACTAATCAAGGCACGTGGACATCCAAATCTCACGAAGATGTTCTTTTTTAAGAATTTCATGACCGTCTTATGATCATTGTGAGAAGTGGCTTGAGCCTCCACCCATTTCGACACGTAATCCACGCAGACTAAGATGTATTTGTTACCACAAGATGATGGGAATGGTCCCATAAAATCGATACACCATACATCAAAGACTTTGCATTCTAATATGGGTTTCAAAGGCATGTCAAAACGCCTTGTCAACGTTCCGGTTCTTTGGCACCTATCACAAGCTTTACAGAAAGCTTCTGTATCTTTAAAGATCGTAGGCCAATAGAAACCGGATTGGAAGATCATAGCAACGGTTTTCCAAGGACCAAAGTGACCTCCAGTGGGTCCACTATGGCACTGCTCAATAATATCGCGCTGCTCAGATTCTGGAACACATCTTCTAAGCAGACCATCTTTACAGATCTTAAACAGATAAGGTTCATCCCAAACGAAAGATTTCAAATCAGAGAAGAACTTTTTCTTCTCCTTATAGGACAATTCTGGATCGAGATATCGGGAATGAAGGTAATTGACAATGGAAGAATACCATGGAACATTTGGAGCGCAGCCATCGATAAGCATAATGTTTTCTAGAGGAAAGTAAAGATCTATATCATCTAGATCACCCTTTTCCTCACTTAACATTCTCGAAACGTGATCCGCCACAACGTTTTCACTGCCCTTTTTGTCTTTAATTTGAACGTCAAACTCTTGTAGGGTCAGTATCCAACGCAGAGAGCGGCGCGGTTTGGTCTCTTTCTTAGTCATCGAGATACCGCATAAGCGGCGTGATCACCCACACAATCACTTGAGCTCCTAACAAGTAACTCTTTAAACTTGTCCATAGCAAAGACTATGGCCAATAATTCCTTTTCGGTAGTAGTATAGTTAACTTGAGAAGGATTCAATGTGTGATCAAGCGTAATAGATTGGCTGGAATTTCCTTTGATTCTTTGTCCTAAAACAGCACCAACTGCATAGTTTGATGCGTCGCACATGAGCTCAAAAGGTAGATTCCAGTCAGGCGATATAAGAATTGGAGCAGAGATTAAATGGGTCTTAAGCTCCTCAAACGCTTGCTTGCAGTTTTCATCAAAATCGAACTCAACGTCTTCCTTAAGTAAAGTAGACAGGGGCTTGGCTATCCTGGAGAAGTCTTGAATGAATCTTCTGTAGAAACCGACATGTCCAATAAAGCCTCTGACTTCACGCACATTCTTAGGATAACTCATCTTCTCGATAGCTTCTACTTTTGCCATGTCAACTTCTATACCTTTGGCGGAGATTTTGTGGCCAAGAACTATTCCCTCATCAACCATGAAATGGCATTTTTCCCAATTGAGCACTAAGTTCTTTTCCACACATCTGGATAACACTTGATCTAGATTGTCAATACAGTCGTCGAAGGACTGACCAAAGACCGAAAAATCGTCCATAAAGATTTCCATACACTTTTCTACTAGCCCGTCAAAGATAGCCAGCATACATCTTTGAAATGTAGCTGGGGCATTGCAGAGACCAAATGGCATTCGCCTGTAAGTGAATGTACCATAAGGGCAGGTGAAAGTGGTCTTTTCTTGGTCAGCTGGATCAATGGGTATCTGAAAGTATCCTGAATATCCATCCAGAAACAATGAGAATCGTGCCACCCGCCAGACGCCAAGCATCTGGTCAATGAATGGAAGGGGAAAGTGATCCTTCATGGTTACCTCATTGAGCTTCCTATAATCGATGCAGACCCTATAACCAGTGACAAGTCTCAAGGCTATTTCCTCTCCCTTCTCATTCTTCTCAATTGTAATTCCACCTTTCTTGGGAACTACTTGAGTCGGGGAAACCCATTCACTATCAGCGATGGCATAAATGATTCCCATGTCCAGAAGTTTGATGATTTCTTTCTTAACCACCTCTTGCATATGAGGGTGGAGCCTCCTCTGGGGCTGTTGACGTCACCGAAACCAGACCTTAGAAACGGCGTCAAGAAAGGGACAGACCTTTTCTAGGTTAGACGGATCTTAACCGGCAGTGTACCGGATCAAATTGTAGTGATAGAGTGGTGAGTCAGGTGTTGAATCCTCAGGGAAAAAGTGGTAATTCTTTTAAGTGTGGTTAAACACCAAAAAGCTGCTATTAACTCGATCTAAACCGCAATTTTATAACACAGATTACTATTACTCTAACTAACATAAAATAAATGCGTAATTTAAAAGTTATTCTAATATAATATATATAGATATATAAATATATATAGATGTACATAAATAGTAAAATATATATATATATATATATATATATATATATATATATATATATATATATATATATATATATATATATATATATATATATATATAATATATAGATACCAATGTATAATTTATAGACTAGACTAGCCAAAGTATATGTAATCAATTTATTCGATCTTTTCAATTAATAGAATGTGCTCGATCTTCCTTTTATTAGGTCCAATTGAGTAAATGAAACGGTGTACTCTATTGTCAACAATTCCTCCTCACACGAGCGTATGAAATTGTCATATGTCAAATTGTCATCATCCAATGTCCACAATCGCCCAGGCTAAACTTAGTTAGTCAAAACAGTACAGTATAAATCTACCCCGGATAAAAGAGGTGATTCCATTTGTCAGATGGCCGATGTTATTCAAGAGGCTCCGGTTGTCAAGCGGATCGATTTAACACAAACGGTGTAGTTTCAATTAAACTGTGATTTTAACATTATTAAGATCTCGAGTACAAAGTTAATACGATTTGTTTTTCTAGGACAAATCTGCCCCCGGGTAGGAAATAGGATTCCGTTAATCAGACGGCCATTTTTACCCTCCGGTTTTTCTATTTTTACTCATATCCTAACTTCTCTGGTCAGTTCATCGCCAGGTTATATGTGGTATTCATCATTATTGATTACTTCATTCCGAATATGTTATCTTTACGTAGCGAAATAGAAAAAGATTCATTTTAACTCAATTTTAATCACTTTTACTTAGACATCATTCTTTTAACGAAAAGATCGAAATAATACGATTACATAACTTTGGCTAGTTATTAGATCTAGCCTAATAACATTATAAAAACTAAAAAGAAGAAAATAACAAACATAAACATAAATACTTCAGAAAAGTTACCCGATTACAGATGCTGATTCAGAAATTATATTCTTCCGGACATAACAACAACTCTAACAACACCGGACTTCTGATAATTTCCCGAGCATTATCACGATACTACTACTACTACTAATTTATTCCTGGCTTAAAGCCTATTTACAAACTAAAGAAAAGAGGGGATAGAGAATATATATAGAATATTGTGTATATATATTGGTACCCCTTGAAATGAGCCTCTGATCTCCCTTTTATAGACTTTCCTCCTTCCCGGACCGGTCCTGAAAATTGGCCGGATCGGTCCGGTGTAATGATGACAATCATTACAGTTAGTTATAAGCATGTGAGCCCATGTTACCTTAATCATCACAGATGCTGTGTAATTATATATATAATTATATATAATTACATAGCTAACTTCTAAAAATCATAACTTGAGTTCTCGATATCAGAATGACATAATCAAACTTCCGTTGAAAAGCTCGTTGAATTCTCTACAACTTTTATCAAGGCCACTTCTTCAGAAAACGTATTCTCGATGAGCCATTTGTATTACGTGTCCCTTTCGGGATTTTTCAATAGTACAAATCAATTGGCCACTTGACCATCATTTGAGTTGTAGACCTCTAATCTTCATGATTCAAAGTGCTTTAGAAAGCTTATACAAAGATCTTCAACTTTTATGAAGAACATTTTCCCAGAAAATGTCTTTTTAACGAGCCATTCCCAATACGTGTCGTTTTCGGGATTTCATTATTAAAAACAACTAACCACTTGACCATTTAAATTGAGTGACGCTTTATAACTTCCTTCCAACGACTTGAATTGACTTCAAAAAGTGTCTCTATTCGGGATTTCAGTTCATCTTAGGATTCTGCAATGAAATAAACACAAAATACCCGTGTAAAATAGACACAACACTCCGGTTACTAAAACTGGTACAAAAACTACAACTTTTTACTATAAATACTAACTTTTACTACTAACTATACTAAACTATAAAGATTAATATTTCATACTAATTATATCATAATTTCATATATTTTACATAGAATTCGTCAATAAAACATAATAAAATCACGTATATTTAATCATATAAAAGTCATACATCAACTACTCCCCACTTAGCTTTTGATGGTCCTCGAGCAAAAATAAGCGGTAATATATAAATGAAAGATAACATAATTGAATAAGTTAAAATTTCCATAGTAATATATATTGCCAATATTATAAACATATAAGTTATAACTTTTATAAAAATTTAATAAGAGAGAAAGTTTATATAACTTAAATAAATTAAGTATCAAATGTTAATCAGATGAAAACATGCATGCAATAATTCATAAATATAAATAAAATATTAGAATTACTTTCTATCTCAATTATTACGAATTTCTGGAATCATTAACTAAGTCAGATAGAAGACACAATGGCTTATAATATATTAGGATAGGACATTGGTTAATCGAAAAGATAGAAAAAGAAATCAAAAAGAGAAAGAGGCAAGTCGTACGTACCTACGTCTTTACATTCTTGATCAAAAATAATTTCGATTAGTAACTTCCTTTTATTCCAACTATTTTTCAGATTTTCTCTCTTCTTTTTCTACTTTTTTTTTATATATATTAAGAACTAAAGCGTGAGTGTGTGTAGAAAAATCAAATTTTACAAGCATTGCTTCATCAAGATTGATTGGAGTACTACTCTTTCGATCTAAAATTACGAGTCCGGTTTCCTTAAACCCGTAATCATTCTTGAGATCTAATGATTCGACTTATGCCTTCATTCCCAGCAATAGGACATTTCGAGATAATACCCTAGCTGGACTACTATCATCGGGCATTATTATTATTTATATATCGGGTCAATCAAAGATAGGAAGATACCTGATATTTGATTAATTACATGTAAAAATGGTGCTTTGTTCCTAATATAAATTTTTCATAGGATACTAACATATCTCAAACTCATTGCCAAAATCAGCTATCTTGTAAGCGTCATGAGGTGAGAACATCTATATTAGAACCTATCTACCCATTCCAATCTCAGCATATACCATTTTTTCTCAACTCTTAACTCTTTTGTCATCATTTCCTCTCATAAGTACGTACAAACTCGAAGGATTTCAAAGAAATGTAGACCAAAACAAGCTAAGGGTCGGAAATTTCTAGTTAATCAAAATGGCTAAATTCCGAGTGAGGTCTTGATCACTCTTTAAAAAAGCTGAGGTAGGGTCAAAAATTGGAAATTTTATTCAGGTAGGCTATTTGGCTATAGTTATATTTTTGTGGTGTCCAAAAATCATCATTCCTAATTTTGATTCCAAATTCATAATTTATCTTGAAAAGAAAATTATCTAAAAATTTATTTATAAATATAAAAATTACTTGAATAATTCCATAAAAGAAATATTTGACAAAAATTATTTAGTTATACATACTCAAAATCTTAAAAATCTTATAAAAGATATAAAACATATTCATAGTATATCTAATATATTTTACTAAATAAAAAATTAATCTTCTCAAATTATATCATTTTTATTAATATATTAACTAACTTAAATCATTAAGAAAAACTAATCAAAACTAAGCAAATAAGTAATTAAAGTACTAATTTATATGAAAGATCTAATTATATTTTTTTTATTTTTAATTATTTTCGAAAATTTTAATGAAATTTTCTAACCTAACTCTACTCCCAACTTACGAAGTGGCATCGTCCCGATGTTCAATGAGTATGAAAAAGTAGGTTCGAAAATTAAATTAAAATTATAGATGATCGTTATAAATATCGATAACACGCGTATATGAAAAACAAACAAACATATATATTAAACAAAAAGAAACTATTACACACTAAAAGATTCAAAATAAAACAAACTTACTAACTAACTTACTAACCTTAATCAACTTACTAACTTATTAAAGCAAACCAACCTTAAACAAACTTAAATAAAACCAACAACAACTATCTTAAATAGTTGACGAACAACCCGGATTCTCTACCGGTAGCAATCCTCTACGATAATCACGAGACGGATATATCTCGTCAGATGCAATTTCAGGGACTTCATTCAAATGAATACATAACCTTGAAATTAACCAAGCAAAAGGCATCGGCCTTCCATTATTATACCGTTCCACTGCAAAGTTTACTGCCGTCTTAAAAATCAAAATCCCCCAATCCACATGAGCTCCGCTTATCAACGCAAATAACAAAAGTATTTCATTATCACTAACCCACGCAAAGTCACTAGTCGAATAGACTCGTGAGTTAATGAAGTGTTTCCATGCTCTCGGATGAGCGGTGAGAGTCAAGTGGTAGAGTCGTAATTTTGATCGAACTCTGGAAACAAATATGGAAAAGCTTCCGTGACATAGTTGACAACGTTAAAGGAGTTCCCTAACGCCCATTGATATTCAAAATGAAGATTATGGATTTGATTGAAAATCGTTATTTCGTAAATATGATTGATGATATGAGGTGAAAAGTGAATAAGTGTACCACGAACGGATACAAGTTGTGACGGATCGACAATCTCGATAAGAGAGAGCGGAATAAAATTCCCTAACGATAGAAACATTAATCCTACCTCTTGGATTCCTTACAAACTTTCTCCAACCTCTATTCGAATTAAATCCTTCCTCGATCGATCAATTTTTTCGTAGTTAATACCTTCTTCTACCAATATTGGAGAATTCGCAAACCTCGCACTCACCAACAAATTAACATTTGAAGCGCTAGACTCCGGGACAAAAACATCTAATGCCTCCGGATCATAAGAATTGACTGATGGTGATGACCGGTTTGACATTTTAAACGGATTAAAATAACAGAGAGTGAAAGGTGAAAGTAGTAAGTGAATTTGCAATTTTTTACTTTCAACTCTCCTCCCTTAAATGGTCAACAATTAGAGTACACGTGCATGCATACTAACACTTTCAGCATGACTAAGCAAAGTTAACTCCTGGATCGGTCCTGAAAACTTGCCGGACCGGTCCGGCTTCAAAATAGTTTCACCGTATAAAGGTTGTAAAATTCAAGTTCTCTTGGTTATCTAAAATAGACTCAAGGCTATTAGAATCCTATATAGGTTAATAAAGATTATCTAAATGATATGGATAAAACAATACACGAATTATATTTTAAAAATGACATACGAATGATACAAATAATTTTTAGATTTTTGATGAAATATTTAAATACTATTAAAAATGATTAAATTTACTACTACGACATAAAACGATTATGAAAACGAAAAACGAAAACGAAAAACTATTAAACTAGCAAACTTGGCGTCTAATAAAGTTAAAATGCGGAAAATAAAATAAACAGACAGAAAATGTTTAAAAATAATAAAGTTTTTCGAAATCAAACAATGTCAACATCATCATCCTCAGCTGGATAAACTGGATCATTCAAACTTGGAACCGATGACGTAACTGGCTGTGGAAACGTAGTCGTGGTCCGAACTGAACTGTCGAGACCCAACGAACTCATACTCGACGTCATCCTTGCAAAATCCGAAAATCCTCCCCAGCTAGATGTAACAGCACTCTGAGAACCTGTATAAAAGACACCCTGACCACTAGACTGGCTTCCAAAAGGATTTGGCATATGATGAAAGCTCTGAGATGGTGGGATAGGTGCTATCCAATCTGGTAAAGTATATGGGTCAGATTGACAGGGCGGATAGGCAGTTTTATCGAAAGAAGGATTAAGATGCATTTGCTCATGTCTCAACATCCCTCTACGTAAATCATCACTCCACCGCCTACTCGCTCAAAGAAACAAAGCCATATTAGCCTTGTCCTCGGCTAAATCGACACTAAAGATTGAAACATATCGTATGTAATGGTGTTTGGGAGAGAAGTCTCTCGCCGCTTGATCGAAAAAGATGAAAATGTCAAATCGGTGGAGGTGCACTACGCCTAACTATCGAGTCTATCGAACCCTCCGAGACCTCCTCGACTAGGGCCTATCGTGGACTCATCTGCATTATAGCTAATTTGTCGTTAGATAGGAAAGGAACTCCCGATCTACGACATAAATCCGAAATAAAGCCAGAAAGTACATGTGACTCCTGCCTTGGCAAGAACAATAAACTCGAAAACCTTCTATACATGATCTTCCCCACATCCACCTTAATATCATGAATCATCGCCCAAGTAATGCATAAATCTTCTTTACCAAAGGCGGTGTGTTTGGTAGTGGGATAGAGAGTATGGCTCAAAAATCTTTTGATTGCCCTCGATCTCTAAAACACTTCCCATAATTAAATCATTGTCCACCCACTCACCCGTAGCATCAAATTCCCTCTGAGCTCTGTGAGGCAATCTGCTTCATACATAGCAGGATCATCTAATCTATAAACAACTCTCTGTAATCCTCCTCATCTGGGAAAAACTTCTACCCCTAAAACAAAGATTGATAAGTTCCGGACTAAAAGAAACATGTCTAGACCTAAGGGAATAGACTCATCATACTACCCTCAGGTGGGTGTCAAAGTAGACAGAATCGCATAAAACTCGCCACTACTAAGTAGTATTGATCTCTCCTGTCCTCTTAGCCGCAAAATCCAACCATTGGCGTCTCGCAAAAATACGCCTAACTTCCTCTCCTAAGTCATCAAAATCTAAGCCTCTTTCCAACACAACTCCACATTTACTATAGATATTCTTATAAGCATTCTTAGCTTGAGGTGAAGTCAGAGCAGAAACTAATGACTCTCTTCTTCCGGTGTTAAATCTTTAAGACCTACGATTGGTACTTCTATTGGAATATTAGGCTTTCGTTTCTTAGAGATTTTGCGACTATATAGAGCCATTCTACGAATTTTGGAATAACAAAAGAACAACAAAAACAAAAAAAACACAAAATAAAATGTCACAACACACTTAAAAATCAAAACAGTTGAAAATAAATCTAAAAATTATAAAAATCATGAAATTGATAACTAGAGTAAACAAATTATACCTTATAATGAACAAAACGGTGAAAAGTGGCCGGAAAAGTCGTAGAAGCCACCGGGATGAAATGGAGCTTGTGTTCGATCTTTTTCGAATTTTTCACTTGTGGTGAAGAGAAGAGAGTAAAAGAGGAAGAATGTATGTAATGGTGTAGTGTAATTTGTATTTTTGAAGAGAAAAAGAAAAATTTTTGGGGTGGAGGTGGTGGTGCGGCTGCTGAAAAGAGGAGAAATGAAGAAGAAAGAAGTGTCCCGTCCTTTTTAGGTTAAATCGAACCCGGATCGGTCCGGGATAAGGGCCGGATCGGTCCGTGTGAAATTTTTATGATTTTTCGAATTTTTTATTTTTTGAATTTTTGATATAAAAACTTGTAAAACTCAATAAAAACTTAATAAAACTAGAAAATAAAATTTATAATTTTTATAACAATTTCTCAAAATTTATAAAATATTTATAAAACTTATTTAAAAGTTTATAAAAATTCAATAAATTTCTATTAATTCTTATAAAATATCTAAAAACTTAAAAAAAAACTTTTTATAAAACTTTTATAAAACTCCTTAATTTTATAAAGTTCCAATTTTATAAAATTTTCAAAGTTATGCAAAAAATTTATAAAACTAAAAACAATAAAAGACTTGAACTTACGGGGTTTCTAATTCTTCAATTTCTACAAACTCCAGATTTCTAACATACCGTTCAAGCAAACTAAATCCTAGAAACGTAGCATTTGAATTAAATCTTGGAATTCCATCGGGATTTTCGGTTAACCACCTAATCGTTCCCTTCTTAATTACATTCAAACACTCATTCTGAGATTGAGTTATATTTTTCCCACATTGCCCACTGTGTTCAATCTTTCCACAGATTCTGCACTTCCTTAGAAACTTAGCCCTTCTCTTTATCGAGCTTCTCGACGTACCATTACAAACTTCTTTCAATTTTTTCTCTCTCAACAATTGCTTGTTCTTTCCAAAAACTAAAGCTTCTATAGTAAAGGCAATATCCCTATCAAAACCTAAATTTAAAAGTAAAACAAAAATTCCTAATCTATCTAAAAAGACATCCAGGTTCTTTTACGCCTATCCGGTAAAAGACGAAACTAGTTTAGACATATAAAAGTAAAGATAAAACCTGGTAATTTGATACTTTCGGTTTATCGAGCCTTCGCTTTTAGTCTTTCGGAGGGTCGATCAAAGAACATCACTTCATTTATGAGAGAGACTTCTTCACCTTCCGTAAATAGCTTCACCACTGTGACCATTGGCTATAAAAGTTGTATTCCCATCGCTTAGTTCAATAGCTCCAGTTTATAAACTCGTGTTACTTTAAATGGTCCCGCCCATCTTGATTTAAGCTTTCCGAAAACAACTTTAAACGTGAATTGTACAATAACACTCGATCACCTACACGGAACTCACGACTATAGATTCTCTTATCATGGAAGGATTTCGTATGCCTTCATGTAGATTCGAGCATTTTCATAAGAATCAAGGCGAAATTCTTCTAATTTCATTAATCAAGTAATCTATGATCACCGACACCTTTAGGATCGAAATTAAATCTAATAGCCCGTAAGGCTCGGTGTTCTAACTCTACTGGAGATGACAAGATTTACCAAAGACTAATTTGTAGGAGAACAACCAATTGGAGTTTTAAAAGTCATTTATGTATGCCCATAACGCATCATCTAGTCTAACTTGCCCGCTTTTTAGTGTTTGAGTCCACTGCTTTTTCTATAATTCTCTTAATTTCTCTGCTCGACACCTCTACCTCGACCACCGGTTTCATGGATGATAAGGTGTTCCTAACTTATGCGTTACACCATGTTTTTCGATTAACTTAGTAAATGGTCGATTGCAAAAGTGTGAACCTCATCACTAATGATCGCCTCTTGGAATGCCATATCTAGTGAATATGTTCTTTTAAGGAATCGTATGACAACCTTGGTATCATTAGTGGGAAGAGCTTCACTTTTCTACCCATTTCGAGACATAATCTACCATTACAAGAATAAATCTTTTTCCAAACGATATAGGAAAGGTCCCATGAAATCTATACCCCAAACATCAAATAACTCACATTCTAAAATAGGTTGCATAGGCATTTCATGTTTTTTTCGAAATATTTCCCCATTTTTGACATGATTCACAAGATTTAACATATGTATATGCATCTTTATAAAGTGTAGGCCAATAAAAACCACATTGCAAAACTTTAAAAGCAGTTTTCCAACCTCCATGATGACCTCCTGCCTCACGATCATGACAAAACGATAAAACACTTAAAATTTCATTATCAGGCACACATTTTCTGATTATCCCATCCGAACATTTACGGAAAAGGTCTGGTTCCTCCCAGTAATAAAATTTTAAGTCATAAAAGAACTTCTTTTTCTGTTGCCAAGTCCAATGAGACGGAATGTAATCACAGGTTAAGTAGTTAATGATATCTCCAAACCAAGGTGAATTTTCCTTAGAAGGAATTTTTTTCTTTAATAACTGCATGGTTGACGGAGTATCGATTCTAAACAGTTGTTCATCAGGAAATGAATCTTTAATTTCAATTCCTATTTCTTCATCAGTTTCCATTCTACTTAGATGATCTGCTACTACATTCTCACTTCCTTTTTTATCTTTAATCTCAATATCAAATTCTTGAAGTAGGAGAATCCATCTAAGAAGACGTGGTTTCGCATCTTTCTTACTTAGTAAATATTTCAATGCTGAATGGTCTGTATAAACTATTACCTTAGAGCCAACAATATACGATCTAAACTTATCTAAGGCAAAAATCACAATAGCGCTTCTTTTTTCTGAAGTTGCATAGTTCATTGAGTCGCATTTAACGTATGAGATGCATAGTAAATAGCTTTGAGAATTCTATTATATCTTTGACCTAAAACAGCTCCTACAAACTAAATCGCTTGCATCACACATAATCTCAAAAGGTAAATTCGATCCAGGTGCTACTACCAATACCGCGCAAGAATCAACTTCGCTTTGTGGTCTTAAATGCTTCCATACATTTACTATCAAAATTAAAAGGTACTTCTTTTCAAGCAAATGACTTAGAGGTTTTGCTATCTTGAAAAATCTGCAATAAATCTCCTATAAAATCCTGCATGTCCAAGAAATCCTCTTAACGTTCTTAGATTAACTGGTGGAGGCAATTTCTCGATTACCTCGACTTTAGCTTTATCAACTTTGATTCTACTTGAGATTCTATGACCTAGTACAATTCCTTCGATACCATCAAATGACATTTTTCCCGATTAAGCACTAAATTGGTATCCTCACAAATAATTGTAACACTCGTTCTAAGTGTAACAAACACCATTAAAAGAGTCTCCGTAAACACTAAAGTCGTCCATAAAAATCTCTAAGAATTTCTCAACCATATCAGAAAATATAGACATCATACATCTTTGAAACGTAGCAGGAGCATTACATAAACCAAATGGCATTCTTTTATACGCGAAAGTTCCATATGGACAAGTGAAAGTAGTCCTTTCCCTATCTCCTGCTGCAATGAATATCTGTAAATATCCTGAATAACCATCTAAGAAACAATAATACTTATGTCCACTTAAACGTTCCAACATTTGCACTATGAATGGAAGTGGATGATGATCTTTCTTAGTATGATCATTTAGTTTTCTAAAATCAATGCACATTCGATATCCTGTAATTTCCCTTGTTGGAATCCATTCATTCTTATCATTCTCTTTCACTGTGAAACCTCCTTTCTTTGGTACAACTTGAGTTGGACTTACCCATTCACTATCCGATATAGGAAAGATTATTCCCATTTCTAATAGCTTAATAACCTCTTTCTTAACGATTAACTGCAAATTCGGGTTGAGGCGGCGTTGCGGTTGAATACAAGGTTTAGCATCTTCTTTTAGAATTATCTTATGAACACATATCTCAGGGCTAATACCCCGAATATCGGCAACTATCCATCCAAAAGCTTTCTTATGCTTTCTTAACATTCCTAGTAATTGATCTTCTTGTTGCTCCGTTAAAGACGATGAAATAATAACTGGTAAAAGGTTATTAGTTTCAAGAAAAGCATATTTCAGATTTAAAGGTAACGGTTTCAATTCCAGATTCTTAGGCGGATCTTCTATTGATGATTTAAGAACTGGTCCTTCTAGTTCTAACTCCAAATACTTATGCCATGGTGGTTTAAAAGTAAAACTGCCTTTGTCTAGAGAAAGGATTATCTCTTTCATTTCAATGTCTTCCTCATCTTCTTTATAGATAGATAGAGTTAAGCATTCTTCTAATGTGTCTTCAAAAGTTGGTAACTGATTATCATAGACAGAATGAATATCTTCTATAAAAGAACATGATTCTGGTGATGTGTATTGATGGTTCATAGCTTTGAAAATATTGAAAGCAACTTCATCTTCATTGACTCTCAAAATTAATTCTCCTTTCTGAACATCGATTAAAGTTCTCCCTGTAGCTAGAAATGGACGTCCTAAGATAAGTGGCGTTGAAAATCCTTCTTCCATTTCCATAACTACAAAGTCTACTGGAAAATAGAACTTGTCTACCTTAACCAATATGTCCTCAATTATTCCTTTAGGGTACTTAATCGATCTATCTGCCATTTGCAGAGTCATTTCAGTCTTAGTAAGCTTTCCTATGCCTAGCTTTCTATAATCCTCATAAGACATGAGATTTATACTAGCTCCTAGATCACATAAGACCTTCTTAAACAGAAATCCTCCAATTTCACATGGAATGGTAAAACTTCCAGGATCTTTCAGTTTAGGTGGTAACTTATGCTGCAAAATTGCAGAACATTCTTCATTTAGGCATATATTCTCATATTCCTCTAATTTTTTCTTATTTGATAGTATATCCTTCAAAAACTTTCCATAGCGGGCATATTTATCGAGCTTCGATAATGAGGATATTAACATGAATATGACGAAAAGTATCAAGGAAACGAGCATACTTCTGATCAGTCTTAATCTTTTTAATTTGATCTTTAGGTGGAAAAGGTAAAGACTCTAAATCTATAACCTTTGGCTTCGCAGTCATGTTCTCTTTTCCTTTATCCTTAAACTTTTGAGTATTACTTGATCGCCATGTTTCAGGTTCTTGAATTTTTTTCTTTTAAAATATTCCCTGAATCAATCTCTACTTCAGATTCCTTCAGTTTTTCCTGTTTCTCATCCTTGTTCTCTTTATCTTCTACTCTAAAATGTTCCTTGAATAGATTCCTTAAATCTTTATCCATGGGATCTTTCAAAATTATAGGGATTTTTACCCATTTTTCACCTTCATTCTCAGGTTCCAAACTTCTATTCCTTTTCAAGAAATTCTCTATAATTTCTTCTTCCTCATCAGTAAATTCAAGTTCATCTTTA
Organism: Gentiana macrophylla; assembly: GCA_026214975.1. NCBI lineage: Eukaryota > Viridiplantae > Streptophyta > Magnoliopsida > Gentianales > Gentianaceae > Gentiana > Gentiana macrophylla. The sequence continues at coordinate 87,441,526 of CM047808.1, read as the reverse complement.
GTCTCTTCATTTTTTCTATCTAAATCATTTTCTACTTCATTATTCCCGAAGTTTTCTACTCCATTACTACCGTAGAGTTTCCTACTTCTCGTAACTACAACATTTACCTCTCTTGGGTTTCTTTCAGTATTACTTGGTAATCCTCCAGGAGGTCTACTATTGTTACGTTCACCTTCCCTACTCAAATGATCTTCCATATTCCTTAATGAAGCTTCTATCGTTCTCATTTTGGTATCATGTCCATTCATAGATGTTTTCATTGAACTCATATCCTTACTGACTGAACCTATAGAAGTCATCATTGTTTCCATATTCTTAGCTTGAGTAGATACTACACCCATCATATTTTCCATCAGTTTTTCCCATTTTTCAACCCCTTCTGCAGGTTGAGTTGAACTTTGAGTTACTGGTATACTTTGAGTGGTATACTGAGGATAGGTTCTAGGTAATGATTGTAAATTCTGATTAGATGTATTTCCTTGATAAACTTGATTATTATTCATATTCTTATACTGAACTGGATACGGCGGTTGTCCTGGCTTACTAGGGTTTTCAGACCATCTAAAAGTTGGGTGGTCTCTTCTAATAGCATTAAACGAGTTTGAATATGCATTGTTCAAATTCCTATGTTGCTGAAGAAAACTCACCTCCTCTCTTGAATATCCTGTTGGTTCTTCTATCCCTAATGACACATTATCATGATTTGAGTATTCAGTTGGCATACTATTTTCTGAATTTTTATTCTTACCTTGTTGTAATCCATCAAACTTTCTACTCAAATTCTCCAAGTGTGCTAGAACTTCCGTGTTTGACGTACATTCTCCTGCAAAAGCTACTTTTCTAGTGCTAGAACCGGTTTCCCACATTCTGTTATTTTTGGAAATCTTTTCTATAGCATCGTAAACTATTTGAGCTTCACTCGTCATTAACGAATCACCACATGCATGATCTACATCTGCACGTGAATCCTTTCTTAGTTTACGACAGAAAAGTTGAATTTGCATATCTAAAGAATAACCATGATCGGGACAAGCTCTTAACAATTTTTTAAACCTTTCCCAGACATTCCCAAGCGTTTCTTCAGATCCTTGTCTAAAATTAGCAACCTCGACTTTTAATTCCAAATTCCGTCCTGGAGTAAAATATTGTTTCAGAAATTCAGTTTGAATATCCTCCCAACTAGTTAACGAGTGGTGTGGAAGAGACATAAACCAATCTCGGGCTCGTCCTTTTAGAGAAAAAGGAAACATAGTCATCCTCGTTAATTCCTTATGAGCACCTTGACTTTTGGTCAGATTGCACGCTTCTTCAAACAGATAGAGATGATGATGTGGATCTTCATCATCTTCTCCTAGAAATTGGGCTCTTGCGTCAATTAAACTAAAAGATGAGACTTAATTTCAAATTATTTGCTCCTTCATTAGGTAACATGATGGGATTATTAGTCCGGTTTCTCCTAACAGTTTGATCACGAGATAGGTCTTGGGTTTGGCGGATTGTTACGATTATTCTCGGTTCCGATCTTGATTGTTCCTATTATTCTCGATTATTATTAGGGTTAACGAGGGTTTTGGCCATGCCCTAAAGCATGATCTAGCCTCTGTTCGTTTGTTTCATCACTAGTTTCACCATTTCTTTATTTTTATTAGAAGATGATTCCGTTGGAGATTTTCCAAGGAGTCCTAAGTCGGTTTGACCACGCTTTACTCTCTATCCGCAGCGCCTTTCGTAGCGTTTATATCAGGCTTATAAGGAGTAAGTGAGGCTTTACCGCTTCGGTCATCAACTAACGAAAATAGAAAAATGCTCGAGTTTTAAAGAAGAAAGAAATTGATACTAAAAGAAAGTAGATACCAACGAAAAATAAAAAAAGAAATGTGATAAGAAGAGTGTTGGTTTATCCTCGAAAATTTTAAGCTAATACAAGTAGTAACCATAGACACAAAAAAGAAATTTGCGACTTTTTTCCCGGCAACGGCGCCAAAATGTCGACGTCACGAAACTGCACCTTAAAACGGCGTCAAGAAAGGGACGACCTTTTTTTAGGTTAGACAGATCCTAACCGGCAAAGTAACGGATCAAATTGTAGTGATAGAGTGGTGAGTCGGTGTCGAATCCTCGTGGAAAAAGTGGTAATTCTTTTAAGTGTGGTTAAACACCAAAAAGCTGCTATTAACTCGATCTAAACCGTAATTTTATAACACAGATTACTATTACTCTAACTAACATAAAATAAATGCGTAATTTAAAAGTTATTCTAATATAATATATATAGATATATAAATATATATAGATGTACATAAATAGTAAAATATATATATATATATATATATATATATATATATATATATATATATATATATATATATATATATATATATATATATATGTAAATATATAGATACCAATATATAATTTATAGACTAGACTAGCCAAAGTATATGTAATCAATTTATTCGATCTTTTCAATTAATAGAATGTGCTCGATCTTCCTTTTATTAGGTCCAATTGAGTAAATGAAACGGTGTACTCCTATTATCAACAATTCCTCCTCACACGAGCGTATGAAATTGTCATATGTCAAATTGTCATCACCCAATGTCCACAATCGCCCCAGCTAAACTTAGTTAGTCAAAACAAAAACCGAGTATAAATCTACCATGGGATAAAAGAGGTGATTCCATTTGTCAGATGGCCGATGTTATTCAAGAGGCTCCGGTTGTCAAGCGGATCGATTTAACACAAACGGTGTAGTTTCAATTAAACTGTGATTTTAACATTATTAAGATCTCGAGTACAAAGTTAATAAGATTTGTTTTTCTAGGAAAAATCTGCCCCGGGTAGGAAATAGGATTCCATTAATCAGACGGCCATTTTTACCCTCCGGTTTTTCTATTTTTACTCATATCCTGACTTCTCTGGTCAGTTCATCGCCAGGTTATATGTGGTATTCATCATGATTGATTACTTCATTCCGAATATGTTATCTTTACGTAGCGAAATAGAAAAAGATTCATTTTAACTCAATTTTAATCACTTTTACTTAGACATCATTCTTTTAACGAAAAGATCGAAATAATATGATTACATAACTTTGGCTAGTTATTAGATCTAGCCTAATAACATTATAAAAACTAAAAAGAAGAAAATAACAAACATAAACATAAATACTTCAGAAAAGTTACCCGATTACAGATGCTGATTCAGAAATTGTATTCTTCCGGACATAACAACAACTCTAACAACACCGGACTTCTGATAATTTCCCGAGCATTATCACGATACTACTACTACTACTAATTTATTCCTGGCTTAAAGCCTATTTACAAACTAAAGAAAAGAGGGATAGAGAATATATATAGAATATTGTGTATATATATTGGTACCCTTGAATTGAGCCTCGATCTCCCTTTTATAGACTTTCCTCCTTCCCGGACCGGTCCTGAAAATTGGCCGGATCGGTCCGGTGTAATGATGACAATCATTACAGTTAGTTATAAGCATGTGAGCCCATGTTACCTTAATCATCACAGATGCTATGTAATTATATATATAATTATATATAATTACATAGCTAACTTCTAAAAATCATAACTTGAGTTCTCGATATCAGAATGACATAATCAAACTTCCGTTGAAAAGCTCGTTGAATTCTCTACAACTTTCATCAAGGCCACTTCTTCAGAAAACGTATTCTCGATGAGCCATTTGTATTACGTGTCCCTTTCGGTATTTTTCAATAGTACAAATCAATTGGCCACTTGACCATCATTTGAGTTGTAGACCTCTAATCTTCATGATTCAAAGTGCTTTAGAAAGCTTATACGAAGATCTTCAACTTTTATGAAGAACATTTTCCCAGAAAATGTCTTTTTAATGAGCCATTCCCAATACGTGTCGTTTTCGGGATTTCATTATTAAAAACAACTAACCACTTGACCATTTAAATTGAGTGACGCTTTATAACTTCCTTCCAACGACTTGAATTGACTTCAAAAAGTGTCTCTATTCGGATTTCAGTTCATCTTAGGATTACGCAATGAAATAAATAAAGAAAATACCCGTGTAAAATAGACACAACACTCCGGTTACTAAAACTGGTACAAAAACTACAACTTTTTACTATAAATACTAACTTTTACTACTAACTATACTAAACTATAAAGATTAATATTTCATACTAATTATATCATAATTTCATATATTTTACATAGAATTCGTCAATAAAACATAATAAAATCACGTATATTTAATCATATAAAAGTCATACATCAGCTGTCTAACACATTTTGCACCCTCATTAGTCTTGATCTTATGCATACAGATGTCGGGAGATACCCCTCTGATATCTCCTACTTGCCACCCAAAGGCTATCTCGTTCTTTTTCAAGACGTTGATTAATTCCATTTCCTCTAAACGAGACAGCTTGGCAGATATAATTAATGGAAGCTTGTCGCATTCTCTTAAAAACACATACTTAAGATGTTTTGGCAACGACTTCAACACTAAATCTGCAGGGGGGTCTTCTAAACTTGATTTGGGCTCTCCACCTTTCAACTCAACATCGCTGAGTTTGCTTAGTGGTCCCACTGCCAAAGCTTCTCCTTTCAACAACTCATCCTTAAATTCAGCTTCCAACTACTCTAGACTTACCACACCATGATTATTCAAATTATCAACCAATCGCTCAAATTCAGTTGTAACAACCATGACTTGCTTTTCCATCAAATCATCAAAGTCATCAAACGTATCCTCAATGGAAAAACCGGTTGGAGGACCAGAGGGTACTTGAATGGATTTGGAGACATTATAGCTTACCTCTTGATCACCAACACGTATCGCCACTCGCCCACCATCGCAGTCAATGAGGGCTCTGGCTGTAGACAGAAAAGGTCTTCCAAGTATCAGGGGAACATTTTCATCCTTTTCAATGTCTAAGACGTACCAGTCAACGGGAAAGGTAAACCTATCAATTTGAACTAGTACGTCTTTTAAGATTCCCGCTGCTTTCTTAGAAGATCTATCAGCGAATTGCAAATTCATGGTAGTGGGTTCTAGAAGATCAATTAAACCCAGCTGTTTGCACACAGACAATGGCATGAGGCTTATAGATGCACCCAGGTCACACAAAGAGTTAGGGAAGACCAGGCCTCCCATTAACACTGTCAGCACGAACTTTCTAGGATCACCTCTCTTGGTTGGTAGGTTTTCATAATTGATCATTGAACAATCCTCACCAATCAGCCTCTCCATGTCTGACAACTTCCGTTTTGAAGAAACAACATCCTTGATGAATTTTGTATACTTAGGCATTTCAACCAAGACCTCGGATAATGGAAGATTAACCTGAGTATTTTTCAAAAGATTCAGCACCTTTTCATACTTCTTATCTTCACTCAAAGGGATGTTGCTCTTTCGTGGTGGAAATGGAAGCTTCTTCAAATCATTCTCAGAAAAGACTTTCTTCGAAGATGCACCGACAACTTTGTCTTCCAGATCCTTCCACCGAACAGCTTTTTCAATCTTTTTATTAGTCAAGGGATCAGCCTCCTGACTTCCACTTGATTCTTCACTCCTCAGGGGATCAGCCACCTGAGGACTTCCAGCTTTTTCACCTCTCAGGGGATCAGCCACCTGAGTTTTCTCTTTCAGCCAAGGGGAGTGTAGGTGCTCAGCTTCCCCTCCTGCCTTATCAATGGCAGGAGGGGCTAGTGGTTTCCCTGGTGAGAAGGACCACCAACTTGAGTACCGCTTCTTAAATTCATTGCACTGGCCTCCTCTCTACCGTATAGAATTGATGGTACGAGGTCAGTACATTGGCCTTTGTTCAAATCGGTTTGAGCAACTTGACCGCCCTTTGGATTTTTCTCAGTGAAACTGGGCAATTGCCCTGGGGGTCTTGAAGCTAACTGCTCAGCCAGTTGCCCGATTTGTCTCTCAAGGTTCTTATTTGTAGTCATCAGGAGTTGGATACTTTTGTTTTGCTCCTCCAATTTAGCTTCAAGATTGTTAGATTGGGAGGGGCCTTGAGAGTTTTGGTAATTTTGAGAATAGGGCTGGCTGGGCTGACTTTGGATAGCAGGATTAGAATTGGCGGGCCAATTCTGATTGAACCTTTGATTAGAATTGGAAAAATTGGAATTCTGCTTCTGAGGAAAACCAGGGTTTTTATTGAAGTTTTGATTCTGATTGAAATTAGAATTTGGATTGAAACTTGAAGATTGATTGAACCCTTGGTTTTGGAGATTATTCTGGCCAGAAAACTAATTGAACCTTTGATTGTTCTGGCCATAGAATGCATTTACTTCAGCATTCTGTCCGTTCATACGACATAATCTAGATGTGTGCCCCACCTCGTCACAATTCTGACATGTGACTTGATTACACTGTCCATAATCATGAACATCATTCACTTGATAAGGTGCAGGGGGATTGAATTGACACTAGCCAATCATGTGGCCAGTCTGACAACAGCTCTCACAATATAGAACCTGAGGGTTCTGTGGAAAAGAAGAAGCTTGATTCATTTGATTTGAAACTTGAGAAGTTGCCATCTGCTTCTGCAGCATGGCGATCAAACTTTGCATGTTGACTTCCTCAACCTTAGGAGGAGGAGGTGCTTGAATTGCTTGATAAGAGGGAGCATAGTTATATTTGGCGATGTCCTCGAACAGTGCCCACCCCTCATCAGGCGTTTTCTTCAAAAACGCCCCACCAGATGAACTATTGACCATGCCTTTTGTAAGCTCGGTCAATCCACTAAAGAAAGTGTTGACTTGCCTTTGCAGTGGCAAGCCATGGTAGGGACACTTTCTAAGCAGAGACTTGAATCTTTCCAACACTCGAAAAGGATTCATTCTCTTTCGATAGAAAGTGAATATGTCGCTTAAACACTGGGGTGTCTTTTTGGTGGGAAATATTGACTTAAAAATTCTTTTTCAAGTTCATCCTAGGTGGTAATAGATTCAGCGGGGAGAGAAGTATACCACTCTTTAGCTTCTCCCTTTAGAGAAAATGGGAACAGTTTTAGTTTAATAGCATCCTCACTTACTCCTTGGATGCGTGTAGTACCGCATATTTCTAAGAATGTATGTAAGTGAGTGTGGGGATTCTCTGACTGATAACCGTGGAAAATAGATGCATGCTGCATCATTTGAATGAGTCCCGGCTTTAGCTCGAAGTGCAGTTATGGCTGGGATAACAATAGCCGGTTGACTTTGACTTCGCCTGGCATGGCGTAGTCACCAACGTATGTCTATCCTCGGCAGACCATAATTATGAAGTTTTCGAATTCTTCGGCTAAACGATCCTCTAAATCTTGATCGGCCTCTTCAGAAGGGGCCGCAGAACGGATTTTCCGCCTGTTTGGCCGGACTATGGTCCGCTCTAAGTCAGGGGTATACAGTAATGGTCCCTTTTGACTTTGAGTTTGCATAAACCAAACCAAAATCAGGTGGTTGAAGCCTAAAAACTAAGAATTAAAGCCTAAGAACAGAAAAAGAAATAAAAGTAGTTAAGACAGGAGAACAGACGGACGTCCAGAAAACTGGATGGGCGTCTGCCTAGAAATTGAGCTGGACGGGCGTCTGGAAGTCCAAACGCTCGTCTGATCAGCTGAAGAACTGGACGGACGTCCAAATTGGATGGACGCTTGTCCGACAGGTTAAAAACGATTCAGAGTTGAAAAATTTAGAACAGACGGGCGTCCACTGTTCTAGACGCCCATTTGGAAGAAAAACGAAGCAGGAAAAGAGAAAAACAGCAGGAAAAAGATGGGGAGACAGAAAACAGATAGAAAGGAAAGGCTAAACACAAGGGAACTATAAAGAGAAGACCTTAAACCCTAACTAAAACCCTAATTACCTAATTAAAATCTACCTAAAACAAGAACAAAAACGATCAAACACAGAAAAATAAAAACTAGGCAACCGTTTGGTTCCCCGGCAATGGCGCCAAAAACTTGTCCACGGATTTTATGCAATGAAAACAAACAAGTAATAAATCCGATATACCTCAAGTGCAAGGATCGTAGTAAAGAGGTTGATACCGGGTCGATCTTACGGGGAACTAACGATTGGTAATCCTAGTCTTTGTTTAACTAACTAACCTATGTCACGATTACTAAAACTAAACAGCAAATAGACAAAACAGGGAATAGCTAAAACGAAAGATAACAATAAGTAAAACTGGACAGAAGATAAGATCCAAAGCCCGGAAAAGATGAATTTCAAACCGATTAAACTAAATCTAAACCTAATATGCAATAAAGATTAACTAAGCTAAACAATTCTAGTTCAAGGGATTTGATCAAGTTATAACGAACAAACGAGCAATTGATCCACCTATCCTATCAACATTCAATTCCAATTCAGATTATTTCATGATTTCTAACCAAGTTGTGATTCATCTCATCTAAAGTACGAACCCTAATTTCTTAGATAGTCCATCTATTAATCTCTATCATTCGATCAAAGATTAACGCTTCTTCTAACCAAAGATGTGAACTTTAACGTTTCTAATCTAGAAATCTAACCTAATAACTTTCGTTACTTAGATCAAAGATCTATTCCTTATCATGGTGATCTAACGTTTAGATGATTCTCATCAAATTAAACAATCAACAAAGCAACGATCTTTCGATATGAAATTGCATAAACAATAATAAACATGATAAAAGAAACAACTTATATTAAAAACTCACAAAATAATCAAGAACGGAACTGAATTGTTGAATCGGATGGCTTCTGGCAACGCTGCTCAAAAGGCTTTAGCCTCTAAGCATCCTCTTGAAACTTGGAATTGATGAATAGAAGTGCATAAAAACTATCTGAACTAGCCTAGAATTTAAAGTGCATAAACTGAAGAAAAACAGAGTAAAAACACAGCCTGAGCCGCCCCTAGGATTAGGGTTTTGAGTATTGTGTAATTTGTATCCTCAATGTGGAAAACAATGCGGCTATATATAGAATTTAAAGTCGGTTTCAGCATGTCGGCCGCTGGACGCCCGTCCACTCCTTCCGGATGCTCGTCCGCTCAGTTCTGGACTTGCGTCAGACGCCCGTCCACTCAGCGTCCAAACTCTCTGAATCAACTTTTTCCTCCTGGACGCTCGTTCAATTGACCAAACGCCCGTCCAACTGGACGCCAGTTCAAGCTGCTGGACGCCAGTCCAGGATCGACTTCATCTTGATTTCTTCATCTTTGTCTCTTTTATCATCATTGAAATTCGACTCTTATCTCTTTTTGATCATCATTTGAGCATCAAACACGTACCTATAACACATTAAAACATCGCAAAATGTAATATCATCCAAATAATCATAAAATCACAATTAAAACACCAAAATTAACCTATTTTGCGAATAACTCGTTTAGAATATCATTTACTCAATAATTCCATTAAACACTCGTTTCTTATGCAAATTATACGAATATGAGGGAAATTATCATAAAATATAGCGTTATAAAACGTATAAATTCACCCTTAACAAATAGACGGCATTGACAGACAAGAAAAATATGACGAACATGGAAAAAGTGCTTAAACCCTATAAATTTCATAAGCCTTCAAATTGAACTAAAAAGAAAAATCTAGCAGATCATACTCAGAGAACAGAGCATGAAATCTGTATCAATTGTTGAGTCTGATCATCCATTTGTGAATCCATTTGACACCAAACTGAAGCAATTGAATCAGATCGTTTGAGAAGGATTTGCAACCACTGTGATAGTTGCTGAACTATTTGTTCACAATGAGCAGTGTTGAAGACTGAGTCACTGAAGCTTTTATAGCCAGGGAGTGATAGTCTTGAGATTGTGAAGCTTGTGTAGCCAAGGGCAATCATACTATTATATTGGTGAAAGACAATAGTGAATTCCTCCAATCATCACATGAGAAGAGTGGATTAAGGGATTACACCACCCTGAACCACTATAAACCTTTGTGTTCATTTACTTATTGCACTTTACTTTACAACATTTATTTACTGCATTTTATTCATACACTGTGTGTGTTTAATCTTCTTTGAAACAACTATTAAGAAGGGACTTATCCGCTGCCCAAAAGATTTTAAAACAAGAAAAGTTTTTGAAACTCCAATATAGTCATTCACCCCCTTTGACTATATTCACACCCTTCACCAGGACCAACATCTTATCACGATGCTCCTGCTCTACTCAAATCTAAAATCCGTCAAGAATTCAACTTATAATTTGAAGAACTAGCTTTTGCCTTTAATTTCCAATTGAGAGGAAACTAAACGTTAAATCTTGAATTCCAACTTCTGACAACGCTCATTTCTTAACGGAAGCTAAAAGACATGGGTATTTTTTAGAAGAATAATAAGAATAGAAATGCACCATTCTAAAGATAAAAATGTTAACATAATACAACGAAGTCTCCAAATCTTACAAATGTACGAAACGTAAAGAAAGTGCAAACTTGTCTCCAAAAGAAAAGTACAACAAGTGTATTGAAACAAAATAACAACATAGTCTTCTACAACGAATACGCAAAGATAATATGAAAAGCATCATCACAACATCCTCAAATGTCATCCTTGAAATCCTCATCGATTTCTTGTTCCACATGTTCATCTTCGAGGTAAGTACAAAGGTACTTAGTAAAAGATATAAGCTATTGTATTTAAACAAGAATGTAAAGTATGATTTACGACTATTGAGTTATCATTACGGTACCAAGTCCATCTAGGGTTAACTTCATGCTCATCAACATGACATTACTAACGTATCTAGCCCAGATTATCTATGTTACACCTGCATTCAAGATCACTATGAATGATGTATATCAACCATGAGTTATCATTTGCAACCTATAAGTGGATCACACCGATAGCCACAGGTTAAACCCGATAGTGTAAGCGTTCGGCGAAGTCCCTCTACCATTCAGCCATTTATAAGACAGCAGAGTTGTTCACTTTTACTGACCGCCCACACATTGCGATATAAACTTGTGCCTGACCGAGAATTACATGGTATTTAATCTTTTACTACACATATATGTCTTTATTATTCATTAACTAACCACCTATATGTTTTCAAGTAAAACCTCACCTTAAGAAGCTCTACTCCCTTACTTAGACCTCTATATACAACACCCTATCACATACATAGACATTGGTGAATACTAATTCACCAAATCACAAGCCATTCATACTCTTTCAACTGTCCCAAACTTCTTCTCCTATGAAGAATTCATCCGGTGCTGGAACTAAACACATCAGAAGCTTAATCGAGGCTTGTTCAAGTTCATTTAGTGTTATTAGATCAAGAAATAACATTTAAAGCTAGTCTCGGGGCCTAAACTCCCTAAAACCTAAAATAGGGCTCAATGCACACGCATGCCTACTCAATGCGCACCTATTGGCCAACCAGAAACATTCAAGATGCTCATGTTAAGACAATGTGCACGCATGCTTGCTCAATGTGTGCGCACAAACTCTCTGAATCCAAAAGATGAATTCTGGAGCCTCAATGAGCGCACATGCACACACAATGTGCACGCACAAATCTCCTAGTATCAGTTTCTATCTCTCTAATCTCGCAATGCGCACGCCTTACTCCTAATGCATGCACATTGGACCCTAAAAAAAAGCCTAACATCAGTTTTTATGCACTTTTATGATTCCAAACCCATTCCAACATGTTCTTCATCAAGTTTGACAACAATGATCCCGAACATCATCTTCTATGAAGAATTCATCTGGTGCCTGATCTAAAAACATCAGAAAATTACTCGAAGCTTTTTCAAGTTCATTTAGTGCTATTAGATAAAGAAATAACATTTGAAACTGGTCGCGGGGCATAAAACTCACTAAAACTCAAAACAGGGCTCATTGCGCACGCATGCCCACTCAATTCGCACGCATTGGCCAACCAGAAACATTCAGGATGATCGTGTTCAGACAATGAGTATGCAAGCCTACTCAATGCACGCACAAACTCTCTGAATCCCAAAGTTGAATTCTGGAACCTTAATGCGCGCGCATGCACAAAAAATGTGCACGCACAAAGCTCTCAGTATCGGTTTCTATCTCTCTGATCCTGCAATGCACACGCATTACTCCTAGTGCGTGCGGATTGGACCCTCAAAAAGCCCTAACATCAGTTTTTCTACACTTTTACGATTCCAAACCCTTTCCAACATGTTCTTTGTCATGTTTGATAGCAAAACAACAGTAAAAACCCAACTTAAATATACCCTAACATAACACGCATATCTAATCACTATTACACAAGACATTTTGCATCAAAACAACTTCAACACACTTCCAAACTTTATATAAACTTGAATTAACACAATAGGAAGATCTCTTACCTTCTCGCAAGCAACTCCAACACTTAAAACTTGAAGAAATCAGGCTACACTTCTCCAAAGCCTTAACCAAAACCTTGATGGATCTTGGAAATCTTGATAACAAAACGATCATTGTCTTCTCACGATGCTCCTGCTCTACTCAAATCTGAAATCTGTCAAGAATTCAAATTAGAATTTGAAAAACTAGCTTTTGCCTCTAATTTCAAATTGAGAGGAAACAGAACATTAAATCTTGAATTCCAACTTCTGAAAAACACTCATTTCTTAACGGAAGCTAAAAGTCTCGGGTATTTTTTTAAAAGAATAATAAGAATTGAAATGCAACATTCTAAAGGTAGAAAGGTTAACATAATACAACGAAGTCTCCAAATCTTACAAATGTATGAAATGTAAAGATAGTGCAAACTTGTCTCCAAAAGAAAAGTACAACAAGTGTATAGAAACAAAATAACAACATAGTCTTATACAACGAATAAGCAAAGGTAATACGAAAAGCATCATCACAACATCCTCAAATGTCATCCTAGAAATCCTCATCGATTTCTTGTTCCACCTGTTCATCATCTCAACCACAAACACACAAAACAAATATGCATTCGAGGTAAGTACGAAGGTACTTAGTAAAAGATAGAAGCTATTGTATTTAAACAAGAATGTAAAGTATGATTTACGATTATTGAGTTATCATTACGGTACCGACTCCATCTAGGGTTCATTTCATGCTCATCAAGATGACGTGACTAAACGTATCTAGCCTAGATTATCTCTGTTATACCTGCATTCAAGAGCACTATGCATGATGTATATGAAGGATGCAGGTTCTTAGATCTAAACGAGTTAGATCTATGCGCAGCGGATCGGATCACGATTTATATGACACAATTCATAATTAAAGGACTTAAGTACTACAAGGGGGTTTAAGATTATGTTACCAATAACGGGAAGAGTCGCCTTGATCTTCCGTTGTGTTCTCCAAACGGCGGTTGGTGGACACCCTTCTTGATACACGAGCCTCCTTGATATGCAACACAAAGAAAAACTCAAAGTTTTTCTTCTACTAAAAACCCTAGTCAAGAAAAAACTAATTTTTCTCTCCTTTTAGACATGTGGGGCGAAATTTTCAATGTCATATGTCTTGGAAGAACTCTCTTTATATAGGAGAGTAAATCCTTGGCCTCCAAGTTTCTAATTAATTAAATAAATAATTAAAAAGAAATCACAATAAAGGATAATTCCATTTATAAAAGATTGTGATTAATCAATCAATCAATTACAAATAAATCATCTTTTATTAATCATTAATCACACAAGAAAATCAAATCTTGCATTTAATGAAGTATGAGGCGCCACCCCTAGGGTTTACAAGCCCACATAAAATGTCTTTTATGTGTATTATATTATTTAGTCCAACTAAATAATATCCATGCATATGAATTAATTAGCCCAGCCAATTAATTATCACTGAGGCCCAAGTAACAAGATTATTAGTCCGAATTACAGAAGCCACATCGGGGACCATGGACCTATAACCAGTAGCTCCAATAATTAATTATTCATCGAACAGAATAAGTACATTAATTATTAATTCCGGGATTACGCCACCATAAACCCAAAACTGAACTCTACCGATTACAGATATATACTTATACTCAACCCGGAGAGTGAATAAGCGTCCATTGATATAATCACTACATACGGATTAACCTCCATAGATCGTCCATTCGAGTGGGAAGTCTCCGTGAACCCGACTCGAATATCTTATCCTTATTTACCATCAACCCCCGATGATCAATTAGTACACATATCGACTAGTAGCTAATTAGTCAAATGTGAACTCCCGGATCGATCACTTTCTTAGGGCTAACAAATAAGGGGATCGTCTCTCTACTTCCCGCAGGAAGGAATGGATTCCATGTCTGTGAAAATCGAACTACTCACTCATCCGGAGATAGTGCCAATGAGAAGTGGCTTGGAACACATATTTAAGTGAACCGTAACTAACACATCAAACACTACCCGGGACAAGCGGCATCCTGTGATCACCTCGGGATTAAGGTTGATCCATATATGATCATCTAATGATTTAATAAGATTCCTCGATTACGGAATTATACCGAGAAATTCAGATTAAATCGGTCCAAATCCTATATGAATGCCATCATATATAAATGCCCCACGTAGTACCCTCTGCCGACAAATCCGGATAAGACTATCACACCCTAAGGTGTTCTGGGCGCATTATTGGTGTTTTAATCAAGAGACCCTAAACTCTGATTAAGTTCACCACGGACTAACAGTTTAAGCATATCTCCACTAACTCAATCCTCACGTGTAATCCATACACTGAGTTAAGTGGTTACATACAGATATACTTAGGGTTTGCAGCAGTGTATTATTTACAAGCACAAAGCAAGTAATAAGGAAAGATAAAATCTATCATTCATTACTAAAAACAATTACACAAATTGTCTTTCGGGCACTACACCTAACAATCTCCCACTTGCACGAAATGACAAGCAACGATTGTTTTTAGAGCACACCCTTTCTCATCTTATTCACAACACTCTCCCACTTGCTCTAAAAGCAGTTGAGATATATCCCTCAATGCCGTACCCTCCAAGCACTCGACTTGGTACACTAATCAGTTAGGTTGTCGACTCGAGACGATCTTTAGGATTGAAACGTCGCCGGTCCTTCCAATCAGGCGGTACTCTCTCTCAATATGCTTTTGACCTCTGGTGACCGAGAAGATCCTTCTAAGCTATCTCTTCACCGCTTTCACAATGAAGTGATATCGGCTTATCGGACACAGGAATTACTCCCGCACCAAAAAAGAAATTCTAAGCACTATGAGTAAACACCGAGCCCGAGATCAACGTAATGATCATCCTTAATCGACTACAAGTCGAATCGATTAGTAGTCAACCATATTCAAGTTTGCACCTGAATATACAAGCATATGATTCCTCGTTCTCTAACGATACTTGAGGACGTACTAAACCGCTTACTTATTGCTTGAATCCAAGATTCAACCGCAATTGACTCGTTTTAAGTCGACTTGCCCTTATCCCGGAGAGAGACTCTATCCCTTTTCTCTTTATCCGAAGATTTGGAGAATCATTCCTGAGAGGTAGGGTAGGACAACTCTCGATGAATGCTGCAACCATATATGCATAATCATCTTATTCAATAAGATCGGTGGGATAGCCAATGACTCATTCTCGTGAATTTGACCGAATCAGATTCTTAGAACATAGTCCAATTCTCTCATCCAGAGAATCTTGGCGTGTCAGTTTCTGACTTCAGATAGCACACACATGTTGTTTCCAATCGCTTTGTGTTATCATTCATGAACACTAATACTACTATTTTACCAATATTGATATCCAGTCTACTAAAGACTTATCAATATTCTGGTCAAGTCCACATATTTTAAAACATGCGACTTTTAATGACCGAGAGGTTCTCTTAAATCCACAAAGGATATAAGCCATGGCAGGCTTCCTACCAAAGGTTCTTTCTGAATAAATTAAGATATCGTTAGTCTCGCAAAAAAGGTATTAGGGAATCACCCCTATCTTCTGCTTTGTAACGAATCCGTTATTCATTCTCACTAAAACCCTTCTATTCTCGAATGAATTGATTCCGTTGTTCGGCAAGAAAGTCTCAGGGAATCACCCCTATTTTCTGCTTTCTAACGAAATCTAGCAAGACTGAGTGGTGAGAGAGTTCAAGGTCTGGTTAACTCTCTAGTTGTCAGGGAATCACCCCTATACCACTCAACTTTGCGCTGAAAGTTTAAACTTTCCTATTCATTCGACTCTTTTCCGTGTAGATCCAATTGCTCCCACTGGGCCTGAGACACTCAGGTGGTTCTACAAGAGGCTGAACAGAACTGGAGTACCAAAACTCCATTCACAGGGTTAAGGTTTTCAAACCAACCTCTATAATCAGAATCCTATACAGCCCACCAAGAGCCATAGGTTATCAATCACCCCAGCAGATTATAAAGTCCACAAAATCACAATGGGTCAACGGTTAAACCATACTCCCACTTGTGTCTTGGGTGGATTGATATTACGATCTAGTAGTATTTATCGGTGTAATCACCAACAATCGATGTTGGGCGTGGTCCGATTAAATCGAGATAGTAACTACCTTTGGGTAACCGTACTCCAAGGTTTAAGGCTGTTTCTTATAGATTCTATCAGAAGGCTTGTGACAGTTCAACCGTCACTTTCTGATCTCAAGAATCTTATAACCAACCTTTACTCGTCTCATTAAGATATTTCATGAACATTCACAATTTGAACGTATGCGCAAAATCCCCAGTCCTACCTTCAAGCATTAAATGCTGAATGCCTACATTTACGGATGTGTAGTGAACCGAATTCACTCCTTATCCATAAACTCACTAGCATCTTCTAGGTAGACTTCTCGGTTTACATAATAATGTTAACCGTTATTTTGCAACCAATTATCTTAATCGAGTCTAGCAGTGTATTGTAGCACATCAATAACTATATGGGGCAAGTCTATGGTTTCTTCCTCAGTGAGAAACATTCCACTAGGAGGCAGGCCGAGCATCAGTCCCAAGACTATGCGATAGCCTATTTCTGAGCATGGAATACTCTATTCTCTGCTAAAATCAGAGACACCTCCTCGTATTCTTTCGATAAACCAACCAAAGGTGTTTTGAGTAGTTATCGATTGTAATGTCACCACTCAAAATCTCGCACTAGCTTGTATCTCTCACTATACCCCGAAGGTCATGGTGAACAAGCTATGTTACCCCTTCAAAACTATTACCCTTTCCTGATTGAAAGGAAACTTAGTCATTGTTCCTTTGAGATAGTGTTCCAAAACTGGGAGATAGGAATCACCCTTAGCCAGTCAGCAGGTCTTGTCTCTAGGATATATGCACTAATTAATAGATATTGAAAGGTCGTTTATCTTAATACGGAAACCTTTTACCTTTAATAGTTTTAGATGTGTTACACATACTTATTCAGCTGTTCTAAGTGGTTCTGACTTTATCAAACAAAAGTCTGAGTCTCGGATTCGTACTACAAATGTCATATTCACTTTCTTTAAGGCAACTATAGTATCGAGATGAAAGTGAATCCATTTGTTTCAACGAATCTGTAAACAGAAAAATAAATTTTTCTGTGATATTCAAGGATAGAATCCGAAATTCATTTCCTTATATCACTCCCACTATTATAGCTGAAATTACTGCCCGTTGTTACTCTATTAATCGTTAATGCTCAGCTTCCTTGTTCTCCCAAAGAACTAAGCTACCGAGTCAAGTTACTCGGTTAAGAAAGTCGCTAAGGATTCATTGGTTAGTGATCCGAAATCACTTTCCATATCCTATACTTTCTTTAATTAATGTTTCGGTTTAGCCTCAAAACTTTAGTTAAGATGATTAACACTTACATACATTCTTTCCCATTCTCAACTTTCCTTAAAAGGAAATAGTCTTGAACTAGCAGTATAATTGAGTAGACACTACTCTTGAACTGTGGGATGTCTAATGAAAGTGTTACCCAGTGGGACTGATTTTCTAATAAATTAGAAAAAACATAATATAAAAGCTCCCACTAGTTTATCGGTTCCAAATACCGTCTAACTAGCGACACTTTAATATATGATTCTCCAATTTTTCTATCAAAAAATTTCTCGTGTAGACACTACACAATTCACTAGAAGAATTTTATCATCCCAATCATCTTTCAAACTAACTCGGTTGTCTCTCGCTCACAGACGAGTGACAAGCGATGACATGTCTATTTACGTCACTTAAGTTTTGAAGGCTTCAAGAGAAATATCTCTTCCAAAAAATTAATTGCATGTGAGATTAATAAATACAACGTTCTAGTTACTTACCACTTTTTAACGAAGTCATTACTAGTCAATTTTACACTAGCAGATCCTAGCACCTTAGAGATATATATAACAAATTGTAAATAAAATTGACAAAAATAAATCCAAATCATACACTACTAAAATTTTAGGAACATAAACTAAGTACTTATAGTCTATCCTACCGTTCCAAGGATTTAATCTAATGCCTCGATGCACCTTAGGGTAGGTCAAAGAGGTTTCGATTAATATTGAAGATCAGATTGAGAATCGAACATCTCATTTGTGATCGTCAATCACCTTTCCTTTTTCAGCCAAGGTACTACCAAAAATACCCTTTATGAGTGTGACCTACTATCTCAGATTTTTAGGTAGACCCGAGTGTGTGCCGCCTTAGGGTCGGTCGGTGACCCGACGAGTACCCAAAATCCTATCCTTTCGGAGACCAAGCCTTGAATTTTGATAGCGGTGAAGGCCTTTCTTAGGGAGGCCGGTCCCAGCCGGCACGAGCGTCACCATTCTCTCACGTTGCTTGTGTCAACAATAGAGGCCGTGGGGTCGTTGTCGTCGCCTCCCGCGCTCCCACTCAATATTTTGAAAAAGTGGTGGGTTTACTGATCACGTTTTTGGACTTGATGTTACATTAAGGAACAATAAATCATAGGCCCGAATGTTGTCGGTTATGTGGGCTAGCCCACCCGACCTATTCGTTAGAACATATGTGGCCGTCGGACGGGTCAAGGCTAGGAGAGGACCGTTGAGCCGTAGTGGCTCTTCGGATGGCTCAAGATATTGCACTTCCGTGCAAACGCCACACGTGGAGGGTGAAGTCGATTGAGCCGTAGCTCTGTTGTGACCACCCAACCGTGGTTAAACCACTTTCAACCTGTTTGCCCGTGATTATCCAATCCTTAAACATCAAACTTTCACGTAGACACTACGGAACAAAAAAAACGTAATCTCGTCTTAGGTAAGGTGGAATTCACCGAGAATCCAACACCTTAACCACGAGGTTTCGGGATTTTACTCCTTATGCTTTCGCAGAGTGGGATTCACCGAGAATCCATCACCCAACCTCGACGATTGAAAAAACCCGTGTTCCTCGGTTTTTACCCTAATTAGTTTCTAATTAATATCAAACAATTAATTAAAACTAATCGTGTGTTTTATACATGCCTAACTAATTCCTCGAATTAATTTCTACATGTATGCATGTGGAGTGGAATTCATGATATGATGCATGTCATGGCAATTTTCCGGTTCTACTCATACAATCTACACATGTATACTAGTGCGGAAAATAAACACCGAGATGGACCGTTGGCACCCCCGTAACTAATCTATTCGAAAATAAATTAAAACCCTAATCTGCAGCTGTTGAGAATCTTCGACGATCGGCATATCAAACGAACTTGGATCGGGACGAAAATTTCCAGATCTGATCTTCATTCTTCGAACTTCAAGATGGACGGTCGGATCGGAGCTTTGACTTGTCAATCTTCCTCACTGAGCCGCCCAACTTGCTGCTGAAACAGACTCTTACAGCAGCGCATCATATACTTCCCGAGACCGATCGGGGATGAAGATGAATCCCGATTGTCCTGAAAATTTTATCTCACGTCCAAAACTCCATGATTATTGATCTGACCGGTCGGATTTTAATTTGAACGGTCCAATTGTTCCCAGAAAATCGAAGAAGTCACAGTTAGGGTTTCTGTGAATCCTGCGTTTTTCTGTTACAGCAGCCACTTCTTGGACTCTGATCGACACCAAAATTTGTGGGATTGTTCACCAACTTCCAATCTTGATTCTGACCGGAGGGATCTTCGTTTTAACGGCTGAAACAACGGGAAAACGAAAAGACTAAACAGCTAATGTACAGATCTATTTTCTGGAAATTAAAATTGCAATAATATATAAATTACATAATTTCCTATACTCATATGAACGAATTTTCATCGTTTATATGAGTTTACAATAGATCTAACGGGAAAACGGTGCCAACCCCAATCCATCTCTTCAACCATAGCAATTTAAAAATTATTAATGCATAATAATAAGTAAAATATCACCTACATGCAATTCCACTCATTTAAATCGTTTAATTACGATTATGACTATATAAATCGTGGAACCTGTCTCTGATACCACATGAAGGATGCAGGTTCTTAGATCTAAACGAGTTAGATCTATGCGCAGCGGATGGATCACGATTTATATGACACAATTCATAATTAAAGGACTTAAGTACTACAAGGGGGTTTAAGATTATGTTACCAATAACGGGAAGAGTCGCCTTGATCTTCCGATGTGTTCTCCAAACGGCGGTTGGTGAACACCCTTCTTGATACACGAGCCTCCTTGATATGCAACACAAAGAAAAACTCAAAGTTTTTCTTCTACTAAAAACCCTAGTCATGAAAAAACTAATTTTTCTCTCCTTTTAGACATGTGGGGCGAAATTTTCAATGTCATATGTCTTGGAAGAACTCTCTTTATATAGGAGAGTAAATCATTGGCCTCCAAGTTTCTAATTAATTAAATAAATAATTAAAAAGAAATCACAATAAAGGATAATTCCATTTATAAAAGATTGTGATTAATCAATCAATCAATTACAAATAAATCATCTTTTATTAATCATTAATCACACAAGAAAATCAAATCTTGCATTTAATGAAGTATGGGCGCCACCCCTGGGTTTACAAGCCCACATAAAATGTCTTTTATGTGTATTATATTATTTAGTCCAACTAAATAATATCCATGCATATGAATTAATTAGCCCGACCAATTAATTATCAACGAGGCCCAAGTAACAAGATTATTAGTCCGAATTACGTAAGCCACATCGGGGACCATGGACCTATAACCAAGAGGCTCCAATAATTAATTATTCATCGAATGAATAAGTACATTAATTATTAATTCCGGGATTACGCCACCATAAACCCGGCCCGAACTCTACCGATTACGATATATACTTATACTCAACCCGCAGAGTGAATAAGCGTCCATTGATATAATCACTACATACGGATTAACCCTCCATAGATCGTCCATTCTCGAGTGGGAAGTCTCCGTGAACCCGACTCAGAATATCTTATCCTTATTTACCATCAACCCCTCGATGATCAATTAGTACACATATCGACTAGTAGCTAATTAGTCAAATGTGAACTCCCGGATCGATCACTTTCTTAGGGCTAACAAATAAGGGACTCGTCTCTCTACTTCCCGCATGAAGGAATGGATTCCATGTCTGTGAAAATCGAACTACTCACTCATCCGGAGATAGTGCCAATGAGAAGTGGCTTGGAACACATATTTAAGTGAACCGTAACTAACACATCAAACACTACCCGGGACAAGCGAAAGATCCTGTGATCACCTCGGGATTAAGGTTGATCCAATATGATCATCTAATGATTTAATAAGATTCCTCGATTACGGAATTATACCGAGAAATTCAGATTAAATCGGTCCAAATCTATATGAATGCCATCATATATAAATGCCCCACGTAGGTACCCTCTACCGACAAACCGGATAAGACTATCACACCCTAAGGTGTTCTCAGCATTATTGGTGTTTTAATCAAGAGACCCTAAACTCGATTAAGTTCACCACGGACTAACAGCTTTAAGCATATCTCCACTAACTCAATCCTCACGTGTAATCCATACACCGAAAGTTAAGTGGTTACATACGAGATATACTTAGGGTTTGCAAAGCAGATGTATTATTTACAAGCACAAAGCAAGTAATAAGGTGAGATAAAATCTGTCATCCATTACTAAAAACAATTACACAAATTGTCTTTCGGGCACTACACCTAACAGTATATCCACCACAAGATATCGTTTGCAACCTATAAGTGGATCACACCGATAGCCACATGTTAAACCTGATAGTGTACGCGTTCGGCGAAGTCCCTCTACCATTCAGCCGTTTATAAGCCAGTAGAGTTGTTCACTTATACTGACCGCCCTCACATTGCGATATAAACTTGTGCCTGACCTAGAATGACATGGTATTTAATCTTTTACTACACAAATATGTCTTTATTATTCATTAACTAACCACCTATATGTTTTCAAGTAAAACCTCACCTTAAGAAGCTCTACTACCTCACTTAGACCTCTATTTACAACACCCTATCACATACATAGACATTGGTGAATACTAATTCACCAAATCACAAGCCATTCATACACTTTTGACGGTCCCGAACTTCATCTCCTATGAAGAATTCATCCGGTGCTGGAACTAAACACATCAGAAGCTTAATCGAGGCTTTTTCAAGTTCATTTAGTGTTATTAGATATAGAAATAACATTTAAAGGTAGTCTCGGGGCTTAAAACTCACAAAAACCCAAAATAGGGCTCAATGCGCATGTATGCCTACTCAATGCGCACACATTGGCCAACCAGAAACATTCAGGATGCTCATGTTCAGATAATGCATGCGCACAAACTCTCTGAATTCCAAAGTTGAATTCTGGAGCCTCAATGCATGCACATGCACACACAATGTGCACGCACAAAGCTCCTAGTATCAGTTTCTATCTCTCTGATCTTGCAATGCGCACGCCTTACTCCTAATACACGCACATTGGACCCTCAAAAAGGCCTATCATCATTTTTTATGCACTTTTATGATTCCAAACCCTTTCCAACATGTTCTTTATCAAGTTTGACAGCAATGATCCCGAACTTCATCTTCTATGAAGAATTCATCTGGTGCTTGAACTAAAAACATTAGAAAATTAATCGAGGCTTTTTCAAATTCATTTAGTGTTATTAGATAAAGAAATAACATTTGAAACTGGTTGCGGGGCATAAAACTCACTAAAACTCAAAACAGGGCTCATTGTGCACGCATGCCCACTCAATGCGCACGCATTGGCCAACCAGAAAAATTTAGGATGATCATGTTCAGACAATGTGCATGCATGCCTGCTCAATGCACGGGCACAAACTCTCTGAATCCCAAAGTTGAATTCTGGAGCCTTAATGCGCGCGCATGCACAAACAATGCGCACGCACAAAGCTCTCAGTATCGGTTTCAATCTCTTTGATCCCCTACCCTCAAAAAGCCCTAACATCAGTTTTTCTACACTTTTACGATTCCAAACCCTTTCCAACATTTTCTTCGTCATGTTTGATAGAAAAACAGCAGTAAAAACCCAACTTAAATATACCCTAACATAACACACATATCTAATCACTATTACACAAGACATTTTGCATCAAAACAACTTCAACACACTTCCAAACTTTATATAAACTTGAATTAACACAATAGGAAGATCTCTTACCTTCTAGCAAGCAACTCCAACAGCTAAAACTTGAAGATATCATGCAACACTTCTCCAAAGCCTTAAACAAAACCTTGATGTATATTGGAAATCTTGATAACAAAACGATCCTTGTCTTCTCACGATGCTCCTGCTCTACTCAAATCTGAAATTTGTCAAGAAATCAAATTAGAATTTGTAAAACTAGCTTTTGCCTCTAATTTCCAATTGAGAGGAAACAAAACATTAATTCTTGAATTCGAACTTCTGACAAACACTCATTTCCTAACGGAAGCTAAAAGTCTCGGGTACTTTTTTAAAAGAATAATATGAATTGAAATGCAACATTCTAAAGATAGAAAGATTAACATAATACAACGAAGTCTCCAAATCTTACAAATGTACGAAACGCAAAGAAAGTGCAAACTTGTCTCCAAAAGAAAAGTACAACAAGTGTATAGAAACAAAATAACAACATAGTCTTATACAACGAATAAGCAAAGATAATATGAAAAGCATCATCACAACATCCTCAAATGTCATCCTCGAAATCCTCAACGATTTCTTGTTCCACCTATTCATCTTCTCAACCTCAAACACACAAAATGAATATGCGTTCGAGGTAAGTACGAAGGTACTTAGTAAAATATAGAAGCTATTGTATTTAAACAAGAATGTAAAGTATGATATACGATTATTGAGTTATCATTACGGTACCGACTCCATCTAGGGTTCACTTCATGCTCATCAACATGACGTGACTAAACGTATCTAGCCTAGATTATCTCTGTTATACCTGCATTCAAGAGCACTACGCATGATGTATATCCACCACAAGATATCGTTTGCAACCTCTAAGTGGATCACACCGATAGCCACAGGTGAAACCAGATAGTGTACGCGTTCGGCGAAGTCCCTGTACCATTCAGCCGTTTATAAGCCAGCAGAGTTGTTCACTTTTACTCACCGCCCACACATTGCGATATAAACTTGTGCCTAACCGAGAATGACATGGTATTTAATCTTTTACTACACAAATATGTCTTTATTATTCATTAACTAACCACCTATTTGTTTTCAAGTAAAACCTCCCCTTAAAAAGCTCTACTCCCTCACTTAGACCTCTATTTACAACACCCTATCACATACATAACATTGGTGAATACTAATTCACCAAATCACAAGCCATTCATACTCTTTTGACGGTCCCGAACTTCATCTCCTAAGAAGAATTCATCCGGTGCAGGAACTAAACACATAAGAAGCTTAATTGAGGCTTGTTCAAGTTCATTTAGTGTTATTGGATCAAGAAATAACATTTAAAGCTAGTCTCGGGGCTTAAAACTCACTAGAACCCAAAATAGGGCTCAATGCGCATGCATGCCTACTCAATGCGCACACATTGGCCAACCAGAAACATTCAGGATGCTTATGTTCAGACAAAGCGCACGCATGCTTGCTCGATGCGTGCGCACAAACTCTCTGAATTCCAAAGTTGAATTTTGGATGCTCAATGCGCGCGCATGCACACACAATGTGCATGCACAAAGCTCTAGCATCAGTTTCTATCTCTCTGATCTTGCAATGCGCAAGCCTTAGTCCTAATACACGCGTATTGGACCCTCAAAAAGGCCTAACATCAGTTTTTATGCACTTTTATGATTCCAAACCCTTTCCAACATGTTCTTCATCAAGTTTGACAGCAATGATCCCGAACTTCATCTTCTATGATGAATTCATCTGGTGCCTGAACTAAAAACATCAGAAAATTAATCGAGGCTTTTTCGAGTTCATTTAGTGTTATTAGATAAAGAAATAACATTTGAAACTGGTTGCGGGGCATAAAACTCACTAAAACTCAAAACAGGGCTCATTGCGCACGCATGCCCACTCAATGCGCACGTATTGGCCAACCAGAAACATTCAGGATGAGTGTGTTCAGACAATGTGCGTGCATGCCTGCTCAATGCGCGCGCACAAACTCTCTGAATCCCAAAGTTGAATTCTGAGCCTTAATGCGTGTGCATGCACAAACAATGCGCACGCACAAAGCTCTTAGTATCGGTTTCTATCTCTCTGATCCCGCAATGCGCACGTATTACTCCTAGTGCGTGCGGATTGGACCCTCAAAAAGCCCTAACATCAGTTTTTCTGCACTTTTACGATTCCGAACCCTTTCCAACATGTTCTTCGTCTTGTTTGATAACAAAACAGCAGTAAAAACCCAACTTAAATATACCCTAACATAACACACTTATCTGATCACTATTACACAAGACATTTTGCATCAAAACAACTTCAACACACTTCCAATCTTTATATACACTTGAATTAACACAATAGGAAGATCTCTTACCTTCTAGCAAGCAACTCCAACATCTAAAACTTGAAGAAATCCTACAGCACTTCTCCAAAGTCTTAAACAAAACCTTGATGGATCTTGGAAATCTTGATAACAAAATGATCATTGTCTTCTCACGATGCTCCTACTCTACTCAAATCTAAAATTCGTCAAGAATTCAAATTAGAATTTGAAAAACTAGCATTTGCCTCTAATTTCCAATTGAGATGAAACTGAACATTAAATCTTGAATTCTAACTTCTGACAAACACTCATTTCTTAACGGAAGCTAAAAGTCTCGGGTTTTTTTTAAAATGAATAATAAGAATAGAAATGCAACATTCTAAAGATTGAAAGGTTAACTTAATACAACAAAGTCTCCAAATCTTACAAATGTACGAAACTTAAAGAAAGTACAAACTTGTCTCCAAAAGAAAAGCACAACAAGTGTATACAAAAAAAAATAACAACATAGTCTTATACAACGATAAGCAAAGATAATATGAAAGCATCATCACAACATCCTCAAATGTCATCCTCGAAATCCTCATCAATTTATTATTCGACATGTTCATCTTTTGAACCCCAAACACACAAAACAAATATGCATTCGAGGTAAGTACAAAGGTACATATGTAAAAGATAGAAGCTATTGTATTAAACAAGTATGTAAAGTATGATTTACGATTATTGAGTTTTCATTCAGTACCGACTCCATCTAGGGTTCACTTTATGCTCATCAACATGACGTGACTAAATTTATCTAGCCTAGCTTATCTCTGTTATACCTGCATTCAGGAGCACTACGCAAGATGTATATCCACCACGAGATATCGTTTGCAGCCTATGAGTGGATCACACCGATAGCCACAGGTTAAAACCGATAGTGTACGCGTTCGGAGAAGTCCCTCTACCATTCAGCTGTTTATAGGTCAGCACAGTTGTTCACTTTTACTGACCAACCACATATTGCGATATAGACTTGTGCCTGACCGAGAATGACATGGTATTTAATCTTTTTCTACACAAATATGTCTTTATTATTCATTAACAACCACCTATTTGTTTTCAAGTAAAACCTCACCTTAAGAAGCTCTACTCCCTCACTTAGACCTGTAGATACAACTGTTAGGTGTAGTGCCCGAAAGACAATTATCTAATTGTTTTAGGACAGAATTAATAATTCATCTTATTATATGCATCTATGCTTATAATTAAGACACTACTGAAAACCCTGAGTACCTCGTTTATGTAATCACATAACTCAGTGTATGGCTATACACAAGAGGATTGAGTTAGTGAGATTTACTTAAAATTAACTTAGTCCATAGCGTTGATTAATCTAAGTACGGGTCTCATGATTAATATGCTAATAATGTGCCCAGAACACTTTACGGTGTGACAGTCTTATCCGGACTGTCGGTAATAGTGTACCTAGTGGGGCATTTATAAATGATGATAACAATATAGGGCTGGACCGATTTGATTTGATTTCTCGATATAATTCCGTGATCGAGAAGTTTTATCGAATCACAAGATGATCATATATGGATTAATCTCAATCCTGAGGTGATCACAGACAACTGCTTAGACTAGGGTAGAGTTTGATGTGTTAGTAAAGATCACTTCGAAGTATGTGGTCCAACACTTCTCGTTGGCTCAGTGCAGGATGAGTGAGTAGTGCGTGCTATCACATATATGGAATTCATTCCTTCCTCGAGAAGTAGACAGGCGATTCCTTATTTGTTAATCCTAGAAACTGATCGATCCGCGGAGTTCATGTTAGACTAATTAGCTACTAGTCTGGTATGTGAACTAATTAATCACTAGGGGGTTAATGGTAAATAAGAATAATATATTTCGAGAAGGGTTTACGGAAATATCCCGACTCGAAATGAACAGTCTATGGAGGATTTATCCGTATGTAATGATTATATCAGTGGACACCTTATCAACTCATGGTTGAGTGTAAGTTATCTATATTCGGCAGAGTTCAATTTCGGGTTTATGGTGGTGTAATTCCAGAATTAATAGATTGAATATTATTGTTCGGTCTGACGGATAATATTGTTTAATTTATTGTAGCTACTGAATATGGGTCCATGGTCCCCGACGTGGCTCCTAATATAACATATAGGTTTCTCGTCGTTGCACCTTAATTATAATTAAATAGTTGGATTGGACTATTTAATTGATATGTGGATTAATTGTTTAGTTGGACTAGATAATTAAATACACGGAAAAGAAATTTTTGGTGGACTCGGCCCAATGTGTCAAAAATGCGTGTGGACCTTTATTTAATTAAGGGGGGCGCATTTTATGATTATTTAATTAGAGAGAAATTAGTTTTCTTGGATAATTATTTAATGTATGATTTAATCATTTATTTGTTAAGTGATAAATCATGGAATATTAGATAATATATTTATTTATCCTAATTTGTTTGAAATATATATTATATTTATCTTTTATTTGGAAAAAAGATTATTCTAATAATTATCTCTTAATTATTAAATCCTTGGAGGACAAGGATTACTCTCTTATATAAAGAGAGTTCTCCCAAGCCAAATTAGACACATCATTTTCGAAATTATTGAGGAGTATTAGGCTTGGATATTTCGGCCTAAATACTAGGGTTTTCGAGTTGGGAAAATCTTTGGGATTTTCCGGGTAGCATATCGAGGAGGTCCGGCGGCTTGAAACACCATCCACCTAGTGGTGTTTGGAGACACACGTTGGAAGACTTTGGCTTCTCAACTAGGCTCTCAACTTGTTCTTGACGTTTTTCACCATAAAAAGGTTGGTGATCTAACCCCCTTGTAGGTTAGATCTATTTATTTATGTATTTTGGTTGACTAGATCAAGATCTTGTAGTTTCCGCTGCGTAATCGTGTAGATCTTTGATCCATCCGGAGATATTACATCCTACTAGTGGTATCAAAGCCTTTGATCTATCAATCAAAGTATGTGAATTTTAGATCTAAGGAGTGGAATAGCATATGTAGATTGCTTTATTTTCTTTTTTTATGAATCAAAAATATCATGAATGTATGCCTTTATGATTGTTATGGTTGAAGAGATGGATTGGGGTTGGTATTGTTTACCCGTAAATCTATTTGTAGCTCTTTTGATTAGCATCACTTGAGCATAGGACTTGTAATTTAATTTTATGCAACTCGAAAATTGTAAAGATGGCTTCTTTGTAATTTAATTTTTGTTTCGAGTTCGAGACGACGAAGATCATGATGTTGAAGATTATCAAGAAGGTAAAACGGAAGGATGCCGAATTGTTTAATTTTTATTTTTTTTCATCGGCGGCAATTTTGTTTTATTTGATGCGGCAGCTGAATTTTTTTTTTTTTCTAACCTAATGTTAACCTTTCACTTGGCCGAAAGGTTTGACTAATTAAAAAAAAAAAGGTATTTTTTTTTAAAGATAATTGCCGAGAGCTAAGCTTAATATGAAAAAAAAATTTATTAACTTTGGCCGAGGGCCTGTTATTAAAAAAATAAAAAAAAAAATAAAAAAAGGAAAGTTTTTTTTATAAAACAATTTGATAATATAGATATATTTTTTAATATATTGGTATATTATGGCCTCCTCTCCTCGTGGTTCGTGTCAAGATCGAAGCTTCGAGATCCGGAAGTTTCAAGATCAAGATCGAAGATCGAGATTTGAAGACTTAGATTAAATTTTTACTTTTCCTTAGAATATAGGTTAGTCGGGGGTACCAACGATCCATCTCGGTGTTTATTTTTCCGTTTATTTTTCATGTATGATCGAAATTGTGTGATATAACCGGAAAATTGCCATGACATGCATCATATCATGATTCCACTCCAATGCATACATGTAGCCAGTTTATTTCGAATAAATTAGGCATGTATAACTCGTATAATTAGTTTAAAGGCTTATTTAATTAATATGTGGTAGTTAATTAATTAAGTAACTAATTATTAAAACCGAGGAACCGGGTTTTTGTCAATCGTTACGATTTTAGTGATGGATTCTCGGTGAAATCCCACTTGGATAAATCGTTGAGCTTTTCGGTGATGGCTTCTCAGTGAACCACCTTAAACAGAAACGAGATAACGCTTTGGGTGACAATTTAGAAATCGGAGAATCTTAGTACATGGGTTTGGAAATGGTCTAACCATGGTTGTGCGAGTTCAACCGAGCTTCGGCTAAATCGACTCCCCTCCTCGTGTGATGTACGTTACAGCAGTTCGACAGGACTTAGCATAGCCGATAAGCCTTCGGGCTAAACGGGGCTTCTCTTGCCGGATTGGCCTGAACTGTCACATATGTTTCAACGAATAAGATGGCGTAGGCTTGCCTACATAACCGACCCTGTTCGGAGTACTTTGATTTATTGTTTCATATTGTCATGGCCGAAACCGTAATTAGTAAACCCACTACTTTTTCAAAATATTGAGTGGGAGCGGGGAAGGCGACAGCTGACCCCACGGCCTCTACTATAGGTGCAAGCACGTGAGAGAAGGGTGACGCCTCGAGCTGCTTTGATTTCGGCCCCCTATGGATGGTGTTCACCCTTATCAAAATTCAAGGCTTGGTCTCCGAAAGGATAGGATTTTGGGTACTCGTCGGGTCACTGACCGACCCTACGGCGGCATACTCGGGGCGTACTTTGAGATCTGATATAGTAGGTCACACTCATTGTGGATATTTTCAAAATATATAGGCTAGAAAAGGAAGGTAATCAGTGATTAAGGTCCGGGATGTCTGATTCCCGTGAGATGTTTGATTCTCGAAGTTTAATCACTAAGAGAGATTGTCTCAGTTTAACTATCACCTCTTTGACCTACCTTACGGCTGCACTGATGTGCGAGGTTAAATCCTTAGAATGGTAGGATAAACTCTTTTATAGTTTATTATTCCTAAAATAAATCTAGTAGTGAAAAATTTATTTTTGAATTTAACTTTCTGTCATTTTATTTACAACTAAATCTCTAGGTTACTAAACTGTTAATAATAGGACTTCAATAAAAATGTGGAAAGTAACAAGTACGTTGTAATTATCAATAAATGCAGTTAACTTTTCTGAAGAGATTTTTCTCTTGAGCCTTTAAAAACTTAAGTGACATAGTACAGGTATGTCACGGGTGTCACTCGTATTGAAAGAGAGACGACCATACTTAGTTTACAAAAGATGACATAGGACTATCAGATAAAATTCATTTAGTGAATTTTAAAAGTGTAATTACACATCAAATTTCTAATTGAAAAATTGGAAAATCATATACATAAGGCGTTGCTAGTTAGACGGTATTTGGAACCGATAAACTAGTGGGAGCCTTAGTCTTATGATTTGTTGTTTTTCTGAATAATTAGAAATGTGTAATGGAATGCACAAGAGTTTCTCCATTCATTGGAAAAACAAGAATAAGCGTTACTAGTTAGACAGTATTTGGAACTGATAAACTAGTGGGAGCTTAGTTCTGGAGATTTTATAATCTTTGAAATATCATTAACACAGCATTGCTAGTTAGACAGTATTTGGAACTGATAAACTAGTGAGAGCTTAGTTCTAGGTGTTGTTCTAATCTTTGAAAAATCATAAATACAAAGTATTGCTAGTTAGACGGTATTTGGAACCGATAAACTAGTGGGAGCTTTGGTCTTCTGATTTGATGATTAGAAAAAAAAAATCGATAGCCCAAGCAAGTAACACTGAACAACCCACAGTTCAAGAGTAGTGTCGACTCAAAAACGAACTGCTAGTTCAAGACTGTTTCTATCTATGGAGAGTTGAGAATGGGAAAGAACGTTTATACGTGTTAGTCATCTAAACTAAGTAGTTTTAAGGCTAAACCGAAAAATTAATAAATTGGAAATTTGAGGGTAAGAAAAGTGATTTCGGATCACTGACCAATGCATCCCTAGCAATTCTCTCGAAAGCTAAAGTTCTTTGGAAGAACTAGGTAGCTTTGCATTAAAAGATAAATAAAATAGACAACGGCCAGTTATTTCAGATAGATTAGTGGGAGTGATATAAGGAAATGAATCTCGGATTCAATTCTTGGATATCACATAAAATTCATTTTCTGTTTTCGGATTCGTTGGAACGAACGTATTCATTTTCAATAGGATAATTTGTTTGTCTTATTGACGATAAATATAACATTCATAGCACGAACCCAAGACTCGGACTTTTGTTTGATAAAGTCAGAACCACTAAGAAATGTTGAATAGGTATATGTAACACATCTTAAACAATATAAACGCAAATGGTTTCCGTATTTAGATAAACGCTTCTTTCTATTCTATTAATTAGTGCATATTCCCTAAAGACAAGATCTGAAGACTGGCTTAGGGTGATTCATATCTCCCAGTCAAAGGAACACTGTCTCAAAGGAACAATGACTAAGTTTCCTTTCAATAGGGAAAGGGTAATAGATTCAAAGAAGTTACATAGCTTGTTCATATTGACCTTCAGGGTCATGTGAAAGGTACAAGCTAGTGGGAGCTTTTTCAAGTAGTGACATCTAGTCTGACAACCACTCGAAACTCCAATAAGTTTATCCAAAATATTTGGAGGAAATATCTGATTTCACCAGAGATAGAGTATTCCATACTCAGAAATAGGCTATTGCGTAGTCTTCGGGACTGATGCTCGGCCTGCCTCCCAGTGAAATGTTTTCACTAAGGAATACACCATAAATTTGCCGTATACAGTTATTGATGTGCTATGATACGCTGCTGAACTCATTTAAGATATTGGTTGCAAAATAACGGTTTACGTTGTAATGTGAAACCGAGAAGTCTATCTAGAAGATGCCTACACATTTGTGGATAAGGAGTGAATTCGGTTCACCCCACTTCCATAAATAGAGGCATTTAGCACCGAGTGCTTGAAGGTAGGACTGGAAATTTTGCGTACACGTTCAGATCATGAAATACCTTGATGCAATGAGTAAAGGTTGGTTATAAAACTCGCAAAATCAGAGAATGACGGTTATACTGTCAAAATCGGTCTGATAGAGTGTTTAAATAACAACCTTAGATCTTGAAGTATTTGTACTCAAGATGTTACTAACTGATTTGTTCAGTCCACATCCAACACCGGCAGTTGGTGATAACACTAATAAAAACTACTAAACTAGATCAGTATATCGATCCACCCTGAACGTAGTGGGAGTATGGTTTGTCCATTACCCATTGCAGGACCTTATGGTCTATAGGGTAGATTGATTACCTATAGTCCTTTGTGGGCTGTGTAGAATCCTGATCATAGAGGTTGGTTTAAAAGCCATAACCCTGTGAATGGAGTTTGATACTCCAGTTCAATTGGAAATCTTGTAGAACCACCTGAGTATCTCAGGCCCAGTGGGAGTAATTGAAACTACACGGAGAAGAGTCAAATGAATAGGAAAGTTTAACTTTCGACGCAAAGCTGAGTAATTTAGGGGTGATTCCCTAAAAGGTATAGAGTTAACCAGACCGTGATCTCTCTTACCACTCAGTCTTGCTTGATTTCATCAGAAAGCGGGAAATAGGGGTGATTCCCTAAGACTTCCTTGCCGAACAACAGAATCTGAATTCATTCAGAACAGAAGGGTTTTAGCTACGAACAAATGGCGGATTCGTTACAAAGCAGAAAATAGGGGTGATTCCGTAAGACCTTTTTGCGAGACTAACAACATCTTCATTTATTCAGAATGAACTTTTGGCAGGATGCCTGCCATAGCTTATATCCTTTTGGGGATTAAAGCAAACCTCTCGGTCATTTCAAAGTCATATATTTTAATATATGGACTTGACCAGAATATTGATAAGTATTTCGTAGACTGGGCTTCGATATTAGTAAAGTAGTATGTAGATTAGTGTTTGTGAATGGTAACACTGAAACAGTTGGGAACAACATGGGTGTGTTATCTGAAGTCAGAGTCTAACATGCCATCGGGATTCATTCTAAAGGATTTGATTCGCTCAAATTCTCGAGAATCGATTATTGGCAATCCCATCAATTCACCTTGTTAAGATATTCTTGCATTTATGCAACATTCAACGATGTAGTCTACCCTACCTCTCAGGAATGGTTATCTAAACCTGCAGATGAATACTAAATGGGATGTTTAGTGAATCCTCAAGTCTCTTCGGGAGAATGAGGAATAATATGATGGTATATTCAAGTGCAAACTAGAATATAAGTAATGACACTGATCCTGACTTTAGGTTAGATTAAGGATGATCGTTAAGTTGATTTCATCCTCAGTGTTGAATCAGATGCATATTGAAATCGTACCACCGGATTAGAGGAAATGCGATGTTTCGATCCCAAAGATTGACTCAAGACGCCAACCCACCTGATCAGTGTACCAAGTCACATGGTGTTCGGATTCTAAGTACGTGCCGGGTCACTGACCTACCCTATGGCGGCACACTCCGGTCGTGCTTGGAAGGATGAATTACTAAGATGCGTTTGGAGGGTATGAATCTTGGGGATATGTCTCACTTGTTTTAAGCAAATGGGAGAATGTTGTAGATATAGATATAAAGGGTGTGTGTGCTCTAAAACAATTAATCCACTTGCCTTTCGTGCAAGTGGGAGATTGTTAGGTGTAGTGCCCGAAAGACAATTATCTAATTGTTTTAAGACAGAATTAATAATTCATCTTATTATATGCATGTATACTTATAATTAAGACACTACTGAAAACCCTGAGTACCTCGTTTATGTAATCACATAACTCAGGCTATACACAAGAGGATTGAGTTAGTGAGATGTACTTAAAATTAACTTAGTCTGTAGCGTTGATTAATCTGAGTACGGGTCTCATGATTAATAAGCTAACAATGCGCCCAGAACACTTTACGGTGTGACAGTCTTATCCAGACTGTCGGTAATAGGGTACCTAGTGGGGCATTTATATATGATGATAATCATATAGGGCTGGACCGATTTGATTAGAGTTCTCGATATAATTCAGTGATCGAGAAGCCTTATCGAATCACAAGATGATCATATATGGATAATCTCAATCCTGAGGTGATCACAGACAACTGCTTAGACTAGGGTAGAGTTTGATGTGTTAGTAAGGATCACTTCGAAGTATGTGGTCCAACACTTCTCTTTGGCTCAATTCTGGGATGAGTGAGTAGTCTGTGCTATCACAGATATGGAATCCATTCCTTCCCTCGGGAAGTAGACAGACAGTTCCTTTATTTGTTAATCCTAGAAACTGATCGATCCGCAGAGTTCATATTAGACTAATTAGCTACTAGTTTGGTATGTGAACTAATTGATCACTAGGGGGTTAATGGTAAATAAGGATAATATGTTTCGAGAAGGGTTTACGGAAATATCCCGACTCGAAATGAACTGTCTATGGAGGATTTATCCGTATGTAATGATTATATCAGTGGACACCTTATCAACTCATGGTTGAGTGTAAGTTATCTATATTCGGCAGAGTTCAATTTCAGGTTTATGGTGGTGTAATCCCGGAATTAATAGATTGAATATTATTGTTCGGTCTGACGGATAATATTGTTTAATTTATTGTAGCTGCTGAATATGGGTCCATGGTCCCCGACATGGCTCCTAATATAGCATATAGATTTCTCGTCGTTGCACCTCAATTATAATTAAATAGTTGGATTGGACTATTTAATTGATATGTGACTTAATTATTTAGTTGGACTAGATAATTAAATACACGGAAAAGAAATTTTTCGTGGACTCGGCCCAATGTGTCAAAAATGTGTGTGGACCTTTATTTAATTAAGGGGGGGTGCATTTTATGATTATTTAATTAGAGAGAAATTAGTTTTCTTGGATAATTATTTAATGTATGATTTAATCATTTATTTGTTAAGTGATAAATCATGGAATATTAGATAATATATTTATTTATCCTAATTTGTTTGGGATATATATTATATTTATCTTTTATTTGGAAAAAGGATTATTCTAATAATTATCTTTTAATTATTAAATCCTTGGAGGACAAGGATTACTCTCCTATATAAAGAGAGTTCTCCCAAGCCAAATTAGACACATAATTTTCGAAATTATTGAGGAGTATTAGGCTTGGATATTTCGGCCTAAATACTAGGGTTTTCGAGTTGGGAAAATCTTCGGGATTTTCCGGGTAGCATATCGAGGAGGTCCGGCGGCTTGAAACACCATCCACCTGGTGGTGCTTGGAGACACACGTTGGAAGACTTTGGCTTCTCAACTAGGCTCTCAACTTGTTCTTGACGTTTATCACCATAAAAAGGTTGGTGATCTAACCCCCTCGTAGGTTAGATCTATTTATTTATGTATTTTGGTTGACTAGATCTAGATCTTATAGTTTCCGCTGCGTAATCGGGTGGATCATTGATCCATCCGGAGATATTACATCCTACAACAACACCATATCACATACACATACATTGGTGAATACTAATTCACCAAAGCACAAGCTATTCATACTCTTCCGACGGTCCCGAACTTCATCTCTTATGAAGAATTCATCCGGTGCGGGAACTAAAAACATTAGAAGCTTAATCGAGGTTTGTTCAAGTTCATTTAGTGTTATTGGATCAAGAAATAACATTTAAAACTTGTCTCGGGGATTAAAACTCACTAAAACCCAAAACAGGGCTTAATGTGCACGCATGCCCACTCAATGCACACGCATTGGCCAACCAGAAACATTCAGGATGCTCATGTTCAGAAAACGTGCATGCATGCCTGCTCAATGAGCGCGCACAAACTCTCTGAATCCCAAAGTTGAATTCTGAAGCCTCCAGGCACGTGCATGCACACACAATACGCACGCACAAAGCTCCCAGTATTAGTTTCTATCTCTCTGAATCCCAAAGTTGAATTCTGGAGCCTCAATGCACATGCATGAACATACAATGCGTACGCACAAAGCTCCCAATATTAGTTTCTATCTCTCTGATCCAGCAATGCGCACACATTACTCCTAATGAGCGCGCATTGGACCCCTCAAAAAGCCCTAACATCAAGTTTTCTGCACTTTTATGATTCCAACCCCTTTCTAACATGTTCATCGTCAATTTTGACAGCAAAACGACAGTAAAAACCCAACTTAAACATGCAATAACATTACACACTTCTCTAATCACTATTACATAAGAGATTTTGCATCAAAACAACTTCAACACACTTCCAAACTTTATATAAACTTGAATTAACACAATAGGAAGATCTCTTACCTTTTAGCAAGCAACTCCAACACCCAAAACTTGAAGAAATCCTGCTGCACTTCTCCAAAGCCTTAAAGAAAACCGTGATGGATCTTCGAAATCTTGATAATAAAATGATCCTTGTCTTCTCACGATGATCCTGCTCTACTCAAATCTGAAATCCGTCAAGAATTCAACTTAGAATTTGAAGAACTTGCTTTTGGTTTTAATTTCCAATTGAGAGGAAACTAAACGTTAAATCTTGAATTCCAACTTCTGACAAACTCTCATTTCTTAATGGGGAGTTATTTTTAATACCAAAATTCCGTAAATTCCTACATTAATACATATATATATATATATATATATATATATATAATACTTTTAATCCAAAAATGTTTAAATATAATATTTCGTTCTCGTAAAATGACATGTCTGCCATTTCTTGAGAATCGGAATATTACATTTGGCTGTACACCGTGACTCACGAGAGCATTGGAACACATCTCGTTTTGCCTTACATGGTGTTGAATATTGTTGTCAATGACCTTTTTGTTATATAAAAAAGTTAAGGGTTTGGTTTCTGGTGGATTTGGCTCACCACCTTGTGGAGACCCTTTGCGGGGAGATACTCAGGATCATCAGAAGCCTTATTCCTTATCCTTGTTGGTGTTGGATTAGAAACCAACATTTATGTGCGATGTGCTAAGTAGTGTAATGTATAGTTGGTCTAAGGTATAGAAGTCTTTAAGAAGCCTTTATGTGGAATGAATCTAAGTGGTTAACTGATCTACATAAATACATACTTGATGTGTTTAAAAGCTATAACATGTTGCTTCTTTGTGAGGAACATTTTTGTATCACTTCATGGAATCAATACCCTTACGCAAGGATTATAATCCGAGATTGAGGAATGTTCCACATGTTTAGCTACCATGCCCTAGAGGTGTTGAGGAAATGTCATGGTGTATACTCACTGTTGGTTCTTTGAAAAGGCTTGGCTTAAGTTTAAAAGGGGTAGTGATGAAAAAACTTGACACATAATTTTTTTCTAAAGATGACAACTTAGTCGATGGATTAGTCTACTGACTAATCCGCTCAGTTGTGTTATATGAAGCGGAATAATGAAAGCCTTTATAAAAAATGTTCTTATGTTTTATGCTATAGTGTTAAATACGCAGCATTTGTTATGTTCTGTGCTGAGTATAGTGAGCAGTGCAGTGTTTTGGTAAGCAAACAAATAAAAACTAGAATACTGAAAGTAAAAAGAACATAGAATTTGTTTATGGAAGTTTGAGTTGGGGTGATTCTATACGTCTCCCTTTCTCATGTGATGTTGGAGGAATCCACTATTATTCTTGATGTATAGTTACAAGATACAACAGATTAAATGATTGTCCTTCATTGAGTCTTCATAGCTTCACAATCTGAATACTCAGTGTTATTGTAGCTTCCCTGAAGTTTTCCACTGTTCCTTCGAGGGTAGGTTTGTCTCTTCAACAGACCCACAACAAACACAACTCTTTCTTAGATCCCCTGATTCAGCTACCCCAATAGTTCTTCACACTTATCAGTGCTTCACTGTCCACAAAACCTTTGTTGAAAACAAAGTTATAGATTGAATAAAAAAAATTGATTCTTCTTTTGAGGTTTGATCTGGATATGTATAATATATCTCAGATGCTCAAGTCCTTCATTTACTTAAAATCTAGATGGATCTTGAAAGTTTATAGAACTTGAATATTCCAGATTATGCAGTTAGATTCTTCAATAGATTGTAGATAGAACAAAACTCAGCAATGTAAACTTGTATGCTTAATATGCAGAGATCAGTTTCCTTCTTTTTCACTTGCTCTTTTCCAATTTTTCATTGCCTTCTTATTGTATCCAAGTCTTCTATTTATAGGTGAAAATCCAATTTTCAAATTGGACTTCTACGTAGCCGTTTCTTGGATTTTTTTTAAAACAATTCAGACATTCCTCTTGATGAGAGTCAAATTGACTATCATTTACTATGTGATTATACCCCGTTTATACCTCACTTTATATGTTTCCGGGGACATTTGGTTGTATTTTGATGTATTTACACCTTGGTTATCATTTCGGGACCTTGGACGTAAAGTCCGGGATTCTCGGTCATTTTTGGTGTAATTTAATATACTCTCGGTCACCCTAGAGTCCTGTAGGGATTACGTGTGGTATTTGTTATGATTTTGTATAGGTTTTAGGTGCTCGGGAATGTCGTGGAATGTAAACCGGAGCTTCAGGATCAAGAAATCAAGTTTTTTGGTGATAAAAGGTGATAGGCGGCCGCCTGTCAACATAGGCGCCCGCCTAAAAGTGCGGTTTTTGGCTTAGAAAGTTGCTGATAGGTTTTGTGAAGGGAAAAATCGGCGACCGGCCGCTGTCGATCAAGATGCGCCGCTAGCACCCGGATCTGCAAAACACTTTAAATACCCCCCCCCCCCCCTCATTTGATCTAGATCTGAACTCTCCTTTTTTAGATCGATTTTTCCAGTTTTTGCTGCGTTTTTCTTCATCTTTTCTTAACTTAGATTAGTTGTAGGTAGATTAACTTAGTTTAGTCGTAGATCGTTGTAATCCGGAGGATCTTGGGAATAGCTTGACGCGTTATTGACGGGATTTCTTCCGGAAAACCAATTTCTACCCGGTAATTTTAATTAACATATTGTTCTTGTTTTCAATCTTGTTTTATGTTAGCTTTGATTGTTGATTTCTTTTATTTTGCTTAGTAGTATAATGAGTAGCTAATCCGTTTTTAGCCGAGATATGTGATAGCCTTCGAAATCGAACCTTAGCTTGTCGATTGAAGTGTTTTGATGTTATGATTGTTAGATTCTCGGTGTTGTTATTGTTCTAGAACTTATTCTAAATGAATTTTGTCGAATTAATTACTTGATAATCGTATTTCACGTGTCTTCTTTACATATGTATTTTGCGAGAGGATATGGGAAAAGGGGTTCTAGGATCACCCTGTAAAACCGACTGAGTTGTTCAGATTCGGTTTCATATGTAAGGTTTATATCATTGTTAATGAGCGTCTCATAGATCGTAGACCGTGTTGGGTCAGTTAAATCCGGTCAGTGGACTGTTGAACCTGACATAAGAGGGTAGATTATTGAATTAATGTCTATACTCGGAATTAGGAAACGACACCCTTTGAGTGACAACGAGGTGGACTGTTGAACCTAACATAAGAGGGTGGATTATTGAATTAATGTCTATTTTCGGAAACATGAGACGACACCCTTCTACGATGCCAAGAACATTAGAGTTTGCCGAAACACTTCCGGAAACGAGTTAGGGTTAGAGAGTAGTTGGTTGGATCATAGCTCGGCTATCTTGTTTTTCGTAGTTTAAAATCTTTTCTCTTATGTTTATTTAGTTGTTAGAAGCGGTGATCTGACAAATCACCACGTTCATTTAATGTGTTGACCTGAACTAGGGACGAGACCGACTTTGGTACTCGACCAGATTCCCTGTGGGATACGACATTGACTCACCAATTCTAGGCTACAGTTGACCCGGTACACTGCCGGTGAGATTGGACACTTAGAAAAGGCCGATCACCTCTGCTCCATTCTGCTGTTGTCAGTGTCCTTCTGACAGTGACAGGATGTCAACCAATGGAATTTCTCCAATTAAGGTGGTCCTGAAATCCTTATAACAGTCATTTAAAATTAGCCCTTGATTGACCTACTGATCATACGGTTATTATTGATCTTTATCTTCAAAATTGACTTCAAAATAATCCTAAAAATAGATCAATAATCCATGTAGTATTTCAACATAAGAAGTCTATTTGTATTGCTGAAATACTCAGCTCGTGCTGACTTCTTGTCTTGTATGAACTCAGCGGAATGCTGACTTCTGTATCAACTCAGCAGTTATTCATTACTCAGCTGATTTTACTTGATTTTCATTTGATCTTCATTTGTGATATCAGAGTACACCATATTTTCAATAATTGAGCTCTTTCATCATGTTTCCTTTGAATCTCAAACCATCAATACAAGGTCTATAAAGTTAATTTAGGCCATCACAGACTTACCTGAAGTTTAAATTTAGGGGGAATGAGGAAGAAGGACAGAAATATTTCATCAATTGAGTAGAAGGACAGTTTTTTTAAAACTTTTGCATAAAGGACAAAACTATTTATTCACTGTCGAAATTCACTTGTGTTCGAAATTCACTGTTTAAATTCACTGACGAAATTCACTGTCGAAATTCACTATTTTTCAAAATTCATCGTCGAAATTCACTAATTTTCGGGATTCACTGTCGAAATTCACTATCGAAATTCACTGATTTCGGGATTCACTAGGGAGATTCACTGATTTTCGGGATTCACTGTTTGTCCTTCTCGCTATAAAAATTATGCAGTTGTCCTTCTCCCTATAAAAATTATGTAGTTGTCCTGTTACTTAAAAATATTTCAGATTGTGTCCTTATCCCTAATTTTCCATTAAATTTATAGCCTCGGTTTTGTCTTCATTACTGAGTTTGAAACCTCATCCTTCAGTCTTCAATCTTTATAAACTGAGTTTGGTCTCTCAGTCCTTCAACTCTTCCACTCTCTGATTGATAAACAGAGTTTGAACCCTCAGCTGATAGACTAACTCAGCTTTTTGTATGCGTACTCAACATGATATCCTATACTCCACTATATCATATATGATTTCTATTACAATATTTGTCTGATTACACATATACAATATCAGACTATAGTAAAACATATACATTCAGTTCTAGACATCTTTTTGCTTACATCTATAACAGCTGGTCTGGCACACATCATCAAAACCTAATTATTTCTTACACTCATCATGCAAAGTGTCATTGGGTCAATGTGTAACAAATGTTTTCGTTGGATGTGTCTACTTGTGAGACACAACCAAAATGCAGTGTAAGAAAATGCAAACCTACTCAACAGTGTAACTTGAATGCTCAAAATGTTCTGTAAATCTTCTATCTCTTCTGGTTGCCCAGTCCTCTTTTTATAGGTGAAAATCCGATGTTTAAATTTTGGATCCTTGTAGATGTTTCTTGGATTACTCTGAATATACCTCTGACATTCTCTATTTTCTGATTCTGCTTGTCTGTGTCTGTGTCCTTCTGACAGTGACATGTTGTCAACCAATGAAAATTCTGATTCTTCAGTCTTTCTAAGAGAATATAACAAATTTTCAAAATTGGAAATTTATCCTTATCTTCAAAATTGTCCTTTGATTATTCCTTGATAACGGATTATTAAAATATGTACAAACTCAGCTCTGTAATGATTTTCTCAGTCGAGTAGCACTCAGTTCAACTGACTATTTTGTAGACATGATTCAGCTGACTACTTAAAATGTTCTGTTGTTTAATGACTTCATTTTCATTTTCAGCAAACTAAATTCATCTGATCATATTTGATGAGATCAGAGTACACCATATTCAAATTGTTTGAAGTTTTTTCATCACATTAACTTTTGAACTCCAAGCCTTCTACACAAGAAATATAAAGTTATTTCAGGACATCACAGACTTATCTGAAGTTTAACTTTATAGTCTCGACTTTTTAGTCATCAAATACTGAATTTTAACCATGATCCTTCATCTTCAATCTTCATTGACTGAGTTTGATCCCTCACCTCTTCAAATCTTTAACTCTTCAATACTTGGTCAGCTGAGTTTGAGCCCTTAACTCTTTGATTCTCTCTACTTTGTGATGACGGTCAAATTGGTATCATATTTTACCGTCAACTTACCCCGGATTTGTGTTCTCAATGGTGATAATATGTATGAAATAATGACTTAATTAGCTAAATGTGATTAAGCCACATCCGGGGTGACTAAATTGGTATTATGTGTATTAACCGTATATTTTATGCGTTATTTATCATAAATAGAAGCTACTATGTGTGCTATGGTGTTATTGACAGATGAACAAGTGTATGGAGTATCATTCAGGCTGAATGTGAGAGTCAATGGATAAAGAACTGAATGGAGCTGAAGGTTGAATTTTTTCGATCGGAGATTGGACCTGAGAATTTGATTGGAAACAAAACTTGGGCCTAGCATTACGAACGGATTCTGAAGCGGAATGGACAGAAGGATTGGGCATAGGGCATTCCAGAACCTTCCAAGTTAAGCCTATAGATGAAAAGGTACAAAAATACCCTCGATTAGTCGGGAGTTTCCGCCGACTAATCGAGCCTCCCAGAATCATCCAGAACGCGTTTTCTTGTCCTCCAAGGAATAGGTTATCCCTTAGGTCTGTTTATACACCTATATAAGGCCATCAGAGCTACAGATTTGTAATCAATCATTCATAATACATTCATTCATTCCTCATCTTATTCATTCATCTATCAGCTAGATACAATGTAGTCTTTTGGTGAATAAAGTCTTCATTTATTTTCTTCTTTTCTTCTTGCAAATA
This sequence comes from Gentiana macrophylla, assembly GCA_026214975.1. Classification (NCBI taxonomy): domain Eukaryota; kingdom Viridiplantae; phylum Streptophyta; class Magnoliopsida; order Gentianales; family Gentianaceae; genus Gentiana; species Gentiana macrophylla. Next base: position 87,398,074 of record CM047808.1, on the reverse strand, counting down.
AGTCATGAGTCTTTCATTATTGAATTTTACTTGGTTTATATTCATCACGGATCAATTACGATCGCCGTAGAGAGAGATAATTGAGGAGTAGATTCGTTCTTCTCCATGGGTAACATCAATTCCAATATTTTATTTCGCATCTTAGATTCAAGAATTTTCTTGTGATAGATCTAGACTATGCTTGCATCGAATCAACTATGAATTAATTAAACGAACCTTCTTGGTCTTTATTATTCGATTCGATAATATTAAACGCAGAATTATGGGTTGCGTTCTCTCGATTCAGCGACAATTTTTATCGCCAAATCGAGATACATAGTAAACCCCGATTCTACGGTTTGGCTTCAGCTACGATGATCGACAGGTTTAATTCACAATAGGTTAGATCTGGCCAATCTTCTTGTCATACATCGCAAATTAACATGAAGGACTGTTAGTGAAGTGTTAGTTAGGACACAGTCTGGATCGATCTCTAGGAACGTGCTAGTCAAAGTCGATAACTGCTTAGGGAGGTTCTTGTTCTTGAGCCGGCACTTTCTAGTACTTAATGCATGTGGGCTAATACAACCAACGAAGGAGGTTAGTTGCACATAGACGTCTACTGTCCTTACAGTGGAAGTAGATAAGGCTAGGAGACTGCACCTGTAGCTTAATTACACACACCGATCAGATAAGGATTAAGGGGAGATTAGTTGTAAACAGTTTGGTTAATGTCTTTTCAATATATGATTGACCATGAGTTTATTTGCAACTCTTTTATTTACTGTTTATTCATGTTGGTCAACGGCCACCTTATCCGGTTGACCTATGAATTGTGGTTGTGTTTAACTTAATTAAATAATAGTCTCTGTGGGATCGACCTTAACTCGCCCTTGCTATACTACGATTGACCTAGTCCTCTTGCTAGTATTAAGCGACTTACACGCGATCACTTTGTTTTTAGATAGGCAGCTTTGATATCCTAGACTCCACTATATCCTATCAATGTTTATTACAATGCGTTTCTGATCAACCTACACACAATTACACTCTAGGAAAGCCTATACATTCAATTTTATACATCTTTTTGCTTTTATCTATAACAGCTGTTATGGCACTCATCATCTAAACCTAATTATTTCGAACATAAAGACTTATTTGCTGATGGTGATGAAGAAGCATATAATCTGGGAAGCACAACTCAATTAATGAAGAGTGCAAACATATGTTATAGCTCATATGTTCTTTTTACTATAGATATTCGCACTTATATTTGCTGATGTTGGTTGTTGTTGTTGCTTGTTGTCTTGCTTCCTCTCCAGATTTACACGTTTTGTCCATTCCATTCATGGCACTATTTTTATTGGAGGAAATATCAGACGTTTTTTGCTCATTTGAGTACGCACATATCTTGGGAAGGACTCTTCTTTTTATTGAAGGTTGCAACTACGTTGTTATAGCTCATTCCTTTTCTTTTTTGAACATCTTTTGTTTTTTTCTTTGGTTGCTGCTGGTTTGTGTTTCTTGGAACAAAATATCACTACACAGAGGCATTTCCATGATGATAAACAAAGTAGAACACACAAACTGGGAAGCACCCTCCATTACGTCATTTAAATCTTGTGGCTTTTGTTTTGGTTGTGCTCCTTGTGCAGTTTGTTTTGTAGGTGCAGTTTGTTTGACGACTGCGTTGGGGCATTTTGTTGATGTTAAATTAGTGTTTTTACCATGATCTATTATTAGGTTTAGGTGTTCTTTTTAGTCCCCATGTCTCCTTGAGCCATGAAATTTTAAGAGGGTTGGGTGTGTGAGTTTGTATCATTGATCATTTTTGGAATAAAATTTTGTTTTTAAAAAAATAAAAAATAAAATTCATTTTTCTTTCTGTTAGGCTATTTTTAAATTATTACTATTTATTTCAACTAATTATTCTAATTAAAACAAACAAAAAAACAAAGAAGAACAAAAAAAAGGTTTAAATATGCCGGTTCACCGACTGGTTAATAGCCCATTAAATTTCATGACCTTGGTTCTCAGGTTGGGTTGGGTCTCATAACTGTTGAAACTTTGTTGAACCGTCGGTTAATTGAACTGTTTTACTGACTGGTCAAGGTCCAGGCTTAACCACCGGTTCACCAGGCTCAACATAATTCATGGACAACTCTATGATATAATGAACACACACCGAATTGGATTAAATTGACAATCCATAACATTACTTGTAAATTTACCAGATGTGAACCATCATTATGATATTATTTGGCACATTGATCGGAGAGGTCAATACTCGGTCCAGGCGGGTTATCGCCTAGCCACCTAGTTACATCATGCAGAGTTGTCGATTGGGCGTCCGTCCTCTTCTTCATCATCTGATCATCTTTTGCGACATGTTTTGTCTATCCTTGTCAGCCCGAGGGTAAGTCATTTTCTATGGCAGAGGATTCAGAATTGTTTGCCAGTTGGTTCGTTTCTTCAGAGCCTTGGCATAGGGGAGGGCTCATGCCAATTGGTTGGCCATTCGGTGTAAGACCTTCAAAAATGTCTTTTTTGTTGCATTGTGCCGAGGCGGATTTAGAATACTTGCATGGCTGAGGCACTCTGTGCATGCACGGATTTTTGGGGTTTGCTAAGTTTTCTAGGAGATGCTTGTGAGCAGGAAGAGTTTACAGTACTTGTCATGACACTATAGTATGTTTGGAAGGCTATGTATGCGTGGATCTTTGAGTAAAAAGCCACAAATTTCGGTGGCTTCGTTTCCAATGCTTGGCGGAAGATATTGAGTGCTTCGCGAGCTCTTCTAGCATGTGAAGTGGCCCCGACTTGTCCGCATGCATGGTCTCCACCGACATTAGGGGTTACAAAGATAAATACAGATGCGGCTAGTGGAGGGAGGGCTCGGCGATAAGTGTCTTGTTTCGCGAAAGTGATGTGAGAGTTTTTTATGCCATCTCTCATAAGGATCATAGGTTTGCTAGATGCAGAGTCTTTCTAGCTCACTACGATTTATCAAGCGGTGTTCTAGGGAGCTACTCAAAGGTCGCGAAAGATAGTGGTAGAGACAGATTCAGTGGTTGTTTCTTGATGCCTTCAGTCACGGGGGAAGGATATTTCTTCACTGGGATGCTTAGTAGTTTATAGTTTAGATTTGGCTAGAGATTTTGAGTCTTGTACTTTCTCTTTTGTACGACGCTCATGAAGGCACACTGTCTTGCTCATGCAGGTTTGTCTGTTTTTGGTCTTGTTTCTTGGGGAGTGGCTCTTCCGCCTAATGTTCTTAAAGCTTGTGCTTTGGATTTGATTTAACAAAACGTTTTCTTTCTATTTTTTATTTTATTATTTTTATCAAGCACATACGAAACCAAGAGCCAAAAAAAATATTTGATATGGAAAATCTAGTCAAAGAAGTTATAAATCAACGCCTATAATCAAGCAAAAAACGCAAACACAAGCACTACAACAAATTCCATTTATTCAAAATTCGTCGCTTAAATGCAAAGTCGTCGTAAAAGATATTTAATGCGATGACATTCAGTCGCGAAAAAGACGTTGCTTTCTTTTCGATAAAAAAAATGAAATCTTTTTCACGACAACACCGTCGTCCCTTTAAATCCAATGCTGACGTGCAACGGTCAAGGCTTAACTTTTCAACGCCTGACGTGGCAACTATTTTCGAGACAACGGTCGTCATATTAAATGAAAATTTAATTAAATGTTTTTTAAATAATGTTCATTATAAATTTAATTCAATTATTTTTTAGAAAAAAGTCGTTGTACTTAATGCGACACTGGTAGTCGCTTTAAATAAAATATCGAATATTCGAATTTTAATTTAATAATATGTTTTTCTAAAGTAAATATTTTAAAATTATCTTTAGGGACGACGGGTCGTCGCTTTAAATAGTTTTTAATTTTTTTTAAATTTTGTAAAAAAAACTTTTTTTTTTGCTGATTAATTATTTTGAATCAATCTTTTTGGACGACATGTCGTCCCTAAAATCTTCTTTTTATTTAAAATCACGTATTTGGTTTTTCATCGCCTCCCATGCTAATTTTAAAAGTCGTACCTATTTTTACGTCAATAATAAGTAAAACAATCATCATACAAATGGGGATTCATGCCCTAAAATGGTTGGTCCCTTGAAAGGTTTTGGTGGGGTGAATACATTTGTCACTTAAACTTTTCCTGAGTTTAGAAGCTCTGCTGATCTAGGAGGTCTGCTGACTAGGAGGTCTGTTGAGGCTGTGCAGCGGATTAAACTATTAAGCCTTTACTTGTTCAAAACTTGATGAAACTAAGTGTTAGACACTCAGCTGTGCAGTGTGTGTTCAGCAGATGCAATTACTTGTTGATGAGATTCAACAGATATAAGTATAAATGCTAAAAGTAAATGTAGAAAATAAATAGCACAAAATTTATAGTGGTTCCAGGTTGTGTAATTCTGTCAGTCCACTATTCTCTTGTGATGTTAAGGATATTCACTAAAGCACTTTGAGATATGGTTACAAATGCCCTAAGCTGATTGTCCTTGACAAATAACCATGGTTTCACAATCCGAATACTAAGATAACCGAATGATTGCTGCTTCTCCAAGTATTCCACTTGTCCTTGAAGGGTAGATTGCCTCTTCACCAGCTCCACCACAAAACAACTGTCCTTGACACTTTAGCAGTGCTTCTATGTCTTCATATTCCTTTGTAAAACAAAGAGGGTGAATCAAAAAAGTGATTCTTCTTTAACAAGCCTTTGATCTGAATGGACATATCAACAGCTCGGTCATCAAGTGTTGATCTAGACGAAACTTAAATATGGGAACACTTGAAGAAATTTCTGGATCAGCTGGTTATGCTCAACAAGTAGTATATAGAATTCAATAAAGTAACTTGCATAAAATACTTGAATTCTTTGTGTATTCATCTAGTTGCACGAGTCCTCTATTTATAAGATAAATTACAATGTTCTAATTTGAATTTTGAATTTAGCCGTTGTTGGAATTATCTGATCATTCCCCTAAAATTCTCTGTTGTACATCATGTGTCAGTGTCAGCGTCCTTCTGACATGACATACTATCAACCAATGATAATCCTTCAGTTAGACTTGGAACTGAAATTCTTATAACAACTTTTTATTTTCCTCCATTGATTAACTTTATGATCCAACGCTTGATATCCATTCTTATCATTAAAATCTTTTAGAATAATCCTTGAAATCATTTCTCAAACGGATTAAATTATTTGTGCACACTCAGCTGATATCTTGAATATTAGTCTACTGAGTAGCAAAGTAGGTCAACTGAACTTTAGGTCTGTTGTGTTCTTCATATGCTTGACTAAACAGTCCAGCTGGCTGCTTCTCATTTAACCTTTATTTTGTGAGGTTAGAGTACTCCATTTTAATAATTAACTAATTCCCATTTATCACATGTCCTTTTTGGGAATTTAGACCTTCAATACAAGTACTACAAGGACAGTTCAGGCCATCACATACTTACATGAATGCTACCCTTATAGTCTTGGCTTTAACTGAGTTTGAACCCTCAGCCTTCAATCTTCTCTACCGAGTTTGAAACCTCAGTCTTCATAACTGAGTTTGAAACCTCAATCTTTAGCATAGCTGGTCCTAGACTCTACTGTGTTCTAAACCTAAAGTAGTCTACTGATCTAATCAACTGACCACATACAGTGCCTGTTTGATCAATCCCATACAAGGATCAAACTATAGTAATTAAACATATACATAAAATCTAGACATCTTTTTGCTTTCCCTATAACAGCTAGTCTGGAACTAATCATTAAAACTTAAATTATTTCTAACAAAAAAGTTATAATTGATATTTAAAAGTTATCTTCGTCACTAAAAATTAAAGACATGCAATGTTTTAAAAAGTCTAATAGTCATCATCATCGCTCAACCCAACATCATATTCATCTTTCTATATCTCCCTCTTCTTCGTCATCTTCATCTTCATCTTAACCGTAGTTTGGAATGTTTATCGGGGGCATTTTTTGGTTTGGAATGTGAGCTTTGAGACTCTTAATGAACTTTGCAAAAGCATCTTTTATTTGCTTGTTGTGCTTCTTCATCTTGTTGTATTTCTTTTCCAATTTGGTGAGGTATTTGCCCCAACTCCTTACCGATGTTGAGGACTGTAATTGATTTAATTTTGTGAAGAGATTGATGTAGAGGGTTGAGAAGGTCCAAGTCCAGTACGATAATCTTGCCATACTCCTGGTGTTTGATGGAAGATATCCTTGTCTTGCTCAGAGGTAAGACGACCTTTCGGTGTTATTTGTTCTTTCAACTCCATCATTTTCTCCTTTCGGTGTTATTTGTTCTTTCAACTCCATCATTTTCTCCTACAGAAATAAAATTTTGTTTTTGTATGTTAAGAATAAAAAACGAGGATGCATGTAAATTGCAATATAAAATAAGGGTAGAACACTTACGAATCTTTGCCTCGCTGCTTCAGCGACGACGGACCATCCTTATTCTTGTGCTTATCCCCCCAGATAATGATTGGATCAAATCCCTCGGGATTATCCTTTGGATCAATCTTTAAAAAAGTAATTCATATTAATTAGGCTTGAATATTCAACAAAGTAACTTGATATCTGTTTAAAATTGAATACTTACTCATTTGAATCGATGTGCGGCCAGGGGCATTCGTCTTTGCTTAGTCGTATAGTTTTACTTGCCACGGTTTATAGCGTTCTGCCTCGGATAGTTTCTACAGGAAAATGTTTAATTTTGATTACATAACTAGAAATTAATAAGAAATAATTATTCAAACTAGTTCAATCAGGGATTAGAATAAAAGGTTACCACAAACTCCGGTGTTTTAATCTGATCAATATAGTCGTCCCAACATTGTTGTGATGGCACGTTTCTTGGCTTGAAAGGTGTAAAAGCGTTACGTTTCGCTACAAAAAAATCTACTCCTCTCTTTCATTCAGTCTTCCATTTTCTGAACGCTATTTGTTCATCATGTATCACAATCTCACGACAAATGTGTCAAAATTGACCTGAAAACAACAATAAAATAACACTATTGATATAAAAAAAAAGAATGAAACATATATTGTGAAAATAGAATGATGAATCTGATTAATTACCTCAATTTCGTATACTATCAACTCTGTCAATCGTGGGTCGATTCATTGCTAAGTCGCATTAGCAGGGGGGACATCGCATCCTTGTGATCCTCCCCACCTCAGATTTATCTATAGCCGTGAATCTTCCCACGGGTTCTTTTGTCCCGTGTCTTGGATCCCAAGTAAGTGGGAGCTTTAGTCCATCATTTTTCCTCCGTGAGTTTAATACGACGGCTCCTGTAGCAGGCCCACGTTGTCCCCGCTTCTTTTTTCATGAGGAGGCTGGACAGTATCATCTGCTACAGGGTCTACACCGCTTGCTAAATAATCTACAATATATATATATATATATATATATATATACTAGTAAAATGCACGTGCATCCGTATGTGGTTTTGTGAAATGAACTTTTAAAATTTGAAAAATGACATAATTAATATATAATTTATTAAGTATGTTTCCTATTATAAAATATAATATAAATATGCTATTAACGATAATTATACAAAACTAAATACAAAACTATCTTATGTTTTTTTTTAGTATTTCGAATTTATATATGCATGTACTCGATAATAAGTATTATGAATTTACAAATCCGTGTATTTAATATACATCTACAACATGCTTTTCATTATTATCTAGTAAACCTGTGGAGATATACAATGTTTTTTTAAAGCAACTTTTGCAAAATTCTTACTCTAAACATAAACTACTCATTTTGGTAGAGTGAATGCAGAAAGTATAGCATGTGACTTTCATTTACATAAAATTTTATATGTTTATTATATGTTAGATATGAATTTATAATTTAATAATTGTAAACTAACACTTATTAAACAAAATAACATTTGAGATAATGGTTAGTATATTCAAAAAAAATTATGAATGAATCTAAGAATCAATTTAATTAGTATGACAGGAAAAATTGTGAAACCATAGAATTTTATTGTAGGTGTAAAAGGTTAAACATATACTTTAAAACATTATAACTATCATATACTTTCATCGGTTTTTAACGCCCTCATTCGACTCGGAACCCAACCCCCATGTAAGGTCTCGACACCTATCTTTTCCTATTTAATCGATGAAGTTACCAAAACCATGCATATCAGTCCAACATATCTCCAAGTAAAATCAATGCGTTCTTATTTAACGGATGGATTATGCAACATGGTATTATTCTTTGTCCTCAATCTTATCCGTCATACTATCTTTGAAGTAGACATTATATGATCAACTTATATTCAATTCCCCTCAATTCTTCACTTTTTTCTCAAAATATCATTCCGTTAATCACTCACGCAAAGACTTCTCGTGAGTCATGCACTACTTTGTATGATTAATATGCAAAGACCTCTCGTGGAAAAATCAAACAAATTAAAAAGTACCTCAAATCTATGCAAAAAGGTACTCAAACAATCTCTAATTATCTTCACGATGTGAAAACTAAAGCCGATGAATTTGTCTACGGATTCAGATGATCATGTGAATCTTATTTCGGACAACTTGAGAGACATAAAGAGTTGGCTAAGGTATTTCAATCACATGACACCCCCATTGATTTTGAAGAGCTCCATGAAAATCTACTCAATTATGAGACCCTTCCGTCTTAGTTGCAGCCGGTCACTTTTTCTGGTCTTGCTACAGCTCATTCGACCGTATGACATCCTTCTCCCAATGCAGGTTTGTTTTCACATCTTAATATTCCTAATATTGGAAACATACACAAAATAAACTCTTATGCAGTAGGCCCGAGTTTTCACCCTAAAAAACTTACTTGGGTATTTCCCGTGTGCAAAGTGCAAGGACATTCAGAGATACGGTGTAATTATTACAAGGTTCAACCTCTTACAACTTTTTCCCATTCGGTCTAGCCCTCTAACATTGCGTCCACTTCAAGCACCTTTGGATGCTCCGTCATTTTCCTGGTGGCTTCTTTATAGTGGTGCTATGCATCATGTTACCACTGATCTCAATAATTTTGAATGACACATGCCTTATTCTGGAATGAAGACATCATGATTGGTGATGGAAATTATCTTTCCATCACACATATAAGTTCTGTTGTTATCTTCAATCTTTCAAAATGTTTTACATTGAATGATGTTTGATGATGTCTGAATTTTTCGTGGTTACAGTTGAGTTGATATTCTAGTAAATGGACATCTGAGTGATGATCCAAATAATTTTTTCAAGTGGATTTTAGTGTGGGCCTACAAAACTCAAAAAAGCATGAAGGGTCCTAGAACTTGCTCCTAGGTGAGACTCTGACGCTCAAGTTAGTATTTTAATAGAGGGATTTCTATTAAGACGGTAAGGGAGAATGTATAGCAAGCATATTATGTGCGTACAATGTAATTGAGGATGATGATCCTTTATATGGCTCTCTCTCATTGGGGAGTGAATTATGATACATTGAAGTCGTGGTCAATGGAGTTTACTACGTATTTGATGTAACGGAACTTGTTATGGAGAAGTTATGGCTCAGACTATAACGGAACATATATTTTAGACCGATCACTATAGAAATTACTATCATGGAGTAATATCTGTGTGAATTCCGGAACGATCGTTGAAGAGAATGTAACCATTGCTTGAGGTCGAGGATGATATGTGTTGTATTGAGCATAAATGACTTGGTGACCTACACGACGTAGGCAATAAGAGACCGTGGATGTCTCGCATCTTGCCGGTTGAAGGATAGAAGGCGACCTAAGGCATGTCGGACGGAGGACGACCTGCGTCATGTCAGTATGATATAAGGGCGGCATGCATTGTACTAAAGATAGACCTTGCTGGTTGAGGCACGAAATCGAGTTGAGCCCATGTTGACCCACATGCTGATATGGCCTTGATCACTCTTATCTTTGTCAATCCCATAATGTTTCTTTTGAATCTTACCCTTCAAATTTATTTTAAGGTTCTTCAGACCAGTATTCCTGTGATGTAATGACCGTTTAAAAATGGATTGTAAAAATGACAAAATTCCCTCTTCAAGCTTTTCCCAGTGAGTAAAACATCGAAAGTGATTGGAATCATCGTCTTTGTCACTCAACTACCCCCATTTTCAAGTTATTCTTTGTCAAAATGATCTAGATGTAGGATGTAATATCACCGGATGGATCAAGATTCACCCGATTACGCAGTGGAATAAATACCAGATCTAGATCTAAACAATCAAAATACATGAATAATAAATCTAACCTAAAAAGGGGTTAGATTACTAACCTTTTTTATGGTGCAAAACGCCAAGAACAAGGTCAATCCAAATCGAGATAGTTGAGAGCCTAGTTGAGAAGCCAAAGTCTTCCAATGTGTGTCTCCAAGCACCACCCGGTGGATGGTGTTTCAAGCCGCCGGACCTCCTCGATATGCTACCTTAGAAAACCCGAAGTTTTCTAAAACTCGAACCCTAAGTACAATGGCCGAAATCTCTAAGCCAAGTACTTACACTTTGTGTCGAAATTTTGTGTTCTCTTGAGGCTTGGGAGAACTCTCTTTATATAGGAAAGAAATCCTTGTCCTCCAAGGATTTAATAATTAACAGATAATTATTAAATTAATCTTTTATTTAAATAAAAGATAAATATAATAATTATCCCAAACAAATTAGGATAAATAATATTATTATCTAATATTCCATGATTTATCACTTAACAAATAAATGATTAAATCAAATATTAAATAATTATCCAAGAAAACTAATTTCCCAATAATTAAATAATTAACCAAAAATGCGGTCATATGCCTAAATAATTAGGTCATGCGTATTTTCTATCACATTGGGCCAAGTCCATGAAAAAAACTTTTTCCATGAAAAAAACTTTTTCCATGTATTTAATTATTTAGTCCAACTAAACAATTAATCCACATATCAATTAAATAGTCTAATCCAACTATTTAATTATAATTGAGGTGAAACGACGAGAACACATATATGCTATATTAGGAGCCACGTCGGGACCATGGACCCATATTCAGTAGCTACAATAAATTGAATAAAATTATTCGTCTGACCGAACAATAATATTCAATCTATTAATTCCGGGATTACACCACCATAAACCCGAAACTGAACTCTGCCGAATATAGATATAAACTTACACTCAACTATGAGTTATAAGGTGTCCACTGATATAATCATTACATACGGATAAATCCTCCATAGACTGTTCTTTTCGATTTGGGATATCTCCGTAGACCCTTCTCGAAACATCTTATCCTTATTTACCATTAACCCCCTAGTGATCAATTAGTTTATAACTAATATAATATGAACTGGCACCATCGATCAGTTTCTAGGATTAACAAATAAGGGAACTGTCTGTCTACTTCCCGAGGGAAGGAATGGATTTCATATCTGTGATAGCACAGACTACTTACTCATCCTAAAATAGAGCCAGCGAGAAGTGTTGGACCACATACTACGAAGTGATCCTTACTAACACATCAAACCCTAACCTAGTCTAAGCAGTCATCTGTGATCACCTCAGGATTGAGATTAATCCATATATGATCATCTTGTGATTCGATCAGGCTTCTCGATTACGGAATTATATTGAGAACTCAAATCAAATCGGTCCAGCCCTATATGATTATCATCATATATAAATGCCCCACTAAGTACCCTATTACCGACAGTCCGGATAAGACTATCACACCTAAAGTGTTCTGGGCGCATTATTAGCAAATTAATCTTGAGACCCGTACTCAGATTAATAAACGCTACGGACTAAGTTAATTTTAAGTACATCTCACTAAGTCAATCCTCTTCTGTATAGCCATACACTGAGTTATGTGATTACATAAACGAGGTACTTAGGGTTTTCAGTAGTGTCTTAATTATAAGCTTACATGCATATAATAAGATGAATTATTAATACTGTCATAAAAACAATTAGATAATTGTCTTTCGGGCACTACACCAAACAATCTCCCACTTGCACGAAATTCAAGTGGATTAATTGTTTTAGAGCACACCTTTTATATCTATATCTACAACACTCTCCCACTTGCTCAAAACAAGTGAGACATATCCCCAAGATTCATACCCTCCAAGCGCATCTTAGTAATTCAGCCTTCCAAGCACGACCAGAGTGTGCTGCCACAGGGTAGGTCAGTGACCCGGCGCGTACTTAGAATCCGAATACCATGTGACTCCGTACACTGATCAAGTAGGTTTGCGGCTTGAGACAATATTTGGGATCGAAACGTCGCCTTTCCATCAAATCCGGTGGTATGATTTCAATATGCTTATGACCTCTAATGATTGCAAAAATCCTTATGAGCTACCTCTCCAATGTTTTCACAATGAAGTGGTATTGACCTAAAGCCAGAATCAGTGTTATCACTTATATTCTAGTTTGCACCTGAATATACTAGCATATTATTCCTCATTCTCCCGAAGAGACATGAGGATTCACTAAACATCCCATTTAGTATTCATCCGCAGGTTTAGACAAGCATTCCTAAGAGGTAGGGTAGACTACATCGTTGAATGTTGCATTCCTCTATACAAGAACATCTTAACCATTGGGATGGATGAATGGGATTGCCAATTGCTTATTTTCGAGAATTCGAGTGAGTAAAATTCTTTAGAAAATAGCTTGATGGCATATTAGCCTCTGACTTCAGATAACACACCCATGTTGTTTCCAACAGTTTCAGTGTTACCATTCACAAACACTAATCTACATACTACTTTACTAATATTGATGCCCAGTCTACGAAAGACTTATCAACATGCTGGTCAAGTCCACATATTAAAATATATATATCTGACTTTGAAATGACCTAGAGGTTTGCTTTAATCCCCAAAGGATATAAGCTATGACAGGCATCCTGCCAAAGGTTCTTTCTGAATAAATTAATATACCGTTAGTCTCGCAAAAAGGTCTTAGGGAATCACCCCTATTTTCTGCTTTGTAACGAATCTGTCATTTGTTCTTAGCTAAAACCCTTATGTTCTGAATGAGTTCAGATTCCATTGTTCGGCAAGAAAGTCCTAGGGAATAACCCATATTTCCCACTTTCTGACGAAATCAAGCAAGACTGAGTGGTAAGAGAGATCACGGTCTGGTTAACTCTCTACCTTTTAGGGAATCACCCTTAAATTACTCAGCTTTACGTTGAAAGTTAAACTTTCTTATTCATTCGGCTCTTCTCCGTGTAGTTCCAATTAATCCCACTGGGCCTGAGATACGCAGGTGGTTCTACAAGAGTTTCAACAGAACTGGAGTATCAAACTCCATTCACAGGGTTATGGCTTTTAAACCAACCTCTATGATCAGGATCCTATTGTAGATACAAATATTTTACGTGGCACATCAATTATGTCACATAATACATTTGTCCTAACTTAAATTTATTTTATATTATTTCCATAAAATATATATATTATGGAATAATGAAAAATAAATGATTAATTAATATCTCTTAGAGATTTAATTATTTATAATTAAATGGCTATGTAGATGTATAAAATATATATGCGACATATTATATTTGTCACACACTACACATGCCATAAAATATAGGTATTTTTATATTATTTCCAATATTAAATATTGGTAGATAATATAAAAATCAATAAATCATAAAAATCTCTTAAAATCAATTAATTAGGAGATTTTATTGATTTATAATAAATGCGGAGATTGTGTACAAATTGCTAGAGCCAACCAGGAGAGTCTGGACGCATTAAATGCGGATATTATGGGAATCAATCAGAGTGTGAACACATTAAATGAGTGTGAAAGTATTAAATGTGAATTACTTCCAAGGCACTCATCCAGCACTATAAATAAGAGAGACCTTGGTCATTTGCAAACACACAGAAACACAGAGCATTAACACAGAACACGGAAGCACACAAAGATTCAAGATTGGAGAGGAAGCATCAAGCACTCCATTCAAGCATTCAAGCACCAAGGAGGGGATCTAGGGAGCACAAGGAGCATTCAAGTGTTCTTCAATCTTTGAGGATTCTCCATCAAATCCGGCGTTCTTCAATATCACTTGAAGATCATCCACCAAGAAATCCAGAGTTCTTCAACCAGCTTCGAGGATCTTCTAACACAATCAGGAGGGCGAAGGTGAGTCAAATCACTTCTTCAAATCTCCACCCAAATCAAACATTCTTCCGTCATATTCGGGAGAAATTAACCACAAAGTCAAGATCTTCCGCCACATCCGGGAGAGAACAACCACATATTCAAATCTTCCGCCATACTCGGGAGGAATCAACCAAGGTCCATTTCTTCCGCTATATTCAGGGGTAATCAACCACAAAGTCAAAATCTTCCGCCATATCCGGAGGAAATCAACCAAATTCAAGATCTTCCGCTAAATCCTGGAGTCGAATAATTGTCAACAATTAAAGAGGAGAATCAAAGGATTCAAGAGATTGTAACCCGCATTTTATTTTATAAATTAATAAAATTTCATTTGTTACAATTTTTTGTTTCTTTGTTTATTTTCAGGGACTAACACGAAATTTGCGTTACAAATTTCTGGCACGCCCGGTGGGACCAATCTCTCCTTCCATCTCTCCTTGCAAGAAATAAAAGTCTTGAGGAAATGGCACCAAAGGTTGCTTCTACCGCTCCGAAGGCTGCTGCTGCTAAGACTGTGGCTTTGAAGGGCGCTACTACGAAGGTTGCTGCTGCTAAGGCTGTTTCTTCATCTCAATGACAACTTTCTGGACCTATCACTCGAAGTATGTCAAAGGAGTTTGGCATCAACCTCCTTTTCCCGCATGAAGCTTCTGATAGACCCACATCACCAATGGCTGCTGACGTAATGATGACGAATTCCACAACTCTTGAGGAGCATATTGCTAGCCTCACGAATGCCATTGAGGCCCTCAAATCGCATGTTCAGACACAAGACATGCAAATTTCGAAGCTCACCAACAAACTTGATTGCATTGGAGAAGCAAGTAAGGGGAAAGAGGTGGAGCACGATGAAGAGGACGAGCATGATGTCACTTCCAAGGATCAAGAAGCCTCCAAATATTTCCGCACAGTGAATAACTTAAGGGTTGCTCTAGAAAACCCTTTCAAGGACCAGGAAGGCTCCAAGTCCTTTACCTCGGCAAGCAATCTGAAGATCTCCCCCGACGGAACCATTCCTATTAGCCAGCTGCAGGAGTTCATCATGGGGACGATCAACGACAAGGTTGGAGGGGCCGTGAAGTCCTCTCAGACTTACATCAAGCCATACACCCAAAGGATTGACAGTCTGAAAATGCCCGCCGGTTATCAACCACCAAATTTCCAGCAATTCGACGGGAAAGGCAACCCGAAGCAACACGTCGCCCATTTCATTGAAACTTGCAACAATGCCGGGACCTATGGAGATCACCTGGTGAAGCAATTTGTGCGTTCTCTCAAAGGCAATGCTTTTGATTGGTACACTGATCTCGCCCCTGCCTCTGTGGATAGTTGGGAGCAACTGGAGCGAGATCTTTCTCAATCGTTTCTCTGACACTCGTAGAATCTGTGAGTATGGTGGAGTTGACCAACTCCCGCCAAAGTGGAAAGAAGAGAAGGTAGTGGATTACATTAACAGTGGAGAAGTCTAAGTCTTAACTGCAAAGACCAATTGTCAGAAGCCTCTGCCATCGAGATGTGCATCCAGGGCATGCACTTGGGGTTTGCAATACATCCTCAAAGGGATTCTCCCGAAATCATTTGAGGAGTTAGCCACTCGTGCGCATGATATGGAGTTAAGCATTGGCGCCAATGGAGGTCAGAGCCTGTTCAAGATACAAGAAAGGGAAAGAAAAACAAGAAATTAAGAAATCCATGAAAGCTTCTCCCAAAATGGAGAAGAAGGAGTCCAACGCTACCACCGTAGCTCCAGGTAAGTTAACAACCCAAAGATCAAACCAACTTTGAATGGAGGAAGGTTGAGCCACGATGAGTTGAAAGACGGAGGCCAACTCTAAATGAAAGGCAACAGAGGAAGTATCCATTCTTCGATTCTGACGTACCCGCAATTTTTGATGAGTTGTTGAAATTGAAACTCATTGAACTTCCAGAAACAAAGCGTCCGGAGGATGCAGCAAGAGCCCACGAAGGTAACTATTGCAAATATCATCGCTTATTTGGTCATCCCATCGAAAAATGCTTTGTCCTCAAGGACAAGGTTATGCGTTTGGCCGAGGAAGGAAAGATCGTGCTTGAAGAAGAGAAGGCAAGCACAAATCAAATCACCGTAGCAGAGCCAACAAATGGTCTTTGCATGACCATCCAATTCAGATCACTCGACCCTGTTGAGATTAAATTCAACGACTCTCTACCCATAGCTAAGAAAGAATCTGGAACGTCTCCCAAACAAACAGGAGCCGATGCGGAAGAGAAGAGAACCACAAATTCCATCAAACAAGATGATGATGGATGGATTCTGGTGACCCATAAGAAAAAGCAAAGGAAGTCACCCTACTTCAAGCCAACAGAACCGAAGATGAATTATACCAAGCCTTCCAATCCAAAGAGAGGCCGAAGGGCAAGAAAGTTGAAAAGGAAACAAAGGAAAATAAACAAGAAAGTGAAGAGCATATTCACCGAAGAGGTTGAGTACAGAAGCCCTCGCACTCCAATCACCTTATTGGAGTACATGCCTAAGAGAGTCGTCGAGGTTGGGGCGACTGAAGAAAACTTAGAGGATGAAGTTGTTTCATGCTATGCTATCCACGCAGAGGAAAGGGACATTGCAAAGGAAAGTGAAGACTCGCTGACTGAGGAAGAGCCTTCAAACAATACGAAGCTCGCTTGCACAGTTGAGATGACCTTCACCGATGACGACATGCTTCTCGGATCAGCGCCTCATAACCGTCCATTATTTGTCACAGCATATACAAGCGAGCAAAAATTTAATCGTGTGTTACTAAATGGAGGATCGGCTGTCAACATATTGCCGCTCCGGGTGATGAAAGAATTGGGTGTCTCTATGGATGAACTCTCCGACAGTCGCCTTATGATTCACGGATTCAACCAAGGGGGGCAGAGAGCCATTGGTGTGATCCGACTTGACATCTTGATTGATGAGCTATCTTCAAGCGCATTGTTCCATGTGATTGACGCCAGAACGTCCTACAACATGTTGTTAGGGAGGCCGTGGTTACACGAGAATGGAGTCGTCCCTTCAACCCTTCATCAATGCTTTAAGTATCGGCGCAATGGCATGGTAAGAAAGGTCATTGCTTATGAAAAACCTTTCACTGAAGCTGAAACTCACTTTGCAGATGCAAAATTCTACCTGAAGCCGGCTCCTTTGAAGATAGTAGGCGCTTCCAGATCACGGGAAAAAGATGATGAGGAGAAGGCCACCCCATCTGAAGATAAGAGAGAGATTGGCAAGCATGAAGAGATAAAGTCATCAGCACCTTCCCATGCCTCAAAGGAATGTGAAGACATTTGTCCACCTCAAAAATCCAAAGCGTTGAGTGGACTGACCCTGCCACTTCCCAAGATCAATACTCTGAAGATGGATGCTCCTCTGCAGGGGTTTACCCGTCCTAAAGAAGATCCGGTTATAGAACAAGGAACATTGCCAGCCACAAGAAGGGAAGGTTTTGATCCTATTGCTTATAAACTCCTCGCAAAGGCAGCAAACAGATCCCGAAGCCCTGCTCTAAAAAAGGGCAAAAAGCAAAGAATCTGAAGAAGCACATAAGGCCACGAAAGCAAAAGTTCCCATTATGGGGTCCCGGACAGGCCTGGGATATAATCCTTCACCACCCGTCCGCATTGCAATAAGGAAGGCAAGCAATAACTACATCGGGGTTGAAGATGAATCCTCTCCAACGAACATTCCGGAACCTCTACCTCCAAGGCCATTGGTGTTTGAGAGGTTACAACCAAAGAAAGAACGCGCGTCTCGCCTTGAAAGGCTTTACATCACGACCAAGAATCATCGGGACCAAAAGTCGGCAAGAAGCGAAGACGATCATCACATAAGGATGCTTTGGGAAGGATATTACAAACATCGACTCTAAAGAAATCAAGAGTCCGGTCCCGTCGAATGAAGCGTCACACAGTCTTGACATACACCGTGGAAACGTAATGAAAGCTAAGGTGCGCACGGTAGTGTACACTAAAACTGATGCCACGTACAATGTGGAGCATGTGCATCCGACATGGCAAGAAAATGAGCCTGAAGAAAGCGTTGGGTCCTCGTATGTTATCTCCGCCGGTGAAGAACCTTACCCCACCAAGACTAAAATGGGATCAGAAGAAGTCATGGAACTTGACGAAATGAAAGAACAAAGGCTTTAAATCTATCATATCACATTGGAAAATGATGAGGTTGAAGAAGATGCAGAAGAAGCACCCCCGGAATTAGAAGAAGGGGTCAAATCCACAGTCGATGAGTTGAAGGAAATCAACCTCGGCATTAAAGAAGTGCCACGACCAACTTTCGTAAATGCTCTTTTGTCTCCAGAAGAAGAAGAGAGATACCGCGAAATCCTCCAAGAATACAAGGATATATTCGCTTGGACTTACAAAGAGATGCCCGGGCTTGATCCAAAGGTTGCTGTCCATCAGTTGGCCGTAAAGAAAGGATCACGCCCTGTCAAGCAAGCTCAAAGAAGATTTAGGCCGGATCTTATCCCACTCATAGAGGCAGAAGTCAACAAGCTCATTGAAGCAGGCTTCATCCATGAGGTTAAGTATCCAACGTGGATCTCGAGCATTATCCCCGTGAGAAAGAAGAATGGTCAGATTCGTGTATATGTATATTTCCGGGACATAAACAATGCGTGCCCAAAGGATGATTTTCCCTTGCCAATCACGGAGCTGATGGTAGACGCAACCACAGGTCATGAAGTTCTTTCCTTCATGGACGGATCGTCTGGTATAACCAAATTCGAATGGCTCCTCGAAGATGAAGAATTCAACGCATTTCGAACTCCAAAGGAATATACTGTTACAAAGTGATGCCTTTTAGTCCGAAGAATGCGGGGGCAACTTACAACGTCATCTGATGCAGAGGATCTTTGATGACATGCTACACCAACATGTTGAGTGCTGTGTTGATGACTTGGTTGTAAACTCAAAGAAGAAGGCTGACCACTTGAATGATTTGAGATTAGTGTTTAATAGACTTAGAAAATTCCAATTGAAGATGAATCCTCTAAAGTGCGCATTTGGAGTCAGCTCGGGAAAATTCCTCGGCTTCATTGTTCGACATCGAGGAATAAAAATTGACCAGTCCAAAGTAGAAGCCATCGTGAAGATGCCTGAGCCTCGTAGCCTGCGTGAACTCAGAAGCCTGCAAGGTAAACTGGCTTATATACGAAGGGAGTTCCGTTTGAATGGGATAACTCGTGCAAAAAGGCGTTTGAAAACATTAAAACGTACTTGACGAATGCTCCGTCTTGGCAGCCCTGTTAAAGGTAAACCTCTAATCCTTTACATCACAAATAAGAAAGAACGATGAGGTGCACCGCTTGCTTGCTCGAAAAACGACAAGGGCAAAGAAAACGCATTATACTATTTGAGCAGAATAATGACTCCACATGAGCTGAAATACTCTCCAATTGAGAAGCTCTGCTTGTCACTCATATTCGTCATCCAGAAGCTTAAGCATTATTTTCAAGCTCACACTATACATTTGGTGTCAAAAGAAAATCCTCTGAAGTTCGTCATGTCCAAGCCTGTATTGTCCGGCCAGTTGGCAAGGTGGTATCTCAACTTCAAAGAATTCGAAATTGTTTACGTGTCTCAAAAGGTCACAAAGGGCATGTGCTCGCAGACTTCTTGGCTGATCACCCTATCCCGGCAGAGTGGGAACTCTCGGACGATATGCCCGATGAGGACGTCATGGTGATTGAAGTCCTTCCACCATGGAGAATGTACTTTGATGGGGCTGCACGACGAGATGGAGCTGGTGCCGAGTCGTCTTTGTTTCCCAGAGAGAAGAAGTCTTCTTTGTACTCTTTCAAATTGGCGGAATGTTGCTCCAACAATGTTGCAGAATACCAAGCCTTGATCTTAGAGCTTGAGATGGCGATGGATGTGAAGCAATACAGACTGAACATCTATGGAGAGTCTCAGTTGATCATCAACCAGCTTGAAGGGGTCTACGATGTAAAAAAGCCAGAGTTAATCCCATATTGCAACTATGCAAGTAAAATCATTGCTTACCTTGGAGACGTCACAATTGAGCATGTCCCGAGAAAAGAAAATAAGCAAGCGGATGCTCTAGCAAATTTGGCAGCGACACTAGCAATCGGTGATGAGAAGATGCAAGTCCCCGTCTGCGAGCAATGGGTGGTTCCTCCATACTTTGAAGAAGAGGAGGAAGATGATAATGATAGTCATGCTGTGTGTGTTTATGAAATAGATCAAGAAGATTGGCGCCATCAATTAGTGGAGTACTTAAAACACGGGAGACTCCCTGATGATCAGAAGAAGAAAGTTGACATAAGACGTCGGGCTCCACGCTTCTTCCTCCATAACGATACCTTGTATCGCCGCTCTTTTGAAGGAGTATTTCTTCGTTGCCTAGGAGAGGATGAAGCTCTTCACGTTATAGAAGAGGCTCACTCCGGGATTTGCGGCGCCCATCAATCTGGTCCAAAGATCCACTTCCGCATCAAAAGGATGGGATATTATTGGCCAACCATGGTAAAAGATTGCATGGATTACGCTCGAAAATGTGAAGTATGCCAATTCCATGCTAACTTTATTCATCAACCTCCCGAGCCGTTGCATCCAACTGTAGCGGCATGGCCTTTTGATGCTTGGGGAATGGATGTGGTT
Organism: Gentiana macrophylla; assembly: GCA_026214975.1. Classification (NCBI taxonomy): domain Eukaryota; kingdom Viridiplantae; phylum Streptophyta; class Magnoliopsida; order Gentianales; family Gentianaceae; genus Gentiana; species Gentiana macrophylla. Next base: position 87,377,230 of record CM047808.1, on the reverse strand, counting down.
GGTCCGCTACCGAAGTCTTCAGGCCAACATGTTCACATCTTGGCGGCCACTGATTACTTCTCAAAATGGGCTGAGGCTGTTGCACTACGCCAGGTAAAGAAAGAGGATGTAGTCCGCTTCATTCGGGTAAACCTTATATATCGCTATAGGGTTCCACGATACATCATCACAGATAATGGGAAGCCATTTGTGAATAGCTTGGTGGATAAGTTGTGTGAGCAGTTCAACTTCAAACAACACAAGTCCTCCATGTACAATGCGCCGGCCAATGGACTTGCTGAAGCTTTCAATAAGACGTTATGCAACTTGTTGAAAAAGGTTGTGGCAAGACACACGAAAGACTGGCACGAACGAATGGGTGAAGCACTGTGGGCCTATCGCACAACTTTTTGGACGCCAACTCAAGCCACTCCATATTCGCTTGTGTACGGCGTAGAAGCTGTGCTACCTTTAGAGCGGCAAATGCCTTCTCTCAGGATCGCTATCCAAGAGGGTCTAACTGACGAAGAAAATGCGCGTCTTCGCCTTGAAGAGTTGGAAGCATTGGACGAGAAACGGATTCAGGCTCAGCAAAATCTTGAATGCTACCAAGCAAGGTTATCAAAAGCATTCAACAAGAAAGTTCGCCCAAGGTCCTTCCAAGTTGGTGAAACAGTCCTTGCTGTAAGAAGACCTATCATCATGACACACAAGTCCAAAAACAAGTTTACATCAAAGTGGGACGGTCCCTATATTGTTCGCGAGGTCTACACTAATGGTGCCTACAAGTTGGTGGATGAAGATGGTGTCAAGCTTGGCCCAATCAACGGAAAATTTCTCAAGAAGTTCTATGCATAACTCCAGAAATGCTCCTCAGCACAAGCCTAAACTGCGATAATCCTGTCAAAAAAAAAAAAAGCAAAAATAATATGAACTACGTTTGACTTGATTCCTAGAGCATTCTCTGGGATACGTAGGCAGCTTGGGAAGTTACTCCAAGTTCAGTCATACCAACAAAAACAAAAAAAACATTCAGGGACGGCGGAGAAAAGGAAAATGATAATAAAGTTTTATTGATGTAGGTCAATAGAATTTATTACATACAAAAGGAAGACAACAAAGTTGAAACCAAACTAGAAAGGAAGACAATAATAAAAGACTTTATCAAGCTCAACTAAAAAAGGAAATGATCCTTAGAATCCCAAAAGCAAAACTAAGAAAAAAGCTTGTAGTTTTTCAGATCGTGGCAGTTGCCTTCTAGCAGGTCTCTCATCCTCTCCAAAGCATCACTTTCAGCCGGCTGCAAGGAAGGCGTATTTTCCAAGTCAGTAATCTCATCTCTCAACTGGGTTGATTGAGTAGTGTACCTCTGTAACTTTGTCTCATGCTCATTAAGGGTCGAAACAAGCTGGTCCTCCTCTTTCTTCAAAAGCAAAAGTTCTTTCTCGAGCGCTTTTCTCCTTTCTTGCACGTCGGTAAGTTTGTCCTGTGAGGACTGAGTGTGTTGGAGACACTCCCTCTCGAACGCCTCACTTTCCTTGCGCCTCTTGAGAAAGCCTGCTTGAAACATCATTTAGAGCAGCTTTGTAGTGGGCGGCATTCTCAAAGACAGTGTCCAAAAGAGCTTTCACGTGGGAAAAATCCAAACCCCCAACACGCTCCATCTCAGAAAATATTTCATAAACACCTTTTTCAATCGAGGCCAATTGATCAACAGGTTTACACGATATCCTCTGGCAGGCGGATGTCCATAGCACCTTGTGCAAGCTTTGCAGACCTTTTGAAATCACAACACTGGATTGGAACTCTGAGACTTCTGGCTGTGGTGCGAGTAAAGCCAAAGGAGCAGATGTGTGGCCCTGCCCAAAAGAAGCCCTTTTAGAGGGACCGTCAGCCACAACTCGATGTTCAGGCACGTGATCGCCATGAACAATTACGGTCTCTGTCTCGGCAGTGCCTTCCAAATCAGGATCACAGTCCACATCAACGTCGTTCGTTGATGGAATAACGTCGCACCTCTCAGCTATCACGGGTGAAACGCGTCCCTTTCCTACTTTGCTAGCTTCTGTTGCAAAAGCGTCAGGACCGTTGGCAGAATCCTCGCTAAGAGCAGAACCGCCGACCTCATCTAAATATCTGCAGACCAGCTACAAAACAAAGAGACAATGCGAAGTGAATGAATAGTGAATGAGGTAAATTAGACAAATCAAAGTTAACAAATTCCAAAGAGTAAGTGGGTACCTGTTTCGCAGCTCCGGGCTTGTGATGCTTCCAGTTCCTATCACTATGTGAAGAACTCCCACTAGCACCCAAGACAACCTCAGGACGCCTTTTCTCTCTTGATGTAGCACAAGTCGCCTTGACTTTTGTAACTACCTTGGAGGCAAGGCGGGGAGCCGCATGGGGAGATGCTTTCAAAGGACGAGAAGGCTTGGTTGGATTTTCTTTAGCTTGAGGAACGGCTCTCTTCTTTCTTGCCGTCGTCTCCAAGAACGAAGCCCTTCCATCAATCAAATATGTACCATGCACTTTCATCCACCACGCTCGAAAATCAGAAGAAACATGGCTGTTCGTTTCGCTTGGGCAGGATGGAAATGCTAGCTTGGAACAACTCTGAAGATCGATGAATTTTCTCCACAAAATGCTAGCTGACTGTATGTGGGTGGATCGAAGCTCGGCCGCAAGTTCCTTCGGAATGGTCTGGTAAAACCCAAATTGACGTGCAAACTTACAAGGACTGTATGGCTCGACCCAACACGCACCATTCCGATGCAACACCATAAAGCTCGAGCGGGCAGAAAGAAAAAAATGTCTTCTCTCGGAGATATAGTTTCCCATCATTCTCTTTGATCTCCGTGCGGCTTCTACTAGCGGCAGTCGCGCTCCAATCAATGTCACGACCTCTATGGATGAGCTCCCTAGCGGCATAGTCATCAAAAGCCTTCGATCCTCCTTCTCCTGAGTAACGGGTCATAAGAGGACCATCCAAACGAGACGACACTCTATGGTGAGTGTCAAAATATCGGGCAATCCATCCGAACACATAATGCCATGGAAGAAAAGCATATGCTCGCTCCGGGGTCGGTGAATGAACAATCTCGCCTAAACCTCTATATACATTAACCAGCACGGGGGCAGCAAGGGATAACCTCATTCCAGAAGCAATCAGGCTCGCCATTTTGAATGTGGAAGGTCTGATGAAGGAGCCACTGGTCGGAAGGACAAACAAACATAGCCAACATGCAACAAGAGCCGCCAAGTAGGTCTCGTCTTTTATCTCCTCGTCTACTCCAAGCTCGAGAAAGGGAGTTTCATCTTGGGGTGACCTTGGTCGTGGCTTGTCTGGAATGACTCCATATGGATTATATGTCTTACTTGGCCGGTTCACTCCTTTTGCTGACGTCGTAGTAGGCTTGGGATGCTTCAAAGGCAGGCGACACCAGAAATTAATCCATGCAACAACGGGAAGTTGGGGGTTATAGATGTCATACTCGCCACCCAAGCAACGGAGAAAAGCTGCAAATAAGTATTGACAACTCTTAGGGAGAGTCCTCAAAGGACGAGCATTGGGTCCTGTTAGCTCTTGTAATCTTGGGATGATCTCCTCATAACAACCTCCAGCGATAGGGAGACCACCAATCTTCCACAAGTCCATCAATGAGATGGACACTTCCCCAGCATCAGTATGCAAAGTGTTGGTCTCCAGGCACCAAGCTTCGCAGAAGGCACGGACAACGTTCTTATTCCGAGTGTAGGTGAACAATGATGCATATAAAGCGTCAAACATGAGACTCTTCTCTCACCACTGCGGGAAAGAACATCCTCAAGCCACTCCCAGTAACGTTCAACATATCCAAATGCTCCTTGTGTCGTATGTTGAGGACCCCACTGTACCTCCCCATTAATGATGTTTCGCCCAAGAGTCACAAAGGTGTGTTGGCGAGGGCTCTGAGTGTGTATAGAAGAAATCAACTTGTGGACTGATTCACCCCGTGAAAGTCTATGCTCGGTAGAAAGCGGTGATGCTGTGATATCGTGGGAAGGCGGAACATCAAACTCGATAGAAGGACATATCCAGAGCTTGATCCCAGTCTCTATAGCGGCATGAGCATGATGAAGCACAACGAGATATCTCTCTCCGTCTCGCGTAATCTCCTCGAATATTGCCATATGAATGTCTGGATCTTCAACGCAGGGTGGTGTCACTAAGTACCCCACTCGCGTCTTTGACTGCCTGGATGTGCTACGCAGGGTGGAGCAACCAACTACCCCACTCGCGTCTTGAACCTCGCGTCTCTGACTGCCTGGATGTGCTACGCAGGGTGGAGCAACCAACTACCCCACTCGCGTCTTGAACCTCGCGTCTCCGGATGTGCTACGCAGGGTGGTGTCACTAAGTACCCACTCGCGTCTCTTACTGCCTGGGTGTGCTACGCAGGGTGGAGCAACCAACTACCCCACTCGCGTCCTCGACCGGCTGAATCTCTCTGGATCTTCAACGCTGGGTGGTGTCACAAAGTACCCCACTCACGCTCTCAACTAGCTGCTTGTTGGACGCAGGGTGGTATCACAATGTATCCCACTCACGCCCACGAAACGGCCTCCGGTTACCCTGCAAAGCAAGGAAAAATAATTAAACAAAAAAAAAAATTTGACTTTTAGTCAACTGCCGACGAGAAAGACGAAAGTCAATCGACTTCCAATCAGCAGTCGACATGGCCAGTTAGCCAACTAAATAAGAGGAATGCATGAGACTCTAAGTTTCCTTGACTCCTTCGGGTTGAAGAAGAATTGGTGTGGTTGAAAGAGAGGTGAATGTTTCTTTATATAGGAGAAGATGGAAAGAATCAAGTCTCTTCTTAGCAATGTGGGACAAAATTTGCCCAATTGTGATTAGTTTAACAAAAAAAAAAAAAAAAAAAAAAAAAAAAAAAATGAGGCGCAGCCGCCTTAAAGAAAAGGGTTGGTTTCCTTTTTCTTTTACTGTGTCAATGTAGGGAAAAAAAAGAGAAAAAAAAAACAAAAAAAAAGAAAGAAAAGGAGAGAAGAAAATAAAAAAAATGTGTGCTGCTCATTATCCAAAAAAAAAAAACGTTTGTGTCGAGACTCGTCGTTACGGTAAAATTTTTACCTTCAACAACAAATCTTGAGGGGGCATTTGTAGATACAAATATTTTATGTGGCACATCAATTATGTCACATAATACATTTGTCCTAACTTAAATTTATTTTATATTATTTCCATAAAATATATATATTATGGAATAATGTAAAATAAATGATTAATTAAAATCTCTTAGAAATTTAATGATTTAATTATTTATAATTAAATGGCTATGTAGATGTATAAAATATATATGCGACATATTATATTTGTCACATACTACACATGCCATAAAATATAGGTATTTTTATATTATTTCCAACATTAAATATTGGTAGATAATATAAAAATCAATAAATCATAAAAATCTCTTAAAATCAATTAATTAGGAGATTTTATTGATTTATAATAAATGCGGAGATTGTGTACAAATTGCTAGAGCCAATCAGGAGAGTCTGGACGCATTAAATGCGGATATTATGGGAATCAATCAGAGTGTGAACACATTAAATGAGTGTGTAAGCATTAAATGCGAATTACTTCCAAGGCACTCATCCAGCACTATAAATAAGAGAGGCCTTGGTCATTTGCAAACACATAGAAACACAGAGCATTAACACAGAAGACGGAAGCACACAAAGATTGGAGAGGAAGCATCAAGCACTCCATTCAAGCATTCAAGCACCAATGAGGGGATCTAGGGAGCACAAGGAGCATTCAAGTGTTCTTCAATCTTTGAGGATTCTCCATCAAATCCGGCGTTCTTCAACATCGCTTGAAGATCATCCACCAAGAAATCAAGAGTTCTTCAACCAGCTTCGAGGATCTTCTAACCCAATCAGGAGGGCGAAGGTGAGTCAAATCACTTTTTCAAATCTCCACCCAAATCAAACATTCTTCCGCCATATTCGGGAGAAATTAACCACAAAGTCAAGATCTTCCGCCACATCCGGGAGAGAACAACCACATATTCAAATATTCCGCCATACTAGGGAGGAATCAACCAAGGTCCATTTCTTCCGCTATATTCGGGGGTAATCAACCACAAAGTCAAAATCTTCCGCCATATCCGGAGGAAATCAACCAAATTCAAGATCTTCCGCTAAATCCTGGAGTCGATTAATTGTCAACAATTAAAGAGGAGAATCAAAGGATTCAAGAGATTGTAACCCGCTTTTTATTTTATAAATTAATAAAATTTCATTTGTTAAAATTTTGTGTTTCTTTGTTTATTTTCAAGGACTAACACGAAATTTGCGTTACACCTATACAGCCCACGAAGGACTATAGGTCATCAATCTACCCTATAGACCGTAAGGTCCTGCAATGGGTAATGGACAAACCATACTCCCACTGCGTTCGGGGTGGATTGATATACTGATCTAGTTTAGTAGTTTTTATTAGTGTTATCACCAACTGCCGTTGTTGGATGTGGACTGAAAAAATCAGTTAGTAACATCTTGAGTACAAATACTTCAAGATCCAAAGCTGTGATTTATAGACTCTATCAGACCGAGTTTGAAAGTATAACCGTCATTCTCTGATCTTTCGAGTTTTATAATCAACCTTTACTCAATGTATTAAGATATTTCACGCTCCGAACGTGTACGCAAAATCTCCAGTCCTACCTTCAAGCACTAAGTGCTAAATGTCTATATTTGCGGAAGTGGGATGAACCGAATTCACTCCGTATCCACAAATTTGTAGGCATCTTCTAGATAGACTTTTCGGTTTCACATGATAATGTAAGCCGTTATTTTTGCAAATAATATCTTAAATGAGTTAAGCAGTGTATCGTAGCACATCAATAACTATATAAGGAAAATTTATGGTGTATCCCTTAGTGAAAACATTCTACTGGGAGGTAGGCCGAGCATCAGTCCCGAAGACTATGTGAAAGCCTATACTTGAGTATGGAATACCCTATCTCTGGTGAAATCAGAGATTCCTCCTAATATTTTGGATAAACTTATTGGAGTTTCGAGTAGTTGTCAGACTAGATGTCACTACTTGAAAAAACTCCTACTAGCTTGTATCTTTCATTTGACCCCGAAGGTCGATATGAACAAGCTATGTAACTTCTTTAAATCTTTTACCCTTTCCCGATTGAAAGGAAACTTAGGCATCATTCCTTTGAGATAGGGTTCCTTTGACTGGGAGATAGGAATCACCCTAAGCCAGTCTGCAGATCTTGTCGTTAGGGAATATGCACTAATTAATAGTATATAAAGAAGTGTTTATCTAAATACGGAAACCATTTGCGTTTATATTGTTTAAGATGTGTTATATATACCTATTCAGAATTTCTTAGTGTTTCTGACTTTATCAAGCAAAAGTCCGAGTCTTGGGTTCGTGCTACGAAGGTTATATTCATCGTCAATAAGACAAACAAATTATCCTATTGAAAATGAATACGTTCGTTCCAACGAATCCGAAAACAGAAAATGAATTTTTTGTGATACTCAAGGATTGAATCCGAGATTCATTTCCTTATATCCCCACTAGTCTATCTGAAATAACTGCCCGTTGTCTATTTTATTTATCGTTTAATGCAATGTTACCTAGTTCTTCCAAAAAACTTAGCTTTTGAGAAAATTGCTAAGGATGCATTGGTCAGTGATCCGAAATCACTTTCTTTATCCTCTAATTTCCAATTTATTAATTTTCTGATTTAGCCTTAAAACTACTTAGTTTAGATGACTAACACGTATAAACATTCTTTCCCATTCTCGACTTTCCTTAAATGGAAACAGTCTTGAACTAGCAGTTCGTTTGAGTAGACACTACTCTTGAACTGTGGGATGTCTAATGATAGTGTTACTAGCTTGGACTATTCGATTTTTTAATCGACAAATCATAAGAGCAAAGCTCCCACTAGTTTATCGGTTCCAAATACCGTCTAACTAGCGACACTTTGTATTTATGATTTTTCAAAGATTAAAACATCACCTAGAACTAAGCTCCCACTAGTTTATCAGTTCCAAATACTGTCTAACTAGCAATGCTGTGTTCATGATGTTTCAAAGATTATAAAATCTCTAGAACTAAGCTCCCATTAGTTTATCAGTTCCAAATACTGTCTAACTAGTAACGCTTTATTCTTGTTTGTTCAATGAATGGAAAAACTCTTGTGCAGTCTATTACACATTTCTAATGATTCAGAAAAAAACAATCATGAGACTAAGGCTCTCACTAGTTTATCGGTTCCAAATACCGTCTAACCAGCAAACGCCTTATGTATGATTTTCCAAATTTTCAATTAGAAATTTTTTCCGTGTAAATACACCTTTTAAAATTCACTAAATGAATTTATCTGATAGTCCTATATCATCTTTTGTAAACTAAGTATGGTCGTCTCTCGTTCAACACGAGTGAAATCCGTGACATATCTATACTATGTCACTTAAGTTTTTAAAGGCTCAAGGGAAAAATCTCTTCCGAAAAATTAACTGCATTCTTTTGATAATTACAACTTACTTGTTACTTCCACGTTTTTAATGAAGTCCTATTACTAACAGTTTAGTAGCCTAGAGATTAAAGTTGTAAAATAAACATGACAGAAAAAAGTTAAATTCAAAAAATAAATTTTCTCTACTAGATTTTTATTTTAGAAATAATAAACTTGTTAAAAGTCTATCCTACCATTCCAAGGATTTAATCTCACACCTCAGTGCCGCCGTAGGGTAGGTCAAAGAGGTGACGATCAAACTGAGACAATCTCTCTCAATGATTAAACCTTGAGAATCAAATATCCCACGGGAATCAGACATCCCGGTCTTTAATCATTGATTACCTTCCTTTTTCTTGCCTAGATATTTCGAAAATATCCATAAAGAGTGTGACCTACTATATCAGATCTCAAAGTATGCCCCGAGTGTGCCACCATAGGGTCGGTCAGTGACTCAATGAGTACCCGAAATCCTATCCTTTCGGAAACCAAGCCTTGAATTTTGATAGGGGTGAACACCACCCGTAGGGGGCCGGAATCAAAGCGGCTCGAGACGTCACCCTTCTCTTACGTGCTTTCATTTATAGTAGAGGCCGTGGGGTTGGCTGTCGCCTTCCCCGCTCCCACTCAATAATATGAAAAAGTGGTGGGTTTACTAATTACGGTTTCAGTCTTGACAATAAGAAACAATGAATCAAAGTACTCCGAACAGGGTCGGTTAAGTAGGCAAGCCTACGCCGTCTTATTCGTTGGAACATATGTGACTGTCGGTCGGATCCGGCAAGAGAAGCCCCGTTTAGCCCGAAGGCTTATCGGATATGCTAAGTCTTGTCGAACCCCCGTGCAAACGTCACACGTGGAGGGGAGTCAATCGAGCCGTAGCTTAGTTGAACTCACCCAACCATGGTTAGACAATTTCCGAATCCATGTACTAAGATTTTCTGATTTCTAAATTGTCAACCAAAGCGTAATCTCGTTTCTGGTTAAGGTGGGTTCACCGAGAAGCCATCACCGAAAACACAACGATTTATCTAAGTGGGATTCACCGAGAATCCATCAGTAAAATCGTAATGATTGACAAAACCCGGGTCCTCGGTTTTTATATTAGTTACTTAATTTTAATTAACTACCACGTATTAATTAAAACAAGTATGTTAACTAATTAATCGAGTTATAATTAACAGATAATTATTAAATTAATCCTTAATTTAAATAAAAGATAAATATAATAATTATCCCAAACAAATTAGGATAAATAATATTATTATCTAATATTCCATGATTTATCACTTAACAAATAAATGATTAAATCAAATATTAAATAATTATCCAAGAAAACTAATTTCCCAATAATTAAATAATTAACCAAAAATGCGGTCATATACCTAAATAATTAAGTCATGCGCATTTTTTTTATCACATTGGGCCAAGTCCATGAAAAAAACTTTTTCATGTATTTAATTATTTAGTCCAACTAAACAATTATTCCACATATCAATTAAATAGTCCAATCCAACTATTTAATTATAATTGAGGTGAAACGATGAGAAAACATATATGCTATATTAGGAGCCATGTTGGGGACCATGAACCCATATTCAATAGCTACAATAAATTGAATAAAATTATTCGTGTGACCGAACAATAATATTCAATCTTTTATTTCTTGGATTACACCACCATAAACCCGAAACTGAACTCTGCCGAATATATATATAAACTTACACTCAACTATGAGTTATAAGGTGTCCACTGATATAATCATTACATAAGGATAAATCCTCCATAGACTGTTCATTTCGATTCGGGATATCTCCGTAGACCCTTCTCGAAACATCTTATCCTTATTTACCATTAACCCCCTAGTGATCAATTAGTTCATAATTAATATAATATGAACTGGCGCCATCGATCAGTTTTTAGGATTAACAAATAAGGGAACTGTTTGTCTACTTCCCGAGGGAAGGAATGGATTCCATATCTGTGATAGCACAGACTACTTACTCATCCTAAAATAGAGCCAACGAGAAGTGTTGGACCACATACTACTAAGTGATCCTTACTAACGCATCAAACCCTACCCTAGTCTAAGCAATCGTCTGTGATCACCTCAGGATTGAGATTAATCCATATATGATCATCTTGTGATTCGATAAGACTTCTCGATTACGGAATTATATCGAGAACTCAAATCAAATCGGTCCAGCCCTATATGATTATCATCATATATAAATGCCCCACTAGGTACCCTATTACCGTCAGTCCGGATAAGACTGTCACACCTAAAATCTTATGGGCGCACTATTAGCAAATTAATCTTGAGACCCATACTCAGATTAATAAACGCTACGGACTAAGTTAATTTTAAGTACATCTCACTAACTCAATCCTCTTCTGTATAGCCATACACTGAGTTATGTGATTACATAAACGAGGTACTTAAGGTTTTCAGTAGTGTCTTAATTATAAGCATGCATGCATATAATAAGATGAATTATTAATTCTGTCATAAAAACAATTAGATAATTGTATTTCGGGCACTACACCTAACACTAGATATTGTCACCACGACTGCTTCTTCTCATCGTTTTGTTTGTTTAACATAATTTTGTTGTTAATTTTACCAAATATACATGGAGTCCATTATTGTGAGTATGGCGAGGCTGGTGTTTTTATGCGTTTTAAAGCTTTTGTTCAAATATTCTTTGATACTACCATTTAAATTATATTGATACAGAAGGTGAATACATAGCCTTAAAATAGTTATCTATAACTTCTCAAACCACACTCATTAGAACAAGGTTTTTTTCTAAGATACGCCATATTCATCTCATCTTTCTTACCACACATTTTATCTATGTTATTTGATATTTAATAACGATTGTTATATTTACTGAGAAAATTAATTAACGATTTTGAGAAAAATATTTTGGAAAGAAACACACTTACAGTTCTTTTATATTTCTTATTTCTATAAGTTGGATAATGATCAATACATATTTCATGCACATTAATTTTCTATGTTATTTGATACCTACCGATGATCATAATATTTAATGATATAAAGTAATTGGGAGAAAGACGTTTTAAGGGAAACATGCTCGCTTACACTCAAAGCTTTATATAATTTCCATACTCAACATCATCTCACCACACGTTTTTCATTTGTAAAATAAATTTTTAAAAAAAAACACACAATTGCCCACAACCACAAGATGATGTTGAGTCTAGACATCATGTAAATCTTTGGGGCTAATGCATTAAGTTGAATAATGATCACCACATTTGTCATCTATATAGACACCATTTTTATCTATGTTATTTGATATTTAAAAATGTTCATTATATTTAATAAAAAGTAAATTAACCGGACAAAACACTTTTTAAGGGAAACACCACGTAGTTACTTTTAGTATCTTTCTATATCTATAAGTTGGATAATGATTAGTAAATTAAGTTTTATAATCACCAATTGATATATTTTCATCTATATCAACAAATGTTTATCTATCATTACTAAAATAAAAGAGTCATTATTGTATTTAATGAAATGTATTCATTAGAAGGAAACACTTAGTGGGAAAAAACATTAACTATTAATATATAACGGTGGTTATATCTTTGATGAAATAAATTAGGTAGAGAGAAATAATTTTGTGGGGAAACACACCGGCTCGATTAGAGAGGACACGCTTTTAGGGGGAAACACATCGACTCTTTTATTTTATTATTGATAATGATATATAGACGTCATTTTTATCTTTGTTATTTAATATCTAAAAAATGATTATTATATTTAATAATTTTTTTTTGGAGAAAAACACTTTCTAAGGGAAACATTTACGGAAAACACATAGGGTCTTTTAGTATCTTTCTATATCTATAATTTAGTTAATGATCAATAAGTTAAGTTTGATAATGATCTATCAATACATTTTCATATATATCAACAACTTTTTATCATTAATATAATAAAAGAGTCATTATTGTATTTATTTAAATATATTTATCAGAAGAACACACTTACAGGAAAAACACATTGACTATGAATATCTAACAGTGATTATTATCTTTCATGGAAAAAATTAATTATGGATCATAAGGAAGCACTTAGAGGGAAAACACATTTTCGCGTGTTCTTTTTTGATTTAAAATAAATTAGGGACATATTTAACAGTGATTATATCTTTGATGGAATAAATTAATTAGGGATCAAAAAGAGACGGATGATCCCTTTGGTTTTGGTGCAATGGAGCAATCATTCACCGAATGAAGCAACTTGGGAAGTTGAAGACGACATGATCAACGAGTTTCCAGAGTTCATGGATTTACCAGGTATTTTCTAGTTTCAATGATGAAACTCCTCTTAAGGGGGAGGAATGTAATATTCCGATTTTCGGGAAATAGCAGACGTGTCATTTTGCGAAAACGAAATATTATTATTCTTTACATATTTTATGGAGTTAAGTATTTCTTTAATATATATATATATATATATATATGATATGCCTAAATCGTAATTCGGACCGTGGATCTTTATTCGGGTCCGTCCGGCCACAAAAATTAGCGGATGAGTCCACCGGCCACTATGGTCCGCGGATCTCTATTTGGGTCCACCGGCAGCCATAGCTAGGACAGGGCCAATAGCCACGGAGTCCATATTATACTAATCAAGACTAGAAGACTAGGGCCTCACAATAGCCTTACGACGCCGTGAGAAATGAGAACGGGCTAGTGGGCCGACCCACATATACCTAGACAACCAGGTCCGCCAGTGACCTCGCCCATGACACTAGGAGAAATAAGCTACCCCTGGTTTGGCAAGACAATGACATGAAAGACGCAATGATCAGCGAGGTCATCAGGGGCGTAACTTACTGGCTCTGCTACGAGCTCGCTAGTATAGATAAATATATGTTCGTACTATATGTCATTTATTGTAAATAAGCCGAACTTTGGTCGGCCCTTCGCTATAAATAAGGCCACATGTAACCCATTCAAAGGGACCAATTTTTAATGAATAAAATCCAATGCTAGCCAAATTCTAGCAATCTCTCTATTTTTACTAGCACCACCGTGCACCACGGCCGGAATTCCATCGCCCACCATGCACCACCACTTTCATATACTTTTTATAGCCAAATATCCACCACCAAGCAACCGCTAATTTATCCAAGATAATTTCGACATTATAAGTTGGCTCCGTTATCGGGAAACTAACACTTTCAAAAAAATTCCGGTTTGATCTGAGTTTTCCGGCGGTCCAAAACCGTCCATTTTTTGTTTTCCGGCCAAGTCTTCAACAAGATCTTCTAGATCTTCAAGTTTTCAACAAAATCTTCATTCAGATCTACAAGATATTCATCTAGATCTCCAAGTTTTGTTTCACCATTCTGAATAAGGAGCCCCGTATCTGTCTTGAATCTGGCTGTGCCTTTTTTTAGTTTTTGGGGTAGATCTTTATCACAATAAGCAGGTGTAACGCCCCGTTCCCGGACACCGAGTCCTTATCCGGAAATGAAACGTTCGGCACGTATAAAATAAAAGTAAATTCACTTTATACGTAAGCCTCTACTACGTCGTATCAAATTAAAGCAAACGGAAGCAAAAACTCGGGTATAAAATTTCTAAACGTTTAAGAGTAGAAAAGGGGAATCTAAAAGCGGAAATGTAAATTTATTACATTTGAGAAAGTACGAAAATCCCAAAAGAAAAGTACTACACGTCTCGAAGACCAAAAGTCTACCTCAACAGTATCAAAAGTACTCCAAATGTAAAAGTAAAGCGGTAAATGATAAGTCTTCAACGAGCGCCGTCAAACGTCGTCGTCGAACTCTTCCTCGAAAACCTGTTCGTCTTCTCACCCCCAAACACATAGAAAACATGCATTTGAGGTAAGTACAACGTACTTAATAAGAAAGAGAAGCTATGATAACAACTATAGTTTATAAGGAAAAGATATTTAATTAAATTGGTTGCTTATGTGAGACCGACTCAACCTAGGGTTCATTTCATTTCCATCAACACAAATTGACTAAACGTTCCTACTTAGCTTATCTATGTTACAACCGCACTCAAGGGCACTACGCGCATCCACCTCAGCAGGGTCCCTCCGTACTTAGGGTCATTATGACCTACGGAGTTCTTCCACCTCAGGAACACTCTTTTGCAACATATTAGTGGATCACACCAATATCCACGGAGTCTAGAAAAGGTAGATTCCGATAGCCTGCGCGTCTCAGCGGAGTCCCTCTGTACTTAGGGTCATTGACCTACAGAGTTCCTCCACCTTCAGAGGTAGCACATGCATCGCGATTTAGCCTGGTGCCTAGCCAAGAGAGACATGTTGTTTAATCTTTTACTAGTCAAGTACGTTGTTTATTAGGATGATTAACTAGCCACCTAAGTGTTTTCAAATAATCTCCCTCACACACACTACTCTCTTCCTAGACCACTAGACACGCACAAGTCCTAGCAATTACACAGACATTGATGAATGCTAACTCATCAAAGCACAAGCCTATCATGCTCTTCCGACGGATCCGAACTTCAACTCCCTTTAAGAGTACATTCGGTGTTTTAACTGAACGAATCAGAAGCTCAATTCATGCTTTTCCAAGTTTATACCATTTAATATATCATATATAAAGGTTTCATAAAGCTAAATCATGCTTATAAGGCTAAACAACAGCCTACAAAGGAAGAAGGACAACACAAGCTAGACGCCCGTTTAAGGCTCTGGACGCCCGTTGAAGCTTATTGGACGCCCGTCCACTATACCCAGACGCCCGTCCACCTAAAATAGTTTCAATCCTGAATGTAAAACAACACTTTGAACGCCCGTCCAGGAAAGCTAGACGCTCGTCCGAAATGTGCCCCAAGTAGACGCCCGTCCAGAGAGGCCAGACGCTCGTCCACCTGGGTTCGACTAGAACCCTAAACCTTCATCATGCGATTTCCAAAACGATTCCAAACCGAACAGCAGCAAGAATAACACAAAAAAACTCTGAAAAATTGTGTCTAAACATATCATGGCACTTATGATCAATGACCAATCCATAAACTCAACAATCTAGCATCAAAACACCCTACAATTTCATCTAAACCTTATAAAAGACATTTGAGATCATAAGGATAGTTTCCTTACCTATTTGCAGCCGCGGAAACTGATCAAAACCTCAACAAAAGCCTGCAGCTTTGCCAACCAAACTGGTATCAAGACGATGCTTTCCTCACGACGATTCTAATGCTCTCGTCCGATCTGAAAACCACCAAGAGCTGCTTCAGTTATAGGTGAAACATTCCCAACCCTCAACTCTCTCCTTGAATGTGCAGAAGAGAGGGGAAAACGTGGCTGCTCTTTTTTTTGTAAAAAGGTTATGGGGATTATCAGTCTAATTTTTCCTTTAAATACCCATTCCCATAAAACTTAGTTTTCCTTATTTGCCCTTAGTTATAATAAAAAAAACAGATTTCCTTACTATATATATATATATATATGCCACTCGAAATATATATATATATACAACGTCCAAATTAATTAACTCCGATTAAAAGGAACCGAACCCAATATTTCGTTTTCGCAAAAAGACACGTCTGCCCTTTCCCGAAAATTGGAATATTACATTCCTCCCCCCTTAAAAGGAGTTTCGTCCTCGAAACTAGAACATACCTGGTAGATCAACAAACTCTTGGAATTCATTGATCATGTCGCTTTCCACTTCCCAAGTTGCCTCCTCGGGTGAGTGATTGCTCCACTGAACCAACACCAAGGGAATCATCCGCCTCTTAATCGTCTTTTCTTTCCGGTCCAAAATCTTGATAGGTCTCTCGTCGTAAGCAAGATTATCTTGTAGGATTTCTGGATCAACCGTAGTTTCAACATTGAAACGTGAAATACGTTATGGACTCTCGACATTGATTCTGGCAACTGAAGCTTATAAGCTAACGTTCCAACTCTTTCCAAGATCTCAAAAGGTCCGACATACCTTGGACTTAGCTTTCCTTTCTGTCCAAAGCGTTTCACTCCTCTCATCGGTGAAGCTCGGAGGTAAACTCTATCACCGACTTCAAACTCTAGGGGTCTTCTTCTAACATCAGCCCAGCTTTTCTGCCTGTCTTGAGCCGCCTTCAAATTGTTCTTGACCAACTAAACCCTTTCTCTTCGCTTGTTCAACCATTTCAGGCCCTGTAATCTGCCTCTCCCCAACTTCATCCCAAAACAGTGGCGTCCGACATCTTCTCCCATACAACGCTTCAAACAGCGGCATGCCTATGCTTGCATGAAAACTGTTGTTATAGGCAAACTCTGCTACTGATAGGTAGTCGTCCCATGATCCGCCTACCTCCAAAACACAAGCTCTTAACATGTCCTCGAGTGTTTGGATAGTCCTCTCAGATTGTCCATCTGTCTGAGGATGAAAAGCTGTGCTTAAGTCCAACTTGGTTCCAAAGGCTTCTTGTAAGCTCTTCCAAAACCGACTGACAAATCTCGAATCACAATCCGAAACTATCGAGATAGGGACTCCGTGTAGCTTCACTATATTATCCAGATATAGTGTCGTCATCTTCTTCAACGGCATGTCAACTTTGTATGGCAAGAAATGGGCAGATTTGGTCAATCTATCCACAATTACCCAAATTGCATCATGCCCTCCCTTTGTCCTGAGTAATCCGGTGATGAAGTCCATCGTAATCTTATCCCACTTCCACTCAGGGATGTCCAATGGCTTAAGCATTCCCCCGGGTCTTCTATGTTCTGCTTTAACCTTCTGACAAACATCACACTCTGCCACAAACTTGGCTATTTCCAACTTCATCGAGGGCCACCAAAATCTTTCCTTTAAATCTCTGTACATTTTAGTAGCGCCTGGATGAACCGCAAAAGCAATTCTGTGTGCCTCTTCCATAACTCTTTGTCTTAGGTCGCCGACATTAGGTACACACAGACGATCCTGGTACCACAGATTTCCACTCTTATCTAGCATGTAACCAACTGTAGGCTTCTCCCTAGCAACCCGCTTCAAGTCAACCAAAACCGGATCTTCGTCTTGCTTCTCCCGAATGTCATCCATCAACTCAGATCTTGCTAACAACGGTGCCACAAACTGCCGGTCCTCGATCTGATCAAAGCTTCTGATTTGCAGCCCATCTAGCCTTTCTGCCACTACTTCAACACTGGAAGCTGCAAACACTGGTTTCCTACTCAAAGCATCTGCAACTACATTTGCTTTTCCCGGATGGTACTGAATATCCAAATCGTACTCCTTTACAAATTCTAACCATCTCCTCTGTCTCATATTCAGATTCTCCTGGGTGAAGAAGTACTTCAAACTCTTCTGGTCGGTGAAGATCCTTGCTTTAACTCCATACAAGTAGTGCCTCCAAGTCTTTAAGGCAAAAACTACCGCTGCCAACTCTAGATCATGTGTCGGGTAATTCTTCTCATGCACCTTCAACTGCCTAGATGCATAGGCGATCACTTTCCCTCCTTGCATTAACACACAACCTAGACCCTGTCCCGAAGCATCGGTATAGACATCGTAATTATCAAAGATCTCCGGAACTGCTAAAACTGGGGCCGTAGTCAACTTCTTCTTCAGTGTCTGAAAAGCTATTCCGCACTCTCTAGTCCATTCAAACTTCATATTCTTCTGTGTCAGCTTAGTGAGTGGAGTAGCTATCTTCGAAAAGTCTTGTACAAACTTCCGGTAGTAACCAGCCAACCCAAGAAAACTTCTTACTTCTGAAACGGTGGTAGGTCTAGGCCAATTCTCAACTGCCTCAATTTTCACTGGATCAACTTGAATACCATCTCTAGAAATCACATGACCCAAGAAACTAACTCGATCCAACCAAAAGTCGCACTTTGAGAACTTTGCATATAACTGATTCTTCTTCAAGGTCTCCAACACTACCCTTAAGTGTTCCTCGTGTTCTCTTTCATCATTTGAGTAGATAAGGATATCGTCTATGAATACAATCACAAAATTATCCAAATATGGCATGAAAACACGTTGCATCAAATCCATAAATGCAGATGGAGCATTAGTGAGTCCAAATGGCATGACCAGGAACTCATAATGTCCATATCTCGTACTGAAAGCCGTCTTCGGTATATCCGCCACTTTAATCTTCAACTGATGATAACCGGATCTCAAGTCAATCTTGGAGAACACTCTCTTGCCTTGCAACTGGTTAAATAGATCATCTATCCTTGGTAGAGGGTACTTATTCTTGATGGTAAGGTTATTCAGCGCTCGGGAATCGATACACATCCGCATGTTACCATCTTTCTTCTTCACGAACAAAACAGGGGCTCCCCAAGGCGAGGTACTGGGCTGAATTATGTTCCTTTCAAGCATATCTTTAAGTTGGGCTTTTAACTCCTTTAATTCAGCCGGTGCCATCCTATAAGGTGCCTTAGCAACTGGTGCCGCCCCCGGTAACAACTTGATCTCGAACTCGATTTCCATATCTGGCATGTTTCCCGGTAACTCTTCTGGAAACACCTCGGGGTACTCTCTTACAATAGGAATTTCTTCTAACTTAGGCTTCACTTGTTCTACATCCACTGCATACAACAAGTAGCCCTCACAACCCTTCTGACAAGCCCTGATGGCCTTAACTGCTGAGATGATCGGATGTCGCTTCTTGCATCGATAAGGTCCAACTCGAACTTCCACTTGAGGTATTATCCTAGTCACCTTTGTTACCTTCCCTAACGGTGTAGTTATTTCCAAAGTGTTCCTTAAAGGTTCTGAAGGTAAGTTCAATTTCTTAGCTACCTTGGTTGACACAAAAGTATTTGACGCTCCCGTATCAAACAAAGCCTTGACCACTAGGTTTTCTAACATTATCATACCTAGGATGCATATTCATTTATTTAAATATAGTTACAACATGAATAAACACGCTTTAAAATATCTTAACAAAAGAACAAAACAACAACATGGTACCTGAAATAACGTCATCCTCTGGTTCCACAAAACCTGCATCAACTGCAAAAACTCGAACCGGTCGGCTTGGGCCGCTCTTTCCGCTTCCTTGACTCGAGCTAACTTTGTTCCCTCTGTTTGGACACGCTCTAGAGAAGTGTCCTGGCTCTCCACAGATGTAGCAACCAGTATTGTTCTGACTGCACTCCCCTGAGTGATTTCTGTTGCACTTAGAGCAAAGCGGTGCACTGCTCGGGGCCTTAGCTGCCGTAGGGGCCGTCGTCTTCTTAACGTTCTGTTGCGGTGCTCCGCTATAACTGCCTTGACTAGTCCCAAAGTTTCTCTTGTTTCCAACAACTACTGTAGCCCTCTTTATAAAGGTCTCGACTTCCAAAGCTTTATTCAGTAGCTATGCCATATTCTTCACTGTAAATCCCAACATGCCTGATTGGATTTCATAAGCCAAGCCGTCCTTGTAAAGAGCCATCTTTCTTTCCTCCACTTTCATCAGCTCGGGGTAGAACCGCCCCAATTCGTTGAACTTATTGGTGTACTGGGTCACTGTGTACTGAGTACCTTGCTTAAACTTCAAAAACTGACTTGCCTTATCAGCTTGCACCGTAGCCGGAAAGTATTCGTTGTAAAACATAGCCTTAAAACCATCCCAGTCCGTAATCTTACCGTTACTGCTTTGAATGGCATCGATCCATGCTTCTGCTGTGCCTAAGAGGAAACTGACTGCCAGCTGTGCCATTTCTGTCTCAGGAACATGTATATTCCTGCAAGCCTTTTCAAAACCTCTCAACCACTCTTCTGCCTTCATATGCTCCACATTTCCATAAAAGTTCTCAACCCGATTCCTTCTTAACCTTGTGTACCAATCCACAACTGGTGCTTGCTCAAAGGCCGGTCTAACTGGTGGGTAAACCGGTGGGTAACCGTAAGGTATCTGCTGTGGGTACTGTTGTTGAGGAGGGTAAGCCGGATACGCTTGAGGTACAGGCTGGTAAGGATTGTATCCCTGAGGGTAAAACTGATGAGGCTGCGGAGGGTACTGGGGTTGCTGAAAACCAAAAGGTGGGTGACCAACGCCTTGCTGATGATCAACGCCTGGTGAAGGTGGTACAGTAGGTTGAGGAGCATGACCTACAGGAGGAGGGTAAAGGACCTGCTGCTGTTGAGGATACACTGGTGGATAAGCACTTGTTGGTGGAGGGTACACGCTAGCCACAGGTGGTGGTACATAGCCAGTTGGGACATCACTTACCATGGTGAACTGAACCGAACTCCCCACGTGCCATTGTGGAGGTCGTTCCTGATGAGGTCGGGGTGACAAACTCTGATGAGACCTCGGTGACGGTGTCGCCGTATGAGGTGGTGGTGACAAACTCTGCTGGGTTAAGGGTATCGGCCTCACTACACCACCCCCCTACAACCGGTACGGGACTTTCCCCTCGAACTCAGGAAGACTCTGCACCCGCTCCAGTCCTCGTGAACACCATCCTGATGATCAAGAAAACCAGACATTACTAAAAGATCTAAAGAAGCTTATCTTAAAAGAAAGGAAGCCTAAAGGACGCTTCTCTCTGATACCAACTGTAACGCCCCGTTCCCGGACACCGAGTCCTTATCCGGAAATGAAACGTTCGGCACGTATAAAATAAAAGTAAATTCACTTTATACGTAAGCCTCTACTACGTCGTATCAAATTAAAGCAAACGGAAGCAAAAACTCGGGTATAAAATTTCTAAACGTTTAAGAATAGAAAAGGGGAATCTAAAAGCGGAAATGTAAATTTATTACATTTGAGAAAGTACGAAAATACCAAAAGAAAAGTACTACACGTCTCGAAGACCAAAAGTCTACCTCAACAGTATCAAAAGTACTCCAAATGTAAAAGTAAAGCGGTAAATGATAAGTCTTCAACGAGCGCCGTCAAACGTCGTCGTCGAACTCTTCCTCGAAAACCTGTTTGTCTTCTCACCCCCAAACACATAGAAAACATACATTTGAGGTAAGTACAACGTACTTAATAAGAAAGAGAAGCTATGATAACAACTATAGTTTATAAGGAAAAGATATTTAATTAAATTGGTTGTTTATGTGAGACCGACTCAACCTAGGGTTCATTTCATGTCCATCAACACAAATTGACTAAACGTTCCTACTTAGCTTATCTATGTTACACCGCACTCAAGGGCACTACGCGCATCCACCTCAGCAGGGTCCCTCCGTACTTAGGGTCATTATGACCTACGGAGTTCTTCCACCTCAGGAACACTCTTTTGCAACATATTAGTGGATCACACCAATATCCACGGAGTCTAGAAAAGGTAGACTCCGATAGCCTGTGCGTCTTAGCGGAGTCCCTCTGTACTTAGGGTCATTGACCTACAGAGTTCCTCCACCTTCAGAGGTAGCACATGCATCGCGATTTAGCCTGGTGCCTAGCCAAGAGAGACATGTTGTTTAATCTTTTACTAGTCAAGTATGTTGTTTATTAGGATGATTAACTAGCCACCTAAGTGTTTTCAAATAATCTCCCTCACACACACTACTCTCTTCCTAGACCACTAGACACGGACAAGTCCTAGCAATTACACAGACATTGATGAATGCTAACTCATCAAAGCACAAGCCTATCATGCTCTTCCGACGGATCCGAACTTCAACTCCCTTTAAGAGTACATTCGGTGTTTTAACTGAACGAATCAGAAGCTCAATTCAGGCTTTTCCAAGTTTATACCATTTAATATATCATATATAAAGGTTTCATAAAGCTAAATCATGCTTATAAGGCTAAACAACAGCCTACAAAGGAAGAAGGACAACACAAGCTAGACGCCCGTTTAAGGCTCTGGACGCCCGTCTGAAGCTTATTGGACGCCCGTCCAAAGATGGACGCCCATCCACTATACCCAGACGCCCGTCCACCTAAAACAGTTTCAATCCTGAATGTAAAACAACACTTCGAACGCCCGTCCAGGAAAGCCAGACGCTCGTCCGAAATGTGCCCCAAGTAGACGCCTGTCCAAAGAGGCCAGACGCTCGTCCACCTGGGTTCGACTAGAACCCTAAACCTTCGTCATGCGATTTTCAAAACGATTACAAACCGAACAGCAGCAAGAATAACACAAAAAAACTCTGAAAAATTGTGTCTAAACATATCATGGCACTTATGATCAATGACCAATCCATAAACTCAACAATCTAGCATCAAAACACCCTACAATTTCATCTAAACCTTATAAAAGACATTTGAGATCATAAGGATAGTTTCCTTACCTATTTGCAGCCGCAGAAACTGATCAAAACCTCAACAAAAGCCTGCAGCTTTGCCAACCAAACTGGTATCAAGACGATGCTTTCCTCACGACGATTCTAACGCTCCCGTCCGATCTGAAAACCACCAAGAGCTGCTTCAGTTATAGGTGAAACTTTCCCAACCCTCAACTCTCTCCTTGAATGCGCAGAAGAGAGGGGAAAACGTGGCTGCTCTTTTTTTGTAAAAAGGTTATGGGGATTATTAGTCTAATTTTTCCTTTAAATACCAATTCCCATAAAACCTTAGTTTTCCTTATTTGCCCTTAGTTATAATAAAAAAAGATTTTTTACTTATATATATATATATATATATATATATATATATATATATATATATATATATATATATATATATATATACCACTTAAATATATATATATACAACGTCCAAATTAATTAACTCCGATTAAAAGGAACCGAACCCAATATTTCGTTTTCGCAAAAAGACACGTCTGTCCTTTCCCGAAAATCGGAATATTACAGCAGGTTTAGTAGATTTGGTCTCAGGGAGCATTCTCCATTTCCACCATTTGAGACCCCCTTTTACCACCTCCAAAACCCTTGCTTTGAGCACCTACTTTCCGCCGTGTTCAATGCAAGACGAGCTCGTTTTCACTCTGGATTTGCTTCATCATCCCCCTCCTCCTTTTAGTTTTCCATCTCGTTTTGATGAGTTCGACGTCCTCATTGACCTGATCCAGGTTGAGGGGAGCCTATTTTACACAACCTCTCGCCGAGTTCAACGCCGCCGTGTTAGCCGTTCCGGAGGCTCTGTCAGATCATGTTTTTGTTCTGGAGCTCAGTCTTCCTAAACCGATGAAGGATAAAAAAAAAAAAAAGGAGAAGATCGGACAGAGGAAATATAGCTGTTCAACAGAAATCGAGAATCCTTGCTCCGGTAGAATTAATAAGAAGCATAAATGGACTGCTGAGGTCAAAGACGGGAAGAAGAAGGGAACTTTGGAGAAGAACTTCAAATACACTACCGAAATCAAAGGGAAAGTCTACTTAGCTGCTACTTCTTCTCGTTCTTCATTCCATTTTTTTATCCCTTTGATCTATCTGCTTAATACTCTTGCACTAGAATGGGTCCTTCTCCTTCAAGGGCATTGAGATTCCGCCAGAAGACGATCGAACTCTTCTTTTCACCAAAACTAGATAAATCCATGTGCGATACGGAAATGGAGGGAGATGACCGGAAATGGAGGGAGATGACGTCGACGGACGACTTTGTGTGCTTGCATATGCAACGCACTGTTCCGGTGATTGTTAGGGACTATCCGTTGGCCTTTTTGGATAAATGTTGGGAACCTACAAAAACACGATCAAAGATCCCGAAACTTTATGTTGATCCTCTACCATCTGGAATGCTTTTTCCTCAAAATGGCTTAATATGTTATGGAGATATTTACCACAGATATGTCGTTCTTCGCAATCCTATATACCCAGAAAATGTCAAGATAAAAGTTCACATTATTCCTATAAAACCATTGCCATTTATGAGCGGTTTTAACATAGTTGGTTCGGATGAAATTTGTGGAGTTTTTATTCATCCTATGTTGAAAGAGTACCACACCCTTTGGGGAATGGCTGTTTCATTTGATCCATTGGAAGTGTGGTACAAGATTCTTAATTTCGAATCTAATCCACATCGGCGAGTGATCAAGAATCCGAGTAATCAAAATGCTAGAATTTACATAGAATGGAGATACTCACATTGGATTGCAAAAATCATTGAATTTGATACCAGAGATGAAGGGTTTAGGGTGATTCCTTCCCCAGCTCCTTTTAGTCTCAACTACAACTTCAAATCTACTACATTCATGGCGTGTTATCGTCGGTTTAAATTTATTGTAGCAAAGATTTGATTGTTGATGTGAAAGTGTAACATTTCTCTGTGATGATCACGGATTATAAATTGTTTCATGATTGGTTTTTTCTTAACTATAAAAGAAATTGGCTACAGCTACTAAGGCTGAAAGGAAAGCTTCACTTAGATGCAGTAGCATGGATGTCCAATGTGGTCACATCTGTTGGGATTATTATTGTCAATAAAGCTTTAATGACAACATATGGCTTCAGTTTTGCTACATCATTAACCGAAAACACTTTTGTCAGTGGCCAGATATGAGGCCGCTAGATATGAGCTCGCCAAATATGAGCCCTCAATATCGCCGAACACGAGCTCTCAAGCCCTCCGAGTTACGAGCCCTCAAGCTCTCCAAGTTACAAACTCTCAAGATACAAGCTCTCATCAGGTTTTATTTCTACAAATGATCATACTATCTTACTTATTGGAACTCTCCCGTCCTAAAGTGGCGGGACGAGCTATCTTATTTTTGGAACTCTCTCGTCCTAAAATGGCGGGACGAGCTATCTTATTTTTAGCTAGCTCAACAGAAATAAGTAAGACTTTCAATCCAATTATTTTTAGTAAGTTCGATGCTTTAATGTCCTCGATCTCGCCAAAAAAAGGGGAGGCCCGTATATATATATATATATATATATATACAAATGTGTGGAACCCAGATAGCGGATTCGAAAAAGATGAAATATTTCGAGCAAAGGAAAAATGTAAAATAGGAGCAAAATAAAGGTGCAAGCTCAAAAATACTTGGGAAAATCATTACCAAAAAAAAACGAAGTAAACATGCGTTCAAAGCCCAAATCAGCGGCCACAAGTTAGGTGCCGAAAAATAAAAATTATTAGAAACAAAGGGAAATTTGAAAAAGGCCAAGGCCACAAGAGTTGATAAGATTACGAGCTTTCTTATTATAAGCTCTCATCAATGAGCTCTTTTATTATAAGCTCTCATCAACGAGCTCTCTTATTACGAGCTCTCCAACAATGAGCTCTCTATTTTCTCTCCAGACAAGTTACTCGCGATCGCGATCTTGTCCAAAACAAAGGACGGAGAGTGGAAATTTTCAAACAGGCATATGATTGCGCAAACTCAACACTTATTTCAACCAAGTTTGCCCTCAACTATGCTTGAAACAAGGGGCCGCACATCGGAATTTTTAATTCAGATTGAAGATCCGACAACAATAGGTCCGATTTCTACGAGTCAGTTATTTTTAGCGAGCTCGATTCTCACCGCTCTCAACCTCGCCAAAAGCAAGGGGGCCGTATGCCTGCATATACCGGCTAGCGGACCCAAACTACGGACTCGAAAGATAGGAATATTTCGAGCAAAAATAAAGGTACAAACTAAAAAACACTTGGAAAAATCATTGCAAGAAACAAAAAGCAAATATGCATTCAAAGGCCAAAGAGCGGCCACAAGTTAAAGTTACGATCAGAAGAGTAAAGGTCTCCGTCATGACCATCATGTTCAACACAGATTCTCCAGGTATGAAATGGGGTCGCCGAAATTGCACCCCAAAACGAGCTCTCAAGCTCTCCATGTTACGAGCTCTCCGTGTTACGAGCTCTCAAGATCTCCGAGTTACGAGCTCTCAAGCTCTCCGAGTTTCGAGCCCTCAAGCTCTCTAAGTTACGAGATCCCAAGATACAAGCTCTAATCGGGTTTTATTTCCACAACTCAAATGATTACACTTCTAATTCATTGGAACTCTCCCGTCCTAAAGTGGCGGGACGAGCTATCTCATATTTGGAACTCTCCCGTCCTAAAGTGGCGGGACGAGCCTTCTTATTTTCAGAACTCACCCCCCCGGACATGGAGTGTCGAGCTATCTTATTTTTTAGAACTCACCCCACCGGACATGGAGGATCGAGCTATCTTATTTTTGGAACCCTCCCTACCAAAAATGGCGGGACGAGCCTCCTTATTTTCGGAACACACCAGAAATCAGCTCGTCATCAAAATGGAATTTCACTTCACCAACAACAAGTCCGTTCGCTTAATAGCACGGCACCAAAAGGTCAAGGCTATGCACCCCATATGACCTTCAAAAGGCTTAAGGCTCTCCGCCCATCATAGCCCACAAAGAGGTTAAGGCTATCCGCCTAATTATAACTTCAAATCGGCTAGAGGCTAAGAGCCCAAATAAGCCAAATCATACAAGGTTAAGGATATCCGCCAAATTGTAACTTCAAATCGGCTAGGGACCAAAGATCCTGATACGCCAAATCATATGAAGTTAAGGCTATCCGCCCAATTATAACATCAAATTGGATAGAGGCTAAGAGCCCAAATAAGCCAAATCATATGAAGTTAAGGCTATCCACCCAATTATAACTTCAAATCGGCTAGGGACCAAAGATCCTGAAACGCCATATCTTATGAAGTTAAGGCTATCCGCCCAATTATAACTTCAAATCGGCTAGAGGCTAAGAGCCCAAATAAGCCAAATCATACAAAGTTAAGGCTATCCACCCAATTATAACTTCAAATCGGCTAGGGACCAAAGATCCTGAAACGCCAAATCATATGAAGTTAAGGCTATCCACCCAATTATAACTTCAAATCGGCTAGGGACCGAAGATCCTAAAATGCCAAATCATATGAAGTTCAGGCTATCCGTCCGATTATAACTTCAAATCGGCTAGGGACCAAAGATACTGAAACGCCAAATCATATGAAGTTAAGGCTATCCGCCAAATAACAACTTCAAATCGGCTAGGGACCAAAGATCCTGAAACGCCAAATCATGTGAAGTTAAGGCTATCCGCCCAATTATAACTTCAAATCGGCTAGAGGCTAAGAGCCCAAATAAGCCAAATCATACAAAGTTCAAGCAATCCGCCCAATTATAACTTCAAATCGGCTAGGGACCAAAGATCCTGAAATGCCAAATCATATGAAGTTAAGGCTATCCGCCCGATTATAACTTCAAATCGTCCAGGGACCAAAGATTCTAAAACGCCAAATCATATGAAGTTAAGGCTATCCGCCCGATTATAACTTCAAATCGGCTAGGGACCAAAGATCCTGAAACGCCAAATCATGTGAAGTTAAGGCTATCCGCCCAATTATAAACGCCAAATCATATGAAGTTAAGGCTATCCGCCCAATTATAACTTCAAATCGGCTAGGGACCAAAGATCATGAAACTCCAAATCATGTGAAGTTAAGGCTATCCGCCCAATTATAAAATCAATTGGCTAGGGACCAAAGATCCTGAAACGCCAAATCATACGAAGTTAAGGCTATCCACCCAATTATAACTTCAAATGGCTAAGGCTATTTGCCCATAAAATCCACCCTATAAAGTTAAGGCACTCTGCCCAAATATAACTTCAAATGGATAAGGCTATTCGCCCATAAGAGCCACCCAAAAGGTCAAAGCTATCCGCCCTATATGACCTTCTAAAGGATAAGGCTCTCCGCCCATTATAGCCGCCAAAAGGCTAGTCTATCCGCCACTTATAGCCCCCAAAAGGCTAAGGTTAATTGCCAGTTAAAGCCTACTGTAAGACCGACGCTTCAGCTCGGCATCATATTTGGAACTCGTCTTCGAGCGAGCCTTCTGTAAGACCGACGCTTCAGCACATCATCATATTTGGAACTCACCTTCGAGCAAGCCTTCTACAAGACCAAAGGCTAAGTCGATTCACTACGCACAAGCCACAAAAGAAAAGTCGATTCAAGATGCACAAGCCACAAGAGGCGAAGTCGATCAACAACACACAAGCAACGAAAAGACCTACTATGAGTATGGCATTTAGGCAAAGCTAACTGGAAATCTGCCACAATAGCGAGCCATCACAGTATTTCAAGGCAACAGATCCACGAATAGACTTTACTCCCCGCCTAACATTTCAAGAAAATATTTAAGGCACGGAGTAGGGGGCAATTGATATGCCTAAATCGTAATTCGGTCTGTGGATCCTTATTCGGGTCCGTCCGGCCACCAAAAATAGCATATGAGTCCACCGGCCACTATGGTCTGTGGATCTCTATTTGGGTCCACCGGCAGCCATAGCTAGGACAGGCCGATAGCCATGAAGTCCATATTATACTAATCAAGACTAGAAGACTCGGGCCTCGTCAATAGCTTTGCCACACCGTGAGAAATGAGATCAGGCTAGGGGGCCGACCCACATATATTTAGACAACCAGGTCTGCCAGCGACCTCACCCATGACACTTGGAGAAATAAGCTGCCCTTAGTTTGGCAAGACATTTACATGAAATACGCAATGATCAGCGAGGTCATCAGGGGCATAACAGGTCATCTGAGTATTTGGGAGATATATTGTATCCCATTTGGTTCTTTGATGTCAAAGAACTAGTGTCCCTCGTATCCATCTTTTTATCAAGTTGAACAAGGCAATGCAGATGAGGTTCGCCATCTGCATGATTTTCAGTACATACTCTTGCATAAAAAATGTCAAAATCTTTAAGTAAATTAAACAAATAATCCAAGACGAAAATTGGTATTAATGGGCAATGTGGATATGTTAAAAATAATGATTTGCCTTGAAGACTATACTGAGGGGGTCTGCGAGGAATAATTAGTTATTTTAGAGATAGAGAGAGAGACAGAAGGAAGAATAGTATTTTTGAACTTCTTTACTACTATGGTTTTGTGGAGGCAAAGAGGGACTTTTATAGTGCCCCCCAATTCTGAAAATTAATCTCAGGCTTACACGTGGCAAAACCATATAATATTACTGGTTTTGCCTTCTGGCCGGCAGTTGGATCCCACCCACGTGGCTACAGTAGTATGAAAAGGTTTTAATTGCCAATTAAGTATCTCAGTTATCGGCCGTCATCATTACCTTTTACTGTTGTGCAATAGTAAAAGCAGCATATAAATTCAACCTTTCTGCTTTAACAACTATCGGCTTCCCACTCATTCATCGCTCTTTTTGAAAAATACATTATTCCCCCCTTTTTTTACTATTCTTAAAGCAACTTTTACTGTAGAAATTATTACAAACAAAGAATTTTCTGAGTGTTCTGAGAAAAGAATCTACAACACAATGGAGATTCTTTTAGCCGAAACGGTGTCGGGTGATTATGAGACTGATTGTACGGATATCAAATCCGGATCATCTATTTAATCTGTTAAGTTAAAATACCCTAGTTTTATTGACAGGGCTTTTAACAAGATGAAGAATTTGTCCGTCATGATAGACAGTTGTCTGTTGATGTATAGACCCAGTGTCCAATGAATTCTGAAGGTTGTGTTAGGGTTAAAGTTTTCGATAATGGGTTATGTGAGCCAGATTGCAAACAGGCCGAGTTCATCTTCCCAGTATCTTGTTGTTTGAACATGACCTATTATGGTAATGCCTATGCTAGTTTGAATGACAATGAGTGTCCTTGGTCAATTACTTATGTTTTGGAAAATGCCAATATTAAGGCTGATGTCAATTATTGTAAGTTGAAAGCTTTTCTGAAATTATTCACAGTGAAGAGTCCCAACGAATTAGCATTTAGAGGTCCAATAATTGACATAAAGTCTAAAGTATTCAACAGGGAGAATGTTGATGTTTGGCATTGTGGGTTTAAAAAGCCCACTCTTAGCTATTGTCTTAGTGCTCGTGCTGATAACGTTGGAAAGCCCAAGTCTATAACGTGTGGTCCTGGAGATGCATTTTCAGACAGCAGATCATCTTTTAGTCATTTGGGCCGGCCCAGTTTGTGTGAGTTGTCCAATACACCACCAGGATCGAGTAATTTACTATCTGATACAGTTGAGCCCAATAACAGTGTTGGGCCCGTGAGCGGTCATGGATCTGCAAAGCGTGTTCTGGAAGCTGATCAAAAGAATATTTTGGAAGCTGAAAAAAACAAAACTATATATGGTGTTGCGTGCACCGCAAGCAAACATTGTTAATAAGTATTCTTTATTTGACTGTTTAGTCTTTGAAGTATTGCATGGAAGAAATCTGTGTAAGTTATAATTTTTGGCTGATTGTCTGTTTATTTACAACAGTTTTAAATGGGTTCACGTATATACGATGTGGGCGAATATCCCACAAGTTGGGAAGGATTAAGAGAGATGTGCGTAGATCTTTGGATTTCGTCACAATTGGCACACTTAAGGGCTTGTCAAGAGACAGGGGAGAAATTTGTCTGTCAAGGCCCTTTGTTCATGGAACAGAGGAATCCGTATCTGTTAATGCTAAGGTTGGTTAAATTTCATGCTATTAATCGCAGTTTCAACAGAGGCAAGGCAAATTATACTGTTAAGAAGTAGAAAGCAGTGGTAGATGTTAATAGGCTCATCAATGCCCACTTCGAACAAAAAGATGAGGGACTTTCTAGCTGCCAAACGGAGGTTGGCTTAAGCAAGTGTAAACATGTATCTGTTTGGAACAGTTCCTAGGAACTACTTCAGAACCCCTGTTAGGAGATCTGTTTTACCG
The DNA here is from genome assembly GCA_026214975.1 of Gentiana macrophylla. Classification (NCBI taxonomy): domain Eukaryota; kingdom Viridiplantae; phylum Streptophyta; class Magnoliopsida; order Gentianales; family Gentianaceae; genus Gentiana; species Gentiana macrophylla. The sequence goes on along the minus strand of CM047808.1, from coordinate 87,346,155 downwards.
TATAAAAAAAACCATTCTTTAGGCAGATGAGATTTTCAGAAAGGAGATTGAAAACAATTCATGACAAGCCGACAATTGAAAATGCAGGTGAATGTAAGTTGTTGAAGAATATCAGTCAATGGACCAGTTCTGACCAAAGGCTTGGTCATGATATAAATATGTATGGAATTAATATTAAGGGAATGGTTTATCTTCAAGTGTGTGAAGCTTTAAAAGATCTTCATGTGATTTGGTTTTTAATTGTTGACAAAAAACATAAAGCTACTTCATCAGAAACTTTGAAGATGCGGGATATTTTTGACATTTACGATGATGAACCTTCTACTGCAATGATTAAAGAAGATGTGATAGACAGATTTAGGGTATTAAGGAGGGGTCTGTCTGTCATATCTTCTTTAATCATTGCAGTAGAAGGTTCATCATCGTAAATGTAAAAAATATCCTGCATCTTCAAAGTTTTTGATGAAGTAGCTTTAGGTTTTTTGTCAACAATTAAAAATCAAATCACATAAAGACCTGTTAAAGCTTCACACACTTGAAGATAAACCTTTCCCTTAATATTAATTCCATACATATTTATATCATGACCAAGCCTTTGGTCAGAACCGGTCCCTTGACTGATATTGTTCAACAACTTACATTCACCTGCATTTTCAATTGTCAGCTTGTCATGAATTATTTTCAATCTTCTTTCTGAAAATCTCTTCTGCCTAAAGAATGGTTTTTTTATACGGTAAAACAGATCTCCTAACAGGGGTTCTGAAGTAGTTCCTAGGAACTGTTCCAAACAGATTCCTGTTTTCACTTGCATAAGCCAACTTCCGTTTGGCAGCTAGAAAGTCCCTCATCTTTTTGTTTGAAGTGGACAATTATGAGCCTATTAGCATCTACCTCTGCTTTCGCTTCTTAACAGTATACTTTGCCTTGCCTCTGCGATTAATAGCACGAAATTTAGCCAACCTTAGCATTAACAGATATGGATTCCTCTGTTCCATGAACAAAGGGCCTTGACAGACAAATTTCTCCCAGTCTCTTGACAGGCTCTTAAGTGTGCCAATTGTGACGAAATCCAAAGATCTACGCACATCGCTTTTAATCCTTCCCAACTCGTGGGATATTCGCCGACAACGTATATACGTAAACCCATTTAAAACAGTTGTTATATTTAAAACTGTTGTAAATAAACAAACAATCAGCCAAAAATTATAACTTACACAGATTTCTTCCATGCAATACTACAAAGACTAAACAGTCAAATAAATAATACTTATTAACAATGTTTGCTTGCGGTGCATGCAACACCATATTTAATTTTGTTTTTTTTTTCAGCTTCCAAAATATTTTTTTGATCAGCTTCCAGAACACGCTTTGCAGATGCATGACTGCTCACGGGCCCAACACTGTTATTGGGCTCAACTGTATCAGATAGTAAATTACTCGATCCTGGTGGTGTATTGGACAACTCACACAAACTGGGCCGGCCCAAATGACTAAAAGATGATCTGTTGTCTGAAAATGCATCTCCAGGCCCACACGTTATAGCCTTGGGCTTTCCAACATTGTCAGCATGAGCACTAAGACAACGGCTAAGAGTGGGATTTTTAAACCCACAATGCCAAACATCAACATTCTCCCTGTTGAATATTTTAGACTTTATGTCAATTACTAGATCTCTAAATGCTAATTCGTTGGGCCTCTTCACTGTGGATAATTGACATCAGCCTTAATATTGGAAATTTCCAAAACATAAGTAATTGACCAAGGACACTCATTGTCATTCAAACGGGCATAGGCATTACCATAACAGGTCATGTTCAATCAACAAGATACTGGGAAGACGAACTCGGCCTGTTTGCAATCTGTCTCACATAACCTATTATCGAAAACTTTAACCCTAACACAACCTTCAGAATTCATTGGACACTGGGGTCTATACATCAACAGACAACTGTAAATCATGACGGACAAATTCTTCAACTTTTTAAAAGCCTTATCAATAAAACTAGGGTATTTTAACTTAACAGATTCAATAGATGATCCGGATTTGATATCCGTACAATCAGTCTCATAATCACCCGACACCGTTTCGGCTAAAGGAATCTCCATTGTGTTGTAGATGCTTTTCTCAGAACACTCAGAAAATTCTTCGTTTGTAATAATTGCTACAGTAAAAGTTGCTTTATGAATAGTAAAAAGGGGGGAATAACGAATTTTTCAAAAAGAGCGATGATTGAGTGGGAAGACGATTGTTGTTAAAGCAGAAAGGTTGAATTTATATGTTGCTTTTACTATTGCACAACAATAAAAGGTAACGATGTCGGCCGACAACTGAGATACTTAATTGGCAATTAAAACCTTTTCATACTACTGTAGCCTCGTGGGTGGGATCCAGCTGCCGGCCAGAAGGTAAAACCAGTAATATTATATGGTTTTGCCACGTGTAAGCCTGAGATTAATTTTTAGAATTGGGGGGCACTATAAAAGTCCCTCTTTGCCTCCGCAAAACCATAGTAGTAAAGAAGTTCGAAAATACTATTCTTCCTTCTGTCTCTCTCTATCTCTAAAATAACTAATTATGCCTCGCAGACCCCCTCAGTATAGACTTCAAGGCAAATCAGTATTTTTAACATATCCACATTGCCCATTAATACCAATTTTCGTCTTGGATTATTTGTTTAATTTACTTAAAGATTTTGACATTTTTATGCAAGAGTATGTACTGAAAATCATGCAGATGGCGAACCTCATCTGCATTGCCTCGTTCAACTTGATAAAAAGTTGGATACGAGGGACACTAGGTTCGTTGACATCAAAGAACCAAATGGGACACAATCATATCACCCCAATACTCAGATCCCCAGAAGTGATTCAAAGGTTGCAGACTACATCGCTAAAGGGAGGGTATTTGAGGACATGGGTGTATTTAAAGCATCGCGAAGGTCCCCAAAAAAGTATCGGGATGAGATATGGTCAACAATAATTAATGAGGCCACGTCCAAATCTGATTTCCTTTCACGGTTGCAGGCCGAGCAACCATTCATCTGGGCTACCCAACTCAGAAATCTAGAATATGCAGCAAATTCTAGATGGCCAGAGATTCACCCAGAGTATCAGCCCCGCTGGACCAATTTTGTTAATGTCCCCCAAGAACTTAAAGATTGGGTGGACCAAAATTTGTATTTGGTAAGTGTAGAAAACTTACAATAATTGAATCACTATTGTACAACAATAAAAACATATATTTGAATTCCCATTTCCTGAGAAAAGCACTTTATTTGTCCTTTTTCATTTTCAATCAGAATATTTTCTTCACAGGAAATGCACCAGTCTTCATCTCCCCCACCTGCAATGATTAATGAATAACTTAACATTAATGTTCAGGTGTTTAAGGATTAACTTACCATTAAGGCTTCAGGTGTTTCAGGGTGTACTGGTATTTAATTCACAAAAATCATCCCTGAATTAAAAATTAACATTAATTGGGTCTGTTGTCATAAACCCAGTTCATCATTTCAGGGATTAAGGGATGCAGGTACTGTTACTGTATTGATTAATGAATAACTTAACATTAATGGTCATGGGTTTAATGACTAACTTAACATTAATGGTCAGGGGATTAAGGAATAACTTAAAATTAAGGCTTCAGGGGGTTTTAGAGGGGTGTGTACAAGGCATACTTCAGCTGCTCCCCCACCTGCGTTCATCTCCTCCACCTGCAGGCTGAGCAACCATTCATCTGGGCTACCCAACTCCCAATGCAAAACGAATGAATAGTAGATTTCAACTTCTTTACTACTATGGTTTTACGGAGGCAAAGAGGGACTTATATAGTACCCCCTATTTTGAATTTTGCTGAGTGCCCGACAGCTGTGTCCCACCCACACTGCCCACTAATCCATATCGTACATGTGGCAAAACCATATAATATTACAGGTTTTGCCCGCCACGTGTTGTTTCTAGTCATGAGGCGTAGGGGGTAGGCCGTAGGCATGACGTAGGCGCTCATGACCCTTCTTCTTCCTCTTCTTCACTGTTAATGCCAAAATTTAATTCAAATATTTATTTTTTCAAAAAAAAAAAACTTTTTATATGTTGTTCAGTGAAGAATTCTAAGAACTTTTGTAGTTGAAAGTTAAGTCTAATTCGTTATAAATTATTTTAAATAAATTTTTTACTAAATTTCTCCCTTTGTATTTTTCTAACTATTCATCGTTGACCAAGTCAACATTTTGATTCCGACCTCCGTTCAAAGATCCGTCCGGTCCATCCGTTCCAAATGGGGGGTAATTGCAAGACCTTAGTCGCTTGCACTAACGTCGCTCAGTCTTGCGTGCGGAGGCACTTGAAATCACCATGATCCAACGGTTGGTTTGTGAGTAAATCCAATTTCAATTTCCATGAACAGTGAGTCATCAACAGACAAATTTCTCTCTCATCAATCACTATTGTACAACAGTAAAAACATATATTTGAATTCCCATTTCCTGAGAAAAGCTCTTTATTTGTCCTTTTTCATTTTCAATCAGAATATTTTCTTCACATGAAATGCACCAGTCTTCATCTCCCCCACCTGCAATGATTAATGAATAACTTAACATTAATGTTCAGGTGTTTAAGGATTAACTTAACATTAAGGCTTCAGGTGTCTCAGGGTGTACTAGTATTTAATTCACAAAAATCATCCCTGAATTAAAATTTAACAATAATTGGGTATGTTGTCATAAACCCAGTTCATCACTGAACAACATATAAAAAGTTTTTTTTTTTGAAAAAATTAAATATTTGAATTAAATTTGGGCATTAATAGTGAAGACGAGGAAGAAGAAGGTCATGAGCGGCTACGTCACGCCTACGGCCTACCCCTACGCCTCATGACTAGAAACAACACGTGGCGGGCAAAACCTGTAATATTATATGGTTTTGCCACGTTTAAGACAGTGATTAATTTTCAGTATTGGAGGGCACTATATAAGTCCCTCTTTGCCTCCGCAAAACCTAAGTAGTAAAGAAGTTTAGATGTACTATTCAGATATACTATTCCTTCCTTTTGTCTTATATGCCTTTTTACTGTTGTACAACAATAAAAAGGTTTGTTCTCCGGGTCCTGCAGGTGGGGGAGAAGCCTGCAGGTGGTGGAGACCCACACCCTTAAAACCCTAAAGTCTTAATGTTAAGTTATTCCTTAATCCCCTGACCATTAATGTTAAGTTAGTCATTGTAGGGGGAGAAGATGGATGGTCAAAGTGTTCTAGATGGCCTGCCATTAACACAATTATCCCTGAAAATGATGACCTAGTTTTTGACTGAGATTGACAGTACTCCCAGAAAATCTTCTCCATTAATGTTAAGTTAGTCATTAATCCCATGACCATTAATGTTAAGTTAGTCGTTAATCCCCTGACCATTAATTTTAAGTTAATCAGTAATCATCGCAGGTGGAGGAGATGAAGACTGGTGCATTTCCTGTGAAGAAAATGTTCTGATTGAAATTGAAAAAGGACAAAATAAGTGCTTTTCTCAGAAAATGGGAATTCAAATATATGTTTTTACTGGTGTACAATAGTAATTGAAACAGTAAGGGAAAGAGAGAGCCGCAGTTACAGATTATATAATAAAAGCCCCCGCTTTAATTTTAATTGGGGTTGAAACAGTGATTGATGAGAGAGAAATTTGTCTGTTGATGACTCACTGTTCATGGAACTTGAAATTGGATTTTCTCTCAAACCAACCGTTGGATCATGGTGATTTCAAATGCCTCCGCACGCAAGACCAAGCGACGTTAGTGCAAGCGACTAAGGTCTTGCAATTACCCCCCCTTTGGAATGAATGAACCGGACGGATCTTTGATCGGAGGTCGGAATAAAAATGTTGACTTGGTCAACGATGAATAGTGAGAAAAATACACAGGGGGAATTTTAGTAAATAATTTATATAAAATATTTTATAACGAATTAGACTTAACTTTCAACTACAAAAGTTAACATTACCACTCTTAATGTTAAGTTAGTCATTAATCCCATGACCATTAATGTTAAGTTAGTCGTTAATCCCCTGACCATTAATGTTAAGTTAATCAGTAATCATTGCAGGTGGAGGAGATGAAGACTAGTGCATTTCATGTGAAGAAAATGTTCTGATTGAAATTGAAAAAGGACAAAATAAGTGATTTTCTCAGAAAATGGGAATTCAAATATATGTTTTTACTGTTGTACAATAGTAATTGAAACAGTAAGGGAAAGAGAGAGCTGCAGTTATAGATTGTATAATAAAAGCCCCCCGCTTTAATTTTAATTGGGGCTGAAACAGTGATTGATAAGAGAGAAATTTGTCTGTTGATGACTCACTGTTCATTGACCTTGAAATTGGATTTTGTCTCAAACCAACCGTTGGATCATGGTGATTTCAAGTGCCTCTGCACACAAGACCAAGTGACTCTTGCAATTACCCCCCTTTGGAACGAATGAACCGGACGGATCTTTGATCGGAGGTCGGAATCAAAATGTTGACTTGGTCAAGGATGAATAGTGAGAAAAACACACAGGGGGAATTTTAGTAAATAATTTATATAAAATAATTTATAACGAATTAGACTTAACTTTCAACTACAAAAGTTCTTAGAATTCTTCACTGAACAACATATAAATTTTTTTTTTAAAAAAATTAAATATTTGAATTAAATTTGGGCATTAACAGTGAAGAAGAGGAAGAATAAGGGTCATGAGCGGCTACGTCACGCCTACGGCCAACCCCCTACACCTCATGACTAGAAACAACACGTGGCGGGAAAAACCTGTAATATTATATATACGGTTTTTCCACGTGTAAGACAGATAATTAATTTTCAGTATTGGAGGGCACTATATAAGTCCCTCTTTGCCTACGCAAAACATAAGTAGTAAAGAAGTTGAGATGTACTATTCAGATATACTATTCCTTCCTTTTGTCTTATATGCCTTTATATATATATAAAAGTCGAAATTTATGTATATTTTGGGAGAAAATCTGATTATTCAGTAATGGGGAAAAATAATAAGAAATCATTATTTTTTTTGGGATTTTCTATTTAAGGAAAATAAATCCCATTAGTTCCCATAACCAAAAAGAAATCATAAATTTCTTCATATGCTCTAAGAATAGCGTTGAGTGCACAAAATTAGGTCTGAAAGATTTCTTCCAGTTTCTAAGTCAAATCTTAACGGTTTTCAGATCAGAGTAGAGCAGCGGAATCGTCGTGAAGAGAACGTCGTTTCAACGCCATAAAGTTGGAGTTTTTCCTAAGGTATGTTTCGAGCCCTAGTTAAGTCCTTGACTGAGTTTGATGGTTTCAAACTCATGAATTCGTAGTTTTGTTTTGTTAGAAGCGTGTGATCGAAACTAAATTAAATTTGGATTGATTACATAGGTTTTCTGCCAAAAAGGTTCAAGTTTTGCTGCAGTTTTCCTAAGAGTTTGGTTTTGGGATAGCTTGATAAAAAGTAAGAGGCTCTTCCTATGAATTAATTATGGTTTAGAGAGGTTAGATCGTGTTTTGATGCATTTTTGTATTAAGATTTATGCCTATATGTTGTTTAAGGATTAAGGATTGATTGGGATCATAAAAGTTATGTTTTTTTTGATGATTTTCTGAGAAAAATCGTGTAGAACATGTTTGGAATTGAGTAGAGATCGCAAAGTGTATAAATTCATGTTTTAGGGCTTTACTACATTGAATGCATATGCATTGGCTAGCAATGCGCACGCATTCCTATTACAGGATGTGTGGCCTTAGTTTCTATAAGTGGAATGCGCAAGCATTCGTGATTCAGGATGCTAAATCCTTTTCACAGTAGGTGCAATGCGCATGCATTCAAGGGAATCTTGCGCGCATTCTTTGTTTCGAGTTAGTCTGAGTTTCTCCAAAGCATGAGAAATGCGCGTGCATTAGGCGGACGAGAACTTCCAAAGATATGTTTTACGTCGTGGAATATGCATGGATTCTAAGGAATATGCACGCATTGACCCCCAGTTTTAATAAAACGTTGTTTAAGGTATGTAAAGATATTTTAAACGTTGTTTCATGATCTAATAAAATTAATTAAATATGAACAAGCGTTGATTGAGCTTATGATGCGTTTAGTTCCGGCACCTAATGTACTCTTCATGGGAGTTGAAGTCTGGGACCTTCGGAAGGGCATGATTGGGCTTGTGCCTTGATGAACTAGAGTTCATCAAAGTCCGTGTACTTGATAGGACATGATGTCTTGCTGTCTAAGTAAGGGAGTAGGGTAGTTAAGGCGAGCTTTATCCTTAAAACACTTAGGTGGCTAGTTAAAAACATATAATAATCACATGCTTGCATAGTAATAAGATTAAACATCATGTCACTTTTGGTTAGGCACATGTGAACATCGGCTATGTGACTCGTTCGGATAGGTGTGTTGAAGAGTGTGTTGTTATTTATGTTTTTTTATTATGTATTTGCTCTTTTTATAATAAGGGTAGAAGGGTAATTCCTCTATCATTAAAGTTTTTAGGTTTGTCTTGACCTAAGGTTTAAAGAGGACGGCTCTTTATTTTCAGGAGTGATTAGATTTGTCTGTTTTTGTATTTAAGAGGACCAAGGGCTCCTTTCTGTAATCAATCGAATAATCAATAAAAATAGAAAGTTTTCTTCTTTCTTTTTCTACATGGTATCGGAGTATGGTTGAACGATCCAAAAATCGACCATGAATTTCCTAGCAGCTATGACGGGAGAGCTAAGGAATACATCTTCTGATTCCTTAGCCACTTCCGGTCCTGAATCCACTTTGATCAGGACTGATCAATCCCTTGGAGGAGAAGGCAGCCCGAGTACCACATTTGTTCTGCTCACAACACAAAAACTCAATGGTAAACTTGCAAATCGGAAGCCAAGGAATTCATAAATCATGGCAGAAAGGAAACGTGCATGTCATGTATCTTTTGATCAGGGCGTTAATCCCTCAGCACCATCTGCATTCACTCAGGAACAGTTGGAACAAGCGACCAAACTGATCCAGGTTAAAACCATGGCTCACCAACCCTCAAATGATGCCTCGTGTTCTCTTGTTGAGAAAGGTAATCCATCCAATCCCTCTATTTTGTCCTTTCTTGGAGTAAATCAGCCTACATATTAGGTCATAGATTCTGGAGCCACAGGCCATATGACCCATTGTTCACAAATTTTCTCTTCATATCTCCCTATGCTAGAAATCAAAAGGTGTGGGTAGCAGATGGAACTTTTTCCACCTTTGCTTGAAAAGGGACCATTGTTATCTCTCCAAAGCTGACCCTTAAAAATGTTCTCCATGTCCCTAATCTATCATGCAACCTTCTATCAATCAATAAATTAATTTGTGACTATAAGTGCACCGTGTCTTTTTCTGTTGATGGTTGTATTTTTTAGGATATTCATATGGGGAAGGAGATTGGCAGCGCCAAACTTATGGGAGGGCTGTATGTTCTTGAGGAAGATGAAGAATTCAAGAATAAAATATTCTCTGGAAACTTATGTTTTCAAACTTCTCATTTGAGAGGAATAATGTCATATTGTGGCACTACAGATTGGGCCACCCCATCCCTGGTTATTTAAAAAAAACTATTACCAGATGTGTTTAGTGATAAAAACCAAGCCTTTTTTCAATGTGAGATATGTGAATTGTCTAAATATACCCGTAGCTCTTTTTATCCTCAACCTTACAAGCCTACTAAACCCTTCACTATGATTCATAGTGATGTGTGGGGGCCTGCAAGGCAGAGTACTTTGCTTGGTAAACGTTGGTTTGTAACATTCATTGATGAGCACTCAAGGGTCTCATAGGTGTAGCTTTTAAAACACAAGTCAGATGTCAAACAAGTGTTTGAGAACTTCTACAACATGATTTTAACCCAATTTCAAACTAAAATTGAGATTTTCAGAAGTGATAATGGCAGAGAGTACTTCAACTCTGTCTTTGGACCTTTTTTCTTAAAAAAATGGAATCCATCAGTGTTCTTGTCCAGACACACCCCAACAAAATAGGGTGGCTGAAAGGAAAAACGGACGTATACTTGAGGTAGTGAGGTCCTTGATGATGACCTCCAGAACACCCAAGTATTTGTGGGGAGAGGTTCTCCTAACAGCCATCTACCTAATCAACATACTTCCCTCTAGAGTTCTAGGATTTCAAAGTCCCCTAAATAGGAAAGGCACTTTCATCCCAATACCAGGATCATTTAGGACCTACCTCTTAAAGTGTTTGGGTGCACAGCCTTTATACATGTCCAGAACCAAGGGAAATTGGATCCCAGATCAAAAAAATGTGTGTTTTTTGGCTATTCACCCACTCAAAAAGGGTATAAACTGTTTGATCCTGAAACTCGGCACACTTTTGTCAGCAAAGATGTAACATTTTTTAGGATAATTTTTTTTAAGACTCATGTTCAGGGGGAGATTTTCAATGAACATGACTCCATATCCCAAATTTTACTTGAAGGGGTTGGTGAGTCTAGAATTCCACCTAGTGATGGTTCTTCTTATCAACATGAAAAAGGTGAGGACAACACTACCGATTCACAGACTTTGGGTCAAAACAATGATGAATCAGAAGTTAGTCCCATAACTAGGATTCAAAAGTTCCCAGGAAACATTTATTCTAGAAATAAAGTCTTAATCAAGAACAATGCAGGCTCTCATATGGCTCCCAGCACTGATCAACCTTCTCCCTCACGTGAAGATCTGGAAACAGTCCCAGAAACTGGTGCAGAGACAGTAGCATCCTTATATGAGTCTGATGATTCTGATGATAAGACCTCTACCGAACAAACCATTAAAATCTTACCACCTAACCCTCTTTTGGATGTTCCTATAGCTATAAGAAAACCTCCAAAAGAATGCACTAAACATCCTCTTTACCCTCTCAGCAAATATGTGTCCTATCAAAATCTGTCACCTAAATATAGTATCTTTTTATCCAATCTATCCAGCATACAAATTCCCAAATCCATCCAAGAAGCCCTGTTGTCACCTAGTGGAAAGCAGCAGACTATGAGGAGATTCATGCCCTTGAGAAGAACCATACATGGGATGCGGTGGATCTGCCTGCTGGGAAAACCCCAGTGGGGTGTAGATGGGTGTTTACAGTGAAGTATAATTCAGATGGGTCACTATAGAGATTCAAGGCCAGATTGGTGGCTAAGGGGTACACCTAAACATATGGGTTAGACTACTCTGAAACCTTCTCCCATGTAGCAAAGCTAAATACAGTGAGAATTATTCTATCTGTTGCTGTGAATATGGACTGGCCACTTGAACAACTGGATGTGAAGAATGCTTTCCTTCATGGAAATTTGAAGGAGGAGGTCTATATGGAAACACCACCTGGTTTCTTTGGGAAGAATGGTGGTAAAGTTTGCAGGTTGAACAAGTCTTTGTATGGGCTAAAACAAAGCCCAAGGGCATGGTTTGAGAGGTTTATAAAGTTCTTGAAGAAAGAAGGGTTCAAACAAGGTCAAGCAGACCACACTTTATTTGTTAATATATCAACAACTAGAAAACTGACCATCTTAGTGGTGTATGTGGATGATATCATCCTGACAGGCAGTGATAGTTTGTGGATCAGTCAAGAAAAGTTTGGCCAAAGAATTTAAGATCAAAGAGTTGGGAGATCTGAGATATTTCTTGGGAATGGAATTTGCCAGGTCAGAGAAAGGAATGATAGCGTCACAAAGAAAATATGTTCTGGATCTTTTGGAAGAAATAGGCATGAGTGGGTGCAAACCTACTAGCACCCCCATGAAGGCAAATTTGAAATTATGGGAGAAAAATACTGAAGTCCTAATGGATAAAGGAAGATATCAGAGGCTGGTGGGTAGGCTGATATATCTAGTTCATACCAGGCCAGATATCTCATTTGCAGTAGGGGTAGTGAGCCAGTTTATTCATGCTCCATGTGAACCTCACTTAGAGGCAGTGTACAGAATTCTGAGGTACCTTAAAGGCACGTAATATAGGGACAGGGTTGTGGTTTAGAAAGAGTTCCAACAGAGGAATGGAAGTATATACCGATGCTGATTGGGCTGGTTCCAAGGAAAGAGGGTCAACATCAGGATAGAAACATTTAGTCATGACATATTGATGGACATGGAGTGAACCTTAGATTGAATCGGTCTCATAAAGATAATTTATTAATTATAAAACTTGGTTATAAATCTTAGTTAATTTGTAGCTTCTACCTCTTATTTGAATACTTTGTACTTACCTCAAATGCATGTTTTTCTATTTGTTTGCGGGAGAGAAGATGAACAGGTTGAACAAGACTTCGAGGAAGACTTTGATGACAACAGTTGGAAATAAAATTTATGTTTTGATGATAATTCATCTTATTTGTTTAAAGTATTATCTTAACCCCATTGATGAAGTGCTGAAGCCACCTGTTATAGTGAAAAGCTAAAAGATGTCTAGAACTGAATGTATAAGTTTTACTAGAGTCTGATATTTGTATAGGTTACATCAGACAAGCACTGTAATAGTTAGTGTGTCGTAAAACTGAAAACTGGAAATCATTTAGAAAAATGGAAATCATCAAGACAAGCAAACTGACTCAGAATACACCTACATAGAACTAAAGAAGGTAAGTTCGCTGAGAGTTACAGACTCGGTTGACTTATCTAGAAGATCGAAGAACTGAGGGTTCAAACTCAGTTATGAAGATTACAAGTCGAGACTGTAAAGTTAGACTTCAGGCAAGATTGTGGTGACATGAACTGACTTTATAGATCTTTTATGAAGACCTAAGAATCATAAGGACAATGAATTCTTAGATGATAATAAGTTATGCTGTACTCTGATTAAGTCAATGATAATCAGATGAAAACTGGAGTACTAATATTTGAAGAAGAGTAAAATTTCAGTTAATGCTCCAAGTCAGTTAGGAAACTGACAAGTGAAAAACTCAGTATAAAACTGATAAGGAAACTCAGTTTTATATGTCAGCCATCCAACAAACTGAAAGTACAGTCGAACGTTGTAAAGGAATCAATTTCATTGGATGAGTTCTTGACAATGAAACGGTCGAAAAATATAGCCGTTACAAAAGAGACGTTGATACAATTCGAATTTAAGCCAGATGAACGTTGGACCTCACACTATAAATAGAAGACTTTGAACCAAGGATAAATAACAGAATATACAATAATCAATGAGCAATTTTGTGCATTAGTCCATTTTATTCGAATTGCTATAATCTCTGAACTATAACAAGATCATATCTAGTATTTCTTCAAGTGTTCAAGCTACAAAGAATTTATCAAGAATCCAACACTTTGAAGAACCACAAACAAGAATCAATTTATTGATTCTCAGCCCAACTTTGATTCTACATCAAAGGTTTTAGGCTATCGTGAAGCAACCGGAAGGTTTCGCCAAGGACAGTTGTGACAAGCAGTCGGGTAGACTGTGTTTGTGGTGGTAGCTGGTGAAGAGGCAATCCTACCCTCTAAGGACCAGTGGTTCAAGCATTTGAAGAGCAGCAATTCTACCTGTTCTACAACCGTTTAGATAGTGACGCTAGGGATTAGCCAAGGACTATTGTTTAGGACTTTTTGTAATAGTTCACCTCAAGAAGTTCTAGTGGAATTTTCCTCCGCACCATAGGGGAAGAGAGGACGTACAAGATTACACCACCTGGAACCTCTATAACATCCGCCTTATTTACTTTACGCATTTATTTATTTATTCAGCATTTACTTACAGCATTTTGATACTTGATTGTTATATACACCACACGTTCTGGCCCGACATTCATCGAATTCAGATTCACACAGACTCACTTTAGTAAAAAGAATAACAAGATCAAGAAAAAGGCTAGAACTACATCTGCTGCCGCTTGACTTAGTTTCAGCTTAAGTCAGTTTGACTTAATCTCAGCTTTGTCAGCTTAACTCCACACAAGTTATAACTGAACTTTAAGTTGTTTAAAATCCAGTTTTAGGGACAAGTTTATTCACCCCCCTCTAAACTTGTGTTAGCCTTTCCAAAGGACCAACAATTGGTATCGGAGCAGTGTTTCTTTAACAAAATATCATTTGCTCTATATCTCCTCTAGTTGTTATTATTTGGAATCTCAGTTTTTCAATTAATCTACTATCAGTCTTCACTCACTCACAATGGATAATAATCAATATGCGAGACAAATGCTTATGTGCAACATGGACAGATTTGACGAATATAAACGTCGTATGCAGGATTTTCTAGCAGCTTCTCATGATGAAATGATGGATGTACTCACCGATGGACCAATCCAGATCACCTACATGCAAACTGAAGGTGAAAGACAAATTCGTGTTCCAAAGCCCAAAGCCAAATAGACTAGTGATGATCGCAAGCGAAATAATCTCAACAATGTTGCGATGGACTTTATCCTTAGAACTCTTGCCATCAACATGTACTTGAAGGTGAAAGAATGCACAACTGCCAAGGAAATGTGGGACAAACTTCAGTTAGTTTGTGAAGGAACAGATTCAATCAAGGAAATTAAATTTTCTGTTGCAAAACAAAAGTTTTAGAATTTCAAGATGAAATCTGGAGAAACCATTGACCAAATGGAGACAAGATTCAGTGCTATCATGGATGAACTAGATCTACTCAAGACTGAATACTCAAAGAAAGTTATCAACACAAGAATCTTGAAGGCATTACCAATGTGCTGGAAAATGAAGGTCACTGCCATGGAAGAATCAAGAAGACTTGATGTAGAGGATTCATTCAAGATCTTTTCAGATTTGAAAGCTTATGAATTCAGTGAAGATTTCACAAGCACAGCTGCAATAATCAAAGCTCTGGAAGAACCAAAGACCACAGCACTTGCAGCAGCATCAAATGACATTCAAGAAAACTCATCTAGCAATCTTCATGAATTGGATGATATGGAAGAACAAATGGCTCTAATGATGAACAGAATTCGAAGAATGAAGAGTGGACACCCAGTCACTCAAAAGTTCATCAAAAGGACTCTTGATAAAAGAAAAGACGATGAATATCTCTGTTTCAACTGCAAGAAGCCAGGACATTATAAAGATGAATGTCCAGAACTGACCAAGAAGACTCCACCAAGAAGAGTTGGTAGAAGAGCACTCCTTGCTGGAGATGAATTAGATTATGGTCGTGCTTGAAAGACTATCGATGACACACGCTTTAATGGCACACATGGAAGATCCAAATGAGGTGTGTGAATCAAACTCTAAATACTCTTCAGTTCAGATTTCCATGATAAATGCATGTTCTTTGACTGTTGACTCCAATCCAAAAAATCTAGAATTAGAAGAAACGCTTGACGGATTGATGAATCAGCTAGTAACTATTCAAGCTGGTTATGAATCAATTAAAGCTGAAAAGGAAAGTCTAATTCTTGAAGTTAAAAGATTGAAGTCTGAACTGAAAATGTTGAAACTGACTAAAACTGATAAAGAAAAGATTCAAAGATCGACTCATTGCATCGGCGACAAAAAGAATCAATCGTTTGCTCAATCAAGTTCAATTACTGGATTCAAATCAGGAAAACCATATGGAGACAAAACTGGTTTAGGATTTGATACACAACAATCTTCCAAGGATAGAACTAGCAAAGCTGCTGGACCTAGTACCAAAACTGGTATTAAGTTCATAGCTGAGCAACTTCCACAAACTGAGAAAATTGCTGAACTAGTAAAGCCGGTATCACACGGATAAATCAGTTTTCTAAGAAGACAAATCGTATCTACCAACAAAGGTAAATCAAATGGTAGATCACCAGTATCCAATGGAAACCGAAACGGAAAATCAACCGCCGAGATCCACAAAACCAATCAAGTCAGGAACCAGAAAAATTACAATCAAGGTAAATCCAAGAATATCAATCATTCAAAGATTCACACATTCAGGGGTAAGGAAGACTATATCCCACCGATGATGATTGGAATTTTCTTCAATTTGTTAATAAAGCGATAATGACAATCATTCCGGACGAAAACTTATCACAAGTTTCAGTCAAAACTCAAGAAGAGGACTAATCTTAGTTCTCAAGATAAGTCACAATACAAAGGTCACCCGGACCTCGATGCGATGAATGATGGTTATCATTCAAGCTTTAATAACAAAAAGCATGATGGAAACAAATTTCAGTCAAAAGATCTGAGAGATCATATAAATAAGACACAGTCCAAACATAGATACTATGGGAGTGTGGCTTACATATATGAAAACAAGTGCAACAATATCCGAAGAATCCCAAAAGGATATATTCCCAGAGTTGTACTAACAACTGACCCCTATGGACCCAAACTGAATTGGGTACCTAAAAACTTTTAATTTTTATTGAAAGATATTTGGTACTTTGACAGTGGTTGCTCTAGACACATGACAAAGAGCAAGGACTGTCTCAGTAATTTTATTGCAAAGGATGGGCCAAAAGTCAATTTTGGAAGTAAAGATAAACCCGGTTACACCAGAGGTTATGGCACCTTAATCAGAAATGGACTTACAATCAAGAATGTATCTTATGTAGAAGGACTGCACTACAATCTACTCAGCACCAGTCAATTTTGTGATATGGGATACAAAGTTACTTTTGACAAAGAATTCTACGTTGTCATCAGCGAATCAGCTTATCAAGTTGTTCTATCCGGAAGAAGAAAAGAAAACATGTATGTAGTAGATTGGACAACTGCCGTTGCTGAAACTTGTTTACTTGTGCATACCAAATCGAGAGATCGATTGGCTATGGCACAAGAAATCGAGTCATCTTAACTTTGATGACATCAACACACTTGTTAAGCGACTAGTCATTGGACTACCAGAGATCTCATACAAAAGGGCGATTTGTGTGTGTGACGCATGTCAACAAGGAAAACAAACAAAAGCAAGTTTCAAGACCAAGTCTCGACATTCAACAACTGACAACTAGAATTGCTACACATGGATTTATTTGGACCTATTACACCAATTAGTATCGGTGGAAAGAAGTATACATTGGTGGTAGTAGATGATTTTTCAAGATACACTTGGGTAATCTTTCTAACCAAGAAAAGTGAAACCAAGCAAAGGCTTACAAATTACTCAAGAGACTTGAAATCATAAAGGAGTTTCAGCCAGAAGATAAGATCGAGATAAAGGAACTAAATTCCTCAACAAAGGTGATTATTGAATATTGTGAAGAAAATGGTGTTTTACATCAACTTGCGCCACCGGAACACCTCAACGAGAATGGTGTGGCTGAAAGAAGAAACAGAACACTCAAAGAAGCAGGAAGGACTATGATCTGTGAAGCTAAACTACCGGAAAGATATTGGGCAGAAGCAGTTAACACAGATTGTTACACTCAGAACAGAGCTCTCATGAACAAGAGACATGAGAAGACTCCATATGAAATTTGGAATGGAAGAAAACCAAATGTTTCATACTTTCATGCTTTTGGAAGCAAATGTTTCATACACAATAATGGAAAAGATCAACTTCACGTTTTTCATTTAAAGTGATGAAGGAATTTTCTTGGCTATTCAAGTGTCGACAAAGCTTTTAGAGTATTAAATAAAAGGACACTCAAGCATGAAGAATCAATACATGTAGTATTTGATGAACCAAACTTCCTGGTGAAACAATCAAGACCGACAAGAACCGGTTTCTCGGTCTCGATTACCAGTCACGCGAACTTGTTTTTTGATTGACATTGGAAGACTACAAATTTCGAATGTTCGATCAAGATCGAGTCTCGCCTTCCAATTGCTCAACAACTGAACAACTTCATTCAGTCGATTGAACAAGTTCAAGAACCGCTTTTGAAGAATCGATTTGAACAAAATGCAAATCGAGTTGATACAAACTCACACACATCAATGGATGAAAGATCACCCTGAAGAACAAGTTATTGATGATTCTCAGGCTGGAGTTCGAACAAGACATCAACTAGATGCTATGATTGCATGCTTTCTATCTCAATCAGAACCTAAAGAAATTGAAGAAGCTTTGAAAGATCCAGATTGGATATTAGCTATGCAAGAATAACTCAATGAATTCGAGAGAAATCAAGTATGGGAATTGGTAGATAGACCAGTTCATGTCAATATCATTGGAACCAAATGGGTTTTCAGAAACAAACTTGATGAAGATGGGAATATCATCTGAAACAAAGCTAGACTTGTAGCCAAAGGATACTCTCAAGCAGAAGGCATAGACTTTGATGAAACTTATGCACCAGTTGCAAGATTAGAAGCAATCAGATTATTTCTTGCCTTTGCAGCTCACAAGAAATTCAAAGTTTATCAGATGGATGTTAAAAGCGCGTTCCTGAATGGAATTCTTGAAGAAGAAGTATATGTTCAACAACCACCCGGATTTGAAATCAAAGATCAAGCGAGATAAAGTTTTGAGACTAAGGAAAGCTCTTTATGGACTTAAACAAGCACCAAGAGCTGGTATGAAACTCTATCTCGGTTTCTAGTGGATAATGGATTTATCAAAGGAACAATCGACAAAACATTATTCGAGATGAAGAATGGAGAAGATGCTCTACTTGTTCAAATTTATGTTGATGATATCATTTTTGGATCGAAAAATGAATAAGTTATGTGAGAAATTTGCAAGTTTGATGAAGAGCAAATTTTGAGATGAGTATGATGGGAGAATTAAATTATTTCCTAGGATTGCAAGTTAAACAGGTTAGATGATGGAATTTTTATTCACCAAACCAAATATACAAGAGAACTTATCAAAAGTTTGGTATGGAGAAATATCTTGGAATTTCTACAAACAATGGGGACCAACATCGAGGCTTGATGAAGACAAAGAAGGCAAAGATGTTGATCAAACACTTTACTGAATGATGATTGGAAGCTTACTCTATCTTACGACAAGTAGGCCGATATATCTTTTCTTCGTCGGTGTATGTGCAAGATTTCAATCAAAACCAAAGGAAAGTCATCTCACGCTTGTGAAAAGAACTTTGAAATATCCAAGGACACATATGGAGTTGGAATTTGGTATTCAAAAGAAGGAGAATTCAAGCTGATTTCTTATTCAGATTCGAGATTATCTTTGGATGCAAAGTGGATGAAAAAAAGCACATCAGCACATGTCGGTTACTAGAAATAGACTTGTGTCATGGTTTAGCAAGAAGCAAAACTCAATCTCAACTTCTACAGCTGAAGCTGAATATATCGCAGCTGGAAGTTGTTGTGCTCAAGTTTTATGGATTAGACAACAATTAAGAGACTATATGATAGAAGAAGGAACAATTCCCATAATGTGTGATAACACCAGTGAAATTGCAATTACTGATAATCCAGTTTTACACTCAAGGACAAAGCACATTGATGTACGTCACCACTTTATAAGAGATCATGCAGAGAAGAAGGATATAACAGTTCTATATGTACATACTGAAGATCAGTTGGCAGATATCTTTACAAAGCCATTGGACAAAGAAAGATTTGCCAAATTAAGAACTGAGTTGGGAATAATCAAAGTCAGCTAAATCAGTTAAGCCAGAGATTCGTCAATGGGATTAATCTTTGTTATGTTGGGTGCGCTCACTTAATAGACTAGTCATTGATATCAACAATCTCAAACTGATTAACTGAAACTGAAAATTTGATGGAACTAAATTATCTCTAGAACTGACCTCAGCATCAGTTTTCATTCCAGTCAAATTTAGTCAAAGGTTGATATGGTAAAATCCTCAGCGGTTATGTCACATTAAATTACCGCAGTTCTTTTTGTCAGAATTTCACGTGTACACCCTACGATTGTCAGAACAGTACAAGCATCGGTTACCAAAACCATCATGGAATTTGAAAAGTTGTACTACTCAACCGCCATAATATCCTACCTATTTATTCAACCACCATTCACATTATCTTCATTCGAAATCCAAACTCTTCATCTCTTTCCAGAAAGAAAAACATACTCTTTGCAACCCTTTCTCTCAAAATTAAATTTTTGTGTTCACATTCAATATGGCCACTTCAGATAGTTCGAAAGAAAAACGATTGATCACAGAGCTGGATGAACTAACACTTGAAATGTATGAAGGTATGTGTCAAAACACTCTGTTAGCCAGCTGGGTACGTGATAAAATCGAGAAACTACCCGGATTGAGGAACATCTTAGAAGTTCAGTTCAAAGAAAAACGTGATGTGGAAGGCATTTTGCAATTTTGGCAAAATATGCGATTAGTAAGAGACTCCTTGATAACTACAGTACGTGGAGATCGCATTGTTCACAATGAAAGAGTCATAAGGTCTCTCTTTGGCTTCGCAAATACAACAGCAACTTCAACAGATTTAGCCACTCTACCATTGAAAAGAGAAGCTTTTCTTGAGATGCTTACCTTTTCTACAGAACCAATCGAACCAGGCATTCATGTAGACAAAATCAAACCAGAATTTGGAAACCTCAGCAGATGGCTCAGCAAACACGTCATTGGGAAACCCAAAGGAGTTAATATACTATCAGAAGAGAATATCTATCTCATGAATATAATCTGGGATGGAATAGAATTCAATTGGGCAGGCTATGTTGTAAATCAGTTCAAGAAACAACATTTAGCTGAATTAGACAGTGTGAAAAGAGCTCAAGCTGAAGGACAAGTAACTGATGGAAGATTCCGACTGAAGAAGACTCTTAGTGGAATCATTCAGTTTTACTCAGAATGAATTAAGGAAGGGAAGCAAGCAAGGCAAAATGCAACTTCAAAGGAAATCACAGAAACAACTTCCCAACCTGAAGCAAGTCAGAAAACTGTGTCTCAGCCGGAAGCTGTACACAAAGGGACCAAGCGAAAAGCTGAATCAGCAGAAGCAAGATCAGTTGTAGGATGTTTGTACCCAGAAATCTTAAGTGAAAAAGCACCAACTGAGGGGGAAGAACAACATCAACTGACTACTGAAGGTACACAAGAAAATGTCACTACTGACCATACAACTCGATTCTGAAGAATCGGTTCAAAGAATCGGCTGAAGTCTTGGTGACAAAATCATCAAGCTGGTGAAAATGAAACTTCAACCAGAAGATGTTCGAGATATCAGTTTACAGAATGAAGAGAAATTACTCTTGGAGAAATTGGAAGTTAGAGACCTTTACTCTCTGTTTCCTATTTCAGAATTTCTTGACAACTTTTTCAAAAGATTTACTGAACTAGCAAAAAGAAGAGGATCAGACACATCATCTAAAGACAGTTCAAAGAAAAAGGATGATGATGACCATGATAAGTCAAGAAAAGATGCTGATGAGACTACAGTTTTGAAAACAGAAACTCAACCTCAACCTCTAGCAACGCAAACTGTACCACAGCAAGAAGAATTGCCAGTTGGAGATCAGACAACTGACAATCAGCAAGCAGCTGATGGAATTGATAATCGGCAACTGATGATTATTGATGATAATACTCAGGTTAAGGATCAAATAGAAGCTACATATGATCCTTCTGACATCCTCACAAAGGATGAATTGGCAAAAGTTCATGAAAACTTGAAAATTGTACTCAGTCAGAGAGATACACAAAATGGCCTTTTATCAAACATCTCTGGATACCTTGATTATAGAACTAGAACTGATGTTTCAGTTCATGCAAGATTAGAGTTGATCCACAAATCAAGTTCAAGTTCTGCTTCAGAAATTGTGTTACTCAAACAACAACTCGAAGACTCAACCGCAGTAGATAGGGAAACTCATGCTCAGGCTCATTGGCATATGAATCAGCATATCTACGGGTTAGAAACTCAGCTTAAAGATGTACTTGCTTCTCAGCGACAAATCTCAGAAGATCAAAAAGCAACTCATGCCCTGGTAGATCAGTTATATGATGCCAAAAGGGGAAGTCAAGAAGAAAAGTCAAGTTACTTGGAGAAATGAAGCGACTTGAAGAAGAATTACAAAGATACGGTCGATCCTAAATTTTTGAAGAAAGATTTAACTGATGATCAACTTATTGAAAAATATAGTCAACCTGGAGACAGAAGAGTTACTCTTACAAAGGATCTGTGGACGCAGTTTATCAAAGATTACAATCCTATCAAAGGCAAATACAGGGACATGACAACTGAAGAATCCCTGAACTACTTTTTATCTAATTTATTCTCAAAGCAGAAAATGGCACAATATAAGAAGGATCAGAGGATTGATGATAAACTGAAGATTAAAGACAAGACTGAACAGATGAAAGTTGATCTAGTAGAATTTGAAAATTACTACTTGAAAGAATCATGCTTACCCAAGCTAATTCAATGGAAAAGATGGAAAGAAGGTAGTCAAGTTGACTACAACAAGACTTTCTCAAAGGAAGACTCCAAGCTAGAAGAAGATTTTCGATTGTATGACAAAGCAAGGAAATATGACTCAGTCATGCAAAAAGCTAAGAAGAAGCTTAGTCTTTAATCACAGTTATTTGAACAAAATGTACTTATCCAGTTTTTGCTCATTCTAATGAAACCAGTTTTCCAGTTTTACATTGTTTTGATCTTTAATATTTTCTTTTAGGGAGAGTTTTGGCATCATCAAAAAGGGGGAAATTGTTGGAAATAAAATTTATGTTTTGATGATCATTCATCTTATTTGTTTAAAGTATTATCTTAACCCCATTGATGAAGTCTTTGGCCAAATTGTTATAGTGAAAAGCTAAAAGATGTCTAGAATCGAATGTATAAGTTTTACTAGAGTCCGATATTTGTATAGGTTACATCAGACAAGCACTGTAATAGTTAGTGTGTCGTAAAACTGAAAACTGGAAATCATTTAGAAAACTGAAAATCATCAAGACAAGCAAAATGACTCAGAATACACCTACATGGAACTGAAGAAGGTAAGTTCGCTGAGAGTTACAGACTCGGTTGACCTATCTAAAAGATCGAAGAACTGAGGGTTCAAACTCAGTTATGAAGATTACAAGTCGAGACTGTAAAGTTAGACTTCAGGCAAGATTGTGGTGACCTGAACGGACTTTATAGATCTTGTATTAAGACCTAAGAGTCATAAGGACAATGAATTCTTAGATGATAATAAGTTATAGTGTACTCTGATTAAGTCAATGATAATCAGATGAAAACGGGAGTACTGATATTTGAAGAAGAGTAAAATCTCAGTTAATGCTCCAAGTCAGTTAGGAAACTGACAAGTGAAAAACTCAGTATAAAACTGATAAGGAAACTCAGTTTTATATGTCAGCCATCCAACAAACTGAAAGTACAGTCGAACGTTGTAAAGGAAGCAATTTCATTGGATGAGTTACTGACACAGCAGAACGGTCAGAAAATATAGCCGTTACAAAAGAGACGTTGATACAATTTGAATTTAAGCCAGATGAACATTGGACCTCACACTATAAATAGAAGACTTTGCACCAAGGATAAATAACAGAATACACAATAATCAACGAGCAATTTTGTGCATTAGTCCATTTTATTCGAATTGCTATCATCTCTGAACTATAACAAGATCATATCTAGTATTTCTTCAAGTGTTCAAGCTACAAAGAATTTATCTAGAATCCAACACTTTGAAGAACCACAAACAAGAATCAATTTATTGATTCTTAGCCCAACTTTGATTCTACATCAAAGGTTTTAGACTGTGAAGCAAACCGGGAAGGTTTCGCCAAGGACAGTTGTGACAAGCAGTCGGGTAGACTGTGTTTGTGGTGGTAGCTGGTGAAGAGGCAATCCTACCCTCTAAGGACCAGTGGTTCAAGCATTTGAAGAGCAGCAATTCTACCTGTTTTACAACTGTTTAGATAGTGACGCTAGGGATTAGCCAAGGACTATTGTTTAGGACTTTTTGTAACAGTTCACCTCAAGAAGTTCTAGTGGAATTTTCCTCCGCACCACAGGGGAAGAGAGGACGTACAGGCTTACACCACCTGGAACCTCTATAACATCCGCCTTATTTACTTTACGCATTTATTTATTTATTCAGCATTTACTTACAACATTTTGATACTTGATTGTTATACACCTCACAGTTCACAACTGACATTCATCGAAATTCGATTCACAAAGACTCACTTTCGTAAAAGAATAACAAGATCAAGAAAAAGGCTAGAACTATATCCACTGCCGGTTGACTCAGTTTCAGCTTAAGTCAGTTTGACTTAATCTCAGCTTTGTCAGCTTAACTCCACACAAGTTATAACTGAACTTAAAGTTGTTTAAAATCCAGTTTTAGGGACAAGTTTATTCACCCCCCCTCTAAACTTGTTTTAGCCTTTCCAAGGGACCAACAACAACGTTTGAGGACGCCGACGTTGAAGCATTTACTTTATTCTTTGTGTTATGATACATTAGAACTTGTTGTTCTTTTTGGAGACCTTTTGTGTTTCGTTGTTGTTTCTTTTGGAGGATTTCATACGTTTTAAGTTCCGTTGGTTTTCCGATGTAATAAAGTTATATTTCTATCTTTAGATTGTTTGAGTTTCTACTCTTGTTGGTGTGAAAAAAATATACCCGAGTTTTTTGCTTCCGTTTTGCTTTAACTCAATACGACATAGTAGAGCCTTACATATAATATAGAATTTATTTTAAATTATACGTGCCGAACGATTCTTTTCCGGATAAGGACTCGGTGTCCGGGAACGGGGCGTTACATGCAAGGGCGGACCCAGCATAGGAGAGGAGGGGGGGTGCATGGACCCCACTCAATATTCCGGGCGAAGTTACTAGTATACCCTTCTAATAATATTAAAAATATGTATGTATACATTTTCAGACACTTTTCAATATAATTATGTGTTTAGTTCAACTGGTTAAAAGCTTTATTATACACCCTAAGGTCACTGGTTTGAATCTTGGGTGATGCACGTTTTTTTCACTTTTTTTTTTAATCTGGTCCCCACTGGAAAATTTTCCTAAATCCGCCACTGGTTACAAGCGTTACAAAGATATATAAGGTAAGTAATTGCGATCTCAAATAATCAAGAAAAACCTAGAAAAGTCTAATTTACTAAATGGGATCAAGGATCACATAAATTATCTATTTGAGACAACAATAAAGAACATCAACCTAGAAAAGTCTACTTTACCAAATGGTATACTTGTAATATCAAAGAATTCCACAATCACAATCATGTTTTTATGTATCACAACTAAGAAACACAACAAAAATCAAAATCTTATCTTAAACATACATGAAAACTAATTCTATGTGTTTAAGAAGAACAAACTAGTCATAGTTTACAATGAACTAATTCTAAGCGTTCAAGAAGAACAATCTAGTCATAGTCTACGATGAACTTAATTAAAAAGTATACTTTTTTCATTAAAACTAATACAATTACCGAAATTTGTTAGTGTTCACGAACGACTAATTCTAGCCCTCAAGAAGATATACATGAAAACTAATCCTAGTGTTCAAGAAGATACATGAAAACTAATGCTAGTGAACATACAACTACATCCACTTTCACACTTTCAAAAAACACTAGCATACATGAAAACACAAGACTTGACTAGGACATATATAGCTTACAGAGAAATATACTACAAACATAAATTCTCTTACTTATCCATGAACTTAAAAAAGTATACACCTCTGAATAAACTTACACATACATTAACTTAAAAAAGTATACACCTTTGAATAAACTTACACATACATTAACTTAAAAAAGTATACACTTTTTTTTAAGTGGAAAATACTTTTGGATGTAAGTAATTTTGGAAACAAGTAGCTATGCATCATTTCCTTTCCTTAACGCAAGTTTCCTTCAAAAGCTATTATAGGTTATACATTTAAAACTTACAGAACATTAAACTTGAAAACCGCTATAACTACCAGTACAACTATCCACTATAACTATAACTATAACTATCATTTTCATCATTTCCTCAAAACTACAACTATCAATTATCCACTATATCCACAAAATACCACTATCAATTATCCACTATAAGTTATAACTACAACTACAACTACAACAATCAACTATTTACTATATCCACAAAAATACATTTCTTCCAAATTCCATAGAAGTCTAAACTAGAAAATATAAGCAAATGTTTTTGAAGAAATTGACGAAATTGATTGGATTACCTAGGATTGTAATATTCCGATTTTCGGGAAAGGGCAGACGTGTCTTTTTGCGAAAACGAAATATTAGGTTCGGTTTCCTTTTTATTCGGAGTTAATTATTTGGACATATTTATATATATAATTTGGAGTTTTATATATATAATTAAAAGAAAATTCAGTTTTTAGTGATCAAGGGCAATTAAGGAAAAGATTGACTCCTTTATTATGTTAAGACCTAACTTAAAATCGAAATTGATCTAAGAATCCCCCCATCTCTCTCTGCGCATGTTTGAGGAGAGAAAAGGCCAAAGAGTTTTCTTGATAATTGAAGCATCCGTTAACCGTTTTCGATCACGCAAGAGTTTCGAATCGTCGTGATAAGAGCATCGCTTTAGTATCGATTCGATTGCAAAGCGCATTTTTTTTTTTTGAGGGATCGATTCTGCCTCATGGTCGCTTAAGGTAAGGAAAACCAGTCCTATGAATTCAATTGTTGGCTATAAGGATTTGATCATGATCTAAGGCAATTTATGTGTTAGAGCTTTGAGTTGTTGCTTTGGTAATTGTCTATAGAGGTTATGGTAGTGTTAGATGAGGTTTATGTGCTCAATGTGTTGTCTTTTTATGGTTTTTGGTTGAAATACGATCTGGAAATCGCATGGTGATGAAGTTAGGGTTTAGGTCGAACCCAGGTGAGCGAGCGTCCGGTATTCTCGACGACGGCGTCCACCTAGGTTCCACCTTGGACGAGCGTCTGGTTGTATTGGACGGGCGTCTGAGGTGCAATTTTACATTCAGGATTGAAATGGGTTTGGTGGACGGGCGTCCACTATTCTGGACGGGCGTCCAAGTCTTTAAACGGGCGTCCAGCTTTTATGCGCCCTCCTTTCTATGTTAGTTCTTTGTTCGTCAGCCTTGAAAACATGCTTTAACTACATGAAACCTTTATATATGATATGTTAATATGGTATAAACATAGACAAGCCTAAATTGAGTTTCGCTTGTTCGATTAAAACACCGAATGTACTCGTAAAGGGAGTTGAAGTTCGGATCCGTCGGAAGAGCATGATAGGCTTGTGCTTTGATGAATTAGGATTCATCAATGTCTGTGTATGTGCTAGGACTTGTCCGTGTCTAGTGGTCTAGGAAGAGAGTGGTATGTGTGAGGATATTATTTGAAAACACTTAGGTGGCTAGTTAATAACTTAATAAACAACGTATGTGACTAGTAAAAGATTAAACAACATGTCTCTCTTGGCTAGGCACCAGGCTAAATCGCGATGCATGTGCTACCTCTGAAGGTGGAGGAACTTCGTAGGTTAAAAGACCCTATGTACGGAGGGACTCTGCTGAGGTGTGCGTGCTATCAGAGTCTACCTTTTCTAGACTTCGTGGGTATTGGTGTGATCCACTAATATGTTGCAAAAGAGTGTCCCGAGGTAGAAGAACTCTGTAGGTCAAAGACCCTAAGTACAAAGGGACTCTGCTGAGGCGGATGGCGTAGTGCCCTTGAGTGCGGTTGTAACATAGATAGGCTAAGTTAGAAACAGGTTAGTCACAACGTGTTGATGAGCATGAAGTGAACCCTAGATGGAGTTGGTCTCATTTAATCAACTAATTAAATAATTAACTTTTCGTTATAACTATGATTGCTTTTATAGCTTCTCTTTCTTTCTAAGTACGTTGTACTTACCTCGAATGCATACTTTTTCTATGTGTTTGGGGACGAGAAGACGAACAGGTTTTCGAGGAAGGGTTTGACGACGACGTTTGACGCCGCTCGTTGAAGAATCAAGATGTTTCTATTCTGCTTTTCTTTGGTTGTACTTTCGTTACTTTTGAGGTAGACCACCGGTTTTGACGATTTGTCGTATTCTGTCTTTTGGGATTTTCGTACTTTTCCAAATGTAAAAATTTTACATTTCTACCTTTAGATTTCTTTTCTACTCTTTAATTTTGGGAAAATTTTATATACCCGAGTTTTGCTTCCATTTTGCCTTTAATTTGATACGACGTAGTAGAGGCTTACGTATAAAATGAATTTTTTTTTTTTAATTTTATTTTATACGTGCCGAACGTTTCTTTTCCGGATAAGGACTCGGTGTCCGGGAACGGGGCGTTACAAGGATAAAGGAAGAGTTTGGCTGGAGGAGGAGGAGGTGGAGTTGCCGGAGTGGAGTTGAGGCGGGAGGCCAGTCCGACAAGGAGATAAGGGTGGGAGGTGGAGTTGAGTGGGGAGGGGTGGCAGAGGAGAGTTGGGGCGGAGGATTTTCAGAGGAAAAACGTGAGTAGAAGAAGAGGAAGAAGAGGAGGAAGAGAAAGAAAAGAGTACGTCTATTAATTAGGTTGTAATTATTTTTTGCGACGGCGCGCTATTTAATGCGATGTCGTCGCATAAAATGACATGTATTTATTAAAATACTCCCTCCGTTCCGTATTATAAGTCCTTTTCGATTTTTCACACAGATTAAGAAAAATCATAAATGAGTTACTTTTTAATATATCAAGACAAAATAGTGTATTGGTTTTTGGGATTGACTTATAATATTGCATTGTTTAGTGTGAAAGTGAAAACAATGCATTAATCTTATATTGCGGGACAGAGGGAGTATAATAATTTGAAGGGTGAAAATATTATTTCAATGTGTATATATATATATTTTTTTCAATGTATATATATTATTTCAACGTGTGTGTGTGTGTATATATATATATATATATATATATATATATATATAAAATTAATTATATTATGAAAATTACAAAATAAATCATCATTATAATTAAAAATAATGATATAAATCCCGTGATTCAAATCAGGATCTCACTAACGAGTCTCGAGATTGAAACGATCGACTCACTAACAAGCCTCAAGATTGAAATGATCGACTCACTAACGAACCACGAGATTGAAATGATCGACTCACTAACGAGCCTCAAGATTGAAATTATGAACTCACTAACTAATCCCCAGTTTTGAAATCATGAACTCAATCATGAACCTTAAAATTGAAATGATCAAATCAGAATCTCACTAATGAATCCCGTGATTCAAATCGGGAACTCACTAACGAACCTCGAGATTGAAATCATCGACTCAATAACGAAACTTTAATTTGAAATGATCAAATCAGAAACTCCCTAATGAATCCCGTGATTCATATCGGGATCTCACTAACGAACCTTAAGATTGAAATCATTAACTCACTAACGAATCCCGTGATTCAAATCATGAACTCACTAAGGAACCTCATGCTTCAAATCATTGACTCACTAACGAACCTTGAGTTTGAGATCATGAAATTATTAATGAACACCGGGTTTCAATTCATCAAATAGATCTTTAACGAATCCCATGATTCATATCATGAACTCAGTAACGAACACCGTGTTTGAAATCGTTAACTCAATAACGAACCATGACTTTGAAATCACTACCGAATAACAAACCCCGCCGCGGGATTGAACTCATAAACTCAAATAACAAACCCCGGGATTGAAATCACTTTCCAATAACGAACCCCGACCTGGGATTGAACTCATAAACTCAATAACGAACCCCAAGTTTCAAATCATAACTCAATAATGAATCACGTGATTCAAATCAGAGTCTCACAAACGAACCTCGGGCTTTAGATCATGAACTCACCTACGAACATCGGGTTTCAAATCATGAACTCACTAATGTACCATGCATTTTAAATCATAAACTCACTAACAAATCATGAGTTTGAAATGATCAAATCAGAAACTTTGGAACGAACCCCGGGATTGAACCTAAGAAACTCAATAACAAATCTCTGGTTTCAAATCATGAACTAAGTAACGAACCTCGGGTTTCAAATCATTAATTCCCTAAAGAACCCTATGTATAAAATCAAGAACTCACTAAATAACCATGAGTTTGAAATGATCAAATCAGAAACTCACTAATGAATCCCGTGATTCAAATCAGGGACTCAATAATGAACCCCGGGATTCAAATCATGTACTCACTAATGAACTCAGTGTTCGAAATCATGAACTCACTAACGGACCATGAGTTGTTAATGATCAAATCAGAAACTCAATAACGAACCCCAAGACTGAACCCATGAAACTCAATAACGAACCCCGAGATGGAACTCACTAACGAATCTCGTGATTCAAATTAGGATCTCACTAACGAATCCCGGTTTTGAAATCATTAACCCAATAACGAACCTTCAGATTGAAATCATCGACTCACTAACGAACCTCGAGATTGAAATCATCGACTCACTAACGAACACCGAGATTGCAATAATCGACTCAATAATGAACACCGAGTTTGTTTAACTCATCACTAATGAACTCCGAATTTTATAATAATTGTTATTACTTGAATTAAACACAAATAAGGAAAATGCCGACATAGCAGTTGGGTTTTTCTAATAGCAATCCTTGGCGGGATCTATTAGAAAGAATTTTTTTTATAAAAAAATGAATTTTCAAAAAATTAATAAACAAAAATTATAGTACACAAAATAGTTATTTAATTAATAATTTTATAAAAATGTACTTAATGCGACGACGCAATGGTCGCAAAAAAGAAAAAGGGTTTTCAAAATATGCATTGTTATGTAAAAGATAAAATGTGTGGATAATCTATTATTTATATTCATTTTATTAGATATTGGATTAACTCAAACTATTGTATCTACACTGTAATTTCTACTATAAATACCCCATGATACTAGTGAAATAATATATACAACTTTTCCCTTTCTTATTTCAAAGTTATATTTCATCCTTTTGTTTTCTCTGTTATTTAGTTCTATAACAAGCTATCAACACGAGTCTCCACTAGATTAAATTTCTTTGTATTCTTTGAGTATAATCTTTTAAATGTAAATATCTTGGATTCAACTATGTCACACAACATTGCACCGCCAATATATCTTGGACTGGCGGCGGCCTCATGGATCCAGAAGAGAGGGAAGGGACTTGTTTATTTACTCATTTAATTTCTTACACTTATTTATTTACTGTATTTCCTATTTTTTTGACTTGATAATTTGTTTTTAATTCAACCATTATTGAAAAGTTTCAGAAAATAAAAAGGTAAGTGAAATTATTCCAAAGGTGAACAATGGAAGAGTTCTGTATCCAGATTTCAAATCCACTCTTAGCGGTTAGAGAGTCGCAGTTCATCCCATATACTTTCTGGTTGAATGAAGATTCAATGACAATATGATCTCAGATCCAAATTTCATGAAATTACATTTGAGGTGAAGAATTGAGGTAAAAAATATTGTTTGTTTAATTTAAGTATTCTATTATGATCAATTATATTACTTATCATATATGATATGGATAAATTTTTTTGATAACATCAATACAATGATGAATCTAATCAAGGCTACAATAGAAGTATGACCTATACCTATTGATTTGATATGGAGCTTTGATGGTTGAGTTTTGTCTTATAGACAATATTTGAGAGTCGTATATATCGAATTGATATGATATGGAGTTTTGATGGTTGACTTTTGTCTTAACAATATTTAAGACAAATATATATATGATGCCTGGAGATTGTTAATATTTTGAACATGTGAAAAGTTGATAAAAGTGAATATAAAATCCACAAAATGTGAACATGTGGAAAGTTGATAAAAGCGAATATGAAATTCACATATCTGTATGTCGGATATGCCAAATACGAGTGTCATTCACAGAAAGAACTAAGGACATGAAGTCCATTGAAAAAGACTTTAATATTTTATACCGATTGAAAAATAGACCACAGATGGGATATGAAAGCAAATAACATGTTGTTGAAAAATTACGAGTCCCGTCCTATTGGTGCAAGTCCATTCCGTGAATGCGACAAAATCTTCAAATTTTGGCCATTTTGGCGCAAGTCAATTCCCTAAAGTTAATGTGACAAAATCTTCAGATTTTGGCCATTTTGGCCGTGGACGTGGTAGGATCTTTTCAAATAAAAATAAAGAACGAAGTGACAAGAAAGATTGTTAGAATTTTGGCCATTTTGGCCGTGGACGTGATCGTGGTGGAGATCGTTGATGCGATATGATCCTAGGAGATCGACGAAAGGATCAATGAGAGCGGGAAACCCTAACCTAACCAAGCACCAGTCTAGGAAGAGGGCCAAGAACAACTCAACGCTTTGCTCAAGAACGCTGATAAGCTCTTGAAAGGGGTGCAATCTGTATGACAAAGAGATCACTCACTCGCCAAGTGATGTTCTTGATCAATCACAGATCAAGGAAGAAAATGAATTTGTTTATCAAAATAATATGAATCTTTGTTAATTGAAATAAAAGGTTTTCCTTTATATAGGCTACAAGAATAAAATCATAAGGGTAGTTTGGTAATACCCAAAAGTCGCGCCTAAATACTATAAAAAAATAACAAAATAATCCTAAAAAATATCCTAATAATGTAATAGAAAATAAACGATGCCGTGGACGTCAAGCTAATACGTCCTCGTGACGGATCACATAATTCCCTCCCGGTTGGAAAGGATTCGTCCTCGAATCAAAAGGACATCGTAAAATTCCGCAACACGCACCAACCTTGAACAACCCGCAAAAATCAGCAATAATATACCGGGATCAAATAACATGCGAATACACAGCTTCAAATGAATTGTACGCTGATATCGTGAGCCATGCTTCACCAATGGAACATACGAAAAGTATCTCGGCTTGATATAGATGTCGATGAAGCTCGGACTGGCAGCATAGTCATAGCAACTCTTACGCGGATAGACATCAACATGTGCGACAAATGGGTCAATGAGTGTATGCTCCGGGTTGCCATCAATGGGATCAGGATCAACACAAACCAAAGACAACATAGGGACTGCATTGGAGATATCCAACAACCCGGGGTCCACCTCATGTGGATGATCATCATGTACCTGCCAAGAAGATTCAACAAGGTTGGAACTAGAGTTTAGTAACATAAAATCTTCTTCTTTCTCCACACTAGACGCTTCAGACAATTCCACTTGCGCGTCAACAACTTGACGACCACTTGCAGCGCTTTCCAACTCATCACAAGGATCATGAAACTCCTCACACTCAACATCACTCGCAACATAACAATCAACGACTGTCTGATCCCTGTGCACTATCTCGGCCACAACAATTGCCTCATCATCGTTAACTACTTCTGCCACATGCTTATTCTCATCGGTGATTGCATCTGCCACCATAAACTCTCGGACTACCTCATCTTGAATGTTAACACTCTCGTCGTTGTTTGCTGTAGCCAAAGCTTGTGCCCTTTCAGATTCATGTTTCAAATGAGCTTCCTCACGGTTGGCTGCCAATTTGCATTGATCTTTGTAGGCAGCTTCGGGGGATAAAGAATGGAGTGTGAATCTCTTCCCCTTATGGAGAAATGTGTAGCTATTCTTATACCCATCATACGTAACTCTCCTATCATATTGCCACGGTCTCCCCAGTAGGATATGACAGGCATGCATAGGAACTACATCACATAAAACCTTATCATCGAGCCT
The DNA here is from genome assembly GCA_026214975.1 of Gentiana macrophylla. Classification (NCBI taxonomy): domain Eukaryota; kingdom Viridiplantae; phylum Streptophyta; class Magnoliopsida; order Gentianales; family Gentianaceae; genus Gentiana; species Gentiana macrophylla. The sequence goes on along the minus strand of CM047808.1, from coordinate 87,312,637 downwards.
ACCAAGATTAAAAGATATTAAGGCCTGTTTGGTAACTCGCACTTGAGCAACATCACTAAGCCCTTGCAACGTATATGGTTGAGGATGAGGTGTCGTAGGAATAGCTAAATCGGAGACAAAACCAGCACTTATGACATTGGCACAACTTCCCGCATCAATTTTCATTAAACAAAGCTTCCCACTAACCCAACACCTCGTATGAAAATTATTTTCTCGGTGCAAATCATTCTCCACGTTCACAACACTACTCAAGGATTTCTTTACCACAAACATCTCTCCTTTCAATGATTCATACCCTCACACATGCCTTAGTTTCACAATCACTCGTGTTTGTTACTCACCCTCGTTCTCTGAGTAGTAGGAGCACCTTTTGTTGAGCAAATCAGAATACGAGCAACTGAAAAGTGAACCTAAGACCTACTACCTAGATGTGACCACTAGGATAAGGATGGAAAAGAGTGTTTGGAAGAAGGAAAATGGTTATAGAAGAAAGTACTAGTACAAGAATAGTATGGCTATGCAAGAGAAACGAGTCGGGGATTTTTTTGTTTTTTTTTTCTTTTGGTCGAAAATCAGAAAGTGTCACACCGGGGGTGTGACAGAGCCTGTTTTTGACTCCTTTTTATCTCTAAAAGTCGCCCCAAATTAACAAAATAGGGGTGGGGCCGAAAATTGCAAAATAATAATGATAAGGGTAAACTAGGCTATTCAACGACCTTTTATTTTTCTCCAAACACAAATAAGGGCAATGTGGTAAACAAAATATTGGAAGGAATTAGGGCTAGTCAATCGTGGAAGCAATGAAACGATGGGGAGGGGGTGCGGCTGTTTTTTTTTTATTTTAAATTAGGGTTTTGGATGAAGATGATGAACAAGATGAAGATATGATGAACAAGGTATGAGGATCACAATAACAACTAAAACACCAAAAGAGATGATCAAAGATGCAAATTTTTTTTTTGAACAATGATGAAGAACACGATGGAATTTTTTTTTTTTTATACTATGCAACGAATGGAAGAACAAAAAGGAGAATTGATGAACAATTTGAAAAGAAACGCAGGTATTCCTTTTTTTTTATGAATTCGAATAACAAGAAAACAAACTAGGGGATATTTAATTGATACCTTCTTCGCTGAGCTCTGCTACTAACCGATGCGATAGGATCCCAGGAGATCGACGAAAAGATCAATGAGGGCGGGAAACCCTAACCTAACCGAGCAGCAGTCTAGGAAGAGGGCCAAGAACAACTCAACGCTTTGCTCAAGAACGCTGATAAGCTCTTGAAAGGGGGGCAATCTCTACGACAAAGAGATCACTCACTCGCAAGTGATGTTCTTGATCAATCACAGATCAAGGAAGAAGATGAATTTGTTTATCAAAATAATATGAATCTCTGTTAATGAAATAAAAGGTTTGCCTTTATATAGGCTACAAGAATAAAATCATAAGGGTAGTTTGGTAATACCCAAAAGTGGCGCCTAAATACTATAAAAAAAACAAAATAATCCTAAAAAATATCCTAATAATATAATAGAAAATAAACGACGCCGTGGACGTCAAGCTAATCCGTCCTCGTGACGGATCACATCAATCATGGTAGAGGCCGTGGTCGTGGAAAATATGGCCATTTTGGCCGGGGACGTGGTCGCCGTGGAGATCGTGCTAGAGGCCGTGGTCGTGGATGCGGTCGTGGAAAATATGTTTCCTATCACAATGAAAATCATGACATAATTGAGAAAAGGCTAGATATTAATTGAGCCAAAGCCAATATTTTGGTTGATATGCCACTATGTCACAAATAGAAAAATAGAAAAGGCCTAAAAGGTCAGCTATTAATTGAGACAAAGTCAATATTTTGGTTGATATGCCACTATGTCACAAATAGAAAAATAGAAAAGGCATAAAAGGCCAGTTATTAATTGAGACAAGGTCAGATATTAATTGAGAGAAGGCCAATATTTTGATTGATATGCCACTATGTCACAACTTTGGTTGATATGCCACCATGCCAACTAGAGGTTGTGAGTTTATTTTAGTTGGCTTTGATATGCCACTGATATCACAACTTGAAGTTAGTTGGCTTCTGTTGATTGTTTCCTTTTGCTCGATGGTTGGTAATTCCTCTTTTATTTAAGTTGTGGTACATAAATCCTCTAAGTTGACGCAGTTTTAATAGTAATTTCTATTTTAGTAATAAATGGTGATTTTCATATACGATAGGTTGGTTTTATTTATGTGTATTAAGATGAATTCTTCTTGACGCATATAAAATACTCTCCCCATACTAGCAATATTAAGTGAACTCGAAATGGTAGCTACATTGAAAATGATATAATACTCTCCCCGTACTAGCAATATCAAGTGAACTCGAAATGGTATCTACATTGAAAATGATATGGGTTAATGTGAAATGGTAGTTACATTGAAAATAATGTATTATAGATCCAAAGCTCTTTGTTTTGGATGCTCTACACTTAGTCTATTGATAAGACTTTATTCTATTTTCAAAATTTTTTAATGATCGTTTTGATTTTCGCTTATGGCTATTCTCAATTTGTGGAAAATCGATTTATACTAATACAATTTACTAATCAACGGTGAAGATTTCTTCAATATACAATTCATTTCTATCATATTAATTCACTAAAATATTTTAGAATTTGATAGACTATTACTTAATTCTTAAAAATATTTTGAACTCATTCTCATTATTTTTGAGATGTTGAACGCATTATTAGATCAAATCATCCTTAATACTATGCTGTATGTAATGCATGATTTTTCTATTCATAATATACGATAGAAACATGCATTTAGTCTAAAAAAGTTGTAGCCATTTATTATGTAAGTAATCACATTTTGGTAATATAGTGTCTATTGATATACAATTTTTACCGACTTTTCAGTTATCAATGATTCCTTGAGTTGTTCTAGTAATAGATCCCATATGAATTGCTTGTCTTAGGAATTGTGATACATTGTATTGTTTGATTGTCAATATTATTATTGATTTCAAAATTGCTTGACTTAATCATCCTAATAAGCATTGTGAGAACTGATAAAATATCTCTAAAGGAGATAATACTTCTCCCCAAATCGGAAAATATTAAAGAATTTGTTTATACCCACATAAGAGGATCTCTAACATTACAAATTTTCTAGATACCGATTGTGAAAAAAGTGTTGTCCGAGAATAAGGAGAGAAAAATCCATTACGAATTATATCACGTGACAAACATTGACATATATGAACCACGAGTTCATATATTATTCATTGACATAAATTATTCATTGACATGTTGGTACCTAGAAAAGGCTTTGGTTAAGTTTAGAGGGGGGGGGGGTGAATAAACTTAACACTTAAAACTTTTGAAGTTAACAAGCTCAAAGAACTTCAAATGCTCACGATACTTGATGATCTGTGACACCTCGAGAGTCTCTTGATACATGATGAGCTAAAATTTACCCCTCAAAAATACATTTATAAAGACTCGCAAAACCGTGGGTAAACTAACTCTCTAACTGGCAGTGTACCAGATTGATTGTTAGGATAGCTACAGGAGTACGAGGTCGATCCCAAGAGAAATGTGGTTGTGAGTACCTAAGTGAACGTGTGTCTTAGTCTAGGCGATCAAAGTTTAGGTGGAGTGTTTATAACTAATGCAAAAAGTAAAGATTATTCTAACGAGATTAAAAAGCATAGCCGAGTTATGATCCAACAGGTTATCTCCCCACAGGAAAAACTTGATAAGGAGTGTGTTTTATCAAGTTCAGTTTATATGATATTCACGGGTGTTAACTCTCTATTCTTGCGTTAAAATCTGAACAGCTCTCACTTAACCCCCATACTAGGTTTATTAACCCTCCCTTTAGAGAGCTAACTTGCCTAACATGGTTGACCGGAATAAAAAACCGCTGAAAAACCTCACAAAAACATAATTTTAATGTGTCACTTAGGTTTGCCAATCTAACGATTAAGACTATGGTTTAGTGATTCTAAAACATGATTCATTCATCTCGTAAATATAAGAATCTCACATAGGCATAGTCCAGATCTGTCACTCAGGTTGTCAATCTGACAATCAAGACTATGATTAGTGATACTCATATCCCACATCTCACCGAACACTACATTTATAAGCTTGATGTAACAATGAACAAGGTTGTCAATCTCATTCAAAGTTATTAAATGATCAAAACAAGTTTTAAAACATGAACGTTTATCATAAAAACGTTTAATTAAGCACAACACAACTCCCATCTCGTCTCCCGAGGGTTGATTTCACCCGTTTTCACATATTTCGGCTATGAAAAGTTTAGCTATCCATATAAACGGATTCTGTCAACATGTTATGGATTAAAATGGCGGGAAGTTTTACATAATAGCCTTATGTCAATATGGCAGAATTCTATTAAAACCAAATTAAATCCGAAATCCAATCATTTGTCAGATTTTCCTATATATGGATACTACTACAGATACATATATATATATATATAACGAGAATGAAAGAAACAAGAAACAACAAGAAAGAAATAGCTAGATATAGATATAACAATAATGAGAGAAAACAAAAGCAAACTTACTATTATAACGGAGATATCTTCGATTACATAAAAAAACTTGATATTACAACGATTTCAGCAACACCGAACTTCCAATAATTTCCCGAGCATTACAACGATACTATTATATACAACCTAAAAAATTAAAGAAAATAAGAAGGAGATATATATATATATATATATATATATATATATGGTGCCTCTCATCTCGTCTCCCAGATTGATCCTTATATAGGCAAAATTCATGGGGACGGACCAGTCCGGGTAAGGGCCGGACCAGTCCGGCCTAATCATGACATGCACCCCCCTTAAATCCCAATTTTACGGATAAAAATTTATATTTTGGAATAAAACTTTAAAAATTCATATCTTGAGTTATAGATCTCCAAATGACATGATTCAAGAGGCACTAGAAAGCTCTCGGAAAAATCTACAACTTTCATGAAGGACTCTTCTTCAGAAAATGTCGTTTTCATGAGCCATTCGTTTGTCGAAGACATTTCTCGATTTCCACTAAATCGAATCGATTAGCCACTTGACCACTTGACTTAATGATACTTGAGTTGTAGAAGTCCGATTGACGTGATTCAAAATGAGTTGGAAAGCTCTTTCAAAGATCTACAACTTTCATTAAGGACACTTCTTCAGAAAATGCCGTTTTAATGAGCCATTTGTTCGTCGAAGATATAATTCGTTAGTGGTACCACTAACCACTGAGCCACTTGACCACTTAAGTTAGTGGCACACTCTTATATCCCTAAAAATATCTCTTTTAGGCCTCAAAACGTGTCATTACTCGGGATTTTGGTCAACCTATAATTCTGCAATAAACCACCAAAATACCAAACGTAAATCCGACACGACACTCCGGTTACTAAACCGGTACAAAAACTAATAAAAACACATAAAAACACTATATTTTATAAAATAACTACTACTAACATACTTAGATAAATCTAAGGAATTTATGACTCGAAATGATATAATAATACTCAAAATGATATTAGAAATGGGTTAAAATGTTATGAAAATAACTGTGAATTTTTCCCTCATCAATACACAGTAGTCTACTGACAGTTGAGTTTACTGAATTTGTGCAGCGGAATTATATAAAAAATTAAGCCTTATTACTTGTTGTTAAATATGATACTAAGTATTAGATACTCAGTAGTGTATGTGTGTGAGTTTAGTTGCTAGATTCAGTAGATTGATGTGTATAATAAGCTAAATGCAGAATGTAAGTGCAGAAAGTAAGTAGGCAGATTTTATAGTGGTTCCAGGTGGTGTAATCCTGTCAGTCCACTCTTCTCATGTGATGTTGGAGGTAATTCACTAGAGATCTTTGATGTAGCTGTTACAAAGATTCCTAAGGTTGCTTGTCCTTCACCAATAACTATGGCTTCACAAACTGAAATCTAGGAACAGGTAGGATTGCTGCTCCAAAGTCTTCCACTGGTCCTTGAAGGGTAGGATTGCCTCTTCACCAGCTCCACCACAAACAACAGTCTTTCACACAAAAGTGCTTCACTGTCTTCAGCAGGTTCTTTGTAAAATAAAGAATGAATCAAGTAAATGATTCATTGCGGCGACTTGATTAGGATGATATAATCAATGACTTGCGCTTCAAGTGTGTAAACTTGATGTAGCTTGAATACAGAATACACTTGAAGATTTTCTCTGGATCAGTATCCTTAAGCTCAGTAAGTTCAGCAGGGTGCTTTTCTTGATAATAAAATGCAGCTCAGGATTATCTGTCTTTCTCTCTTGTAAATCATCATCTTTTTCTGAGTTAGAAGTCCTCTATTTATAGGTAGGAGTCCTTGTGACTTGTATTTGAAATTCAAATATAGCCGTTCCATGTTTTGTCCCATTTGACTTGCTTTCTGTCACTATTCATAGGGTCGAGTGGTGTCAAAATCCTTTTAGCGATGTCTACGATCATCCATCCTTTGACTTGTAACCATTGGATAAAATCCTGAATCATCCCAACGCTCTTTTAATCTCAACCATTGATTTGTTTGATAAATCAGAGGTTGTTAGCTGTCCTTATCCATGTAATCTTCCAATGTAATCTTGAATTAATCGAGGTATATGTATCGGCGAGTTCATCGATGCAGCACTATAACAATTTAGTCCGGCACTCATCACTAAAACTCGAAAATAAGTCCAACAATTTCCCCTTTTTGGTGATGATGCCAATACCCTCTCCTAACAGCAAAGCAAAAAGATTAAAAACAAAAACAGAACAAACTTAGTCAATTCTCATTATAATCATTTGTTCAAAAATTATTACAGTCTAGCATTAGAAAAGATAAAACAGATAAATATGCTGATCTAGTGTCTTCTTTCCCTTTCCTCTATTGCTATCTCTACTTGTTCTTGGTAAGCTCTTATTTCCATGATCATCTCTCTCATCCAGTCATTTTCAATCAGAGAGAAGTCAATGTGAGGATTCACTTGCTTCCACCAATGCCAAGCTTCATGAAGAGTTAGATTTATCTGATTTACCCTGAAGCCTAACCTCATTTAAACTTCCTTGAACTCATTCAGTGATTCTTTTGCATTTGTGGTAGGGAAACTCCTTTCACCTCTACCACCTCTTCCACCTCTTCCACCTCTCTTGGATGCCCTCATGACTTTAACTCTTGCTTCCCAAAATTTCAAACTCAAAAATGAGTTAAGTCCTTCATGAAAGCCCTTGTCATGATAATGTCTCCTTCTGTTGTTGTACACATTCTTGTATTGCTTGAGAAGATCATCTGTAAGTGGAAGTCTTCCAGGTGCAGGTTCTCTATATGCATTAGTATCAGCTTCCCATATTTTCTTTGCAAATATTCTTGTAGCCTCTTTTGCTACAGCTGTTTGGCACTCTTCCTCCTTATTGACATCATCAACAAAACGGGACAGCAGGCCATGCACACTCTCCTGTGTGATAACTAGGTTATTCAGTTGACTCTCAATGATTTCAGTCCTAGTATCAATTGTTGTGATCCTTCCTTGCATTGTTTGCTCCAGCAGGGTTATCCTCTCAGTATGTTTAGGATCAAGTACAACAGTTTGTGGTGCGGCAGCAGGCTCAGCAGGTCTATGTACCTCAGCAAGATTATCCAACTTTTTATGAATGGATTCAAGTTGATCTTTCAAGAATTTCTCCTTCAGTGTATTGCCCTGTTTGATTCCTCTCCCATCTTTTGTTAGATCAGCAATGGCATACTGATTAGATGTGTAGTTTGAAGCAACTGTCTCAGTAGATCTTCTATTGTTATCCACAAGCTTCATCAGTTCTTCAAATCTTTGTTTCTGTCTATCAAGTTGAGTTCTTAACTGTTGCATGTCATTCCTGACAGTCCTCAACTCATTTAAAACCTCTACTGCCACTCCACCAACCATTCTTCCATCAATAGCTCCATCAGCAGCCTCTTCTACATTATATTGTTGCCTCTGATTGCTAATCACCATAGCATAACTCATATCCCTTCCAGCAGGGTGAGGTCCTTGGTACTCTTCCAAGATAGGATCAATAGCAGGTTCTTCAATAACTGGTTCATCATCAGTAGATCCTTCCTCATTTATTTGAAATTCTTCATCACTGAAGTCAAAGTCCACCAGCTGCTCCTCCTCATCAATTACAGCAGTCTGCTGACTATCTTTCCCTTCAGTGACCTTTCCTCCAGCAGGCTCTACCACAGCAGCCTGTTCTTCAACAATAGGGGTTTCCTCCAAACCCAAATCTGGTTCCAACCTTTGTTCAGGTGCTGTTTGTAACTCAGCCGCCTGTACCTCCTGTTCCAACCTGTGTCCAGGTGCTGTTTGTAGCCCAGCAACCTGTACCTCCTCTTCAATTCTTTGTTCTGGTACAACTTGTGCCACAACAACTTGATCAGGGAATATGTCCATGTTTTCTTTTTGAAATTCCCCCATATCAGTGATCCTCCTTAGATAATTTGCAGTTTTGATTAAGGCATCTTCAGTGTCAATCCAGTCTTGATATTGAATTGATTCCTCTGAACTGCCACTAGGTTCACTGATATCAGTAACTCTTTCTTCATCCAAATCAACATTCTGATGATCCTCAGGTTGTTCAGTAGGTTCAACAACAAACATATCTTCATCCATTTGTCCAGTCTGTTGTCTCTCAGTAGACTGACCAACATCAGTAGATTGCTCCACTCTTGGTTCATCAAACATTGCAGTCCCAACCGCTTCTCCCGGACTGATGGATGATTACCACGAAATCGATGATGATGAAGAGTCATCACTGTCATCTCTGGGGTCCCTAAACTTGATACCCTCTTCTTTCTGATGATCTTCAAAGATATCCATCAGTCTTGATTGCAGCATAGTGGTATCAACTAGTTCCAACAAACTCTCCACTCCCAACTTTTCAAAAGCCCATTCTTCAAAGTCTGTCATAGGTTCTGCAGCAGGCGTTTGTCTCTTGTGAAATCCAAACTTCCATTGAAAATAATCAGCCACTTGCTGAAGTTTGGGATCAACAAATTCCTTCTTCTTATTTTCATTCCTTTCAAATGGCATTGTTGGCCTTCTGGGAGCTGGTTCAGTAGCTTGCTGACCTCCAAAGGTCCTAACAAGCAAACTTAGGGTTTCTTCCACATATGCCTCTAGGTCAGTAGGTTGATGTTGTTGTACATTTGTTCCTACTACCTCCATCTATACCACACTTTCTTCCCCCTGACTTATATGCTCATCAGCAGGGCTAATAGCAGACTGTTGTTCCCCCTGAACTATTGCAGGAATTGCAGGGTCTTGTACCAACTTCTCATTTTCCACAGCAGGTGTAGACTCAGTAGTCTGCTGTGGTTCTTCAACAAGTTGCTCAACAACAACTTAGGCAGATTCAGAAGGCTCAGAAGCCTTAGCAGGTGGGGATTCTCTAACTTCAACAAAGAGGGCTCAGTGCAGATGAGGATCATTTGTGACTCTCCAAAGAGGGTTGCTCAGAAACAACCTCTACATCCTCAGTAGGCTTTATAATAGTTATGGGTTTAGCATCAATAGCTTCTCTTTCTTCTTCTACATCACCTTCTTCTTTTTGTTCTCTTTGAGCTTCCAAAATTTTCAATTGCTTCCCTTTTCCATGTTTCTTTTTAGTGATAATTTCCTTCATTCTCTTCGAAAGGGGCTCATCTTCAATCTCAATCACAGTAGACTTCCTCTTTCTACTGGCTTCCTTCTGTTGCTCCTTCATAACTTCAGGAACAGTCTTTTTCTTTGCAACAACAGGATCAGTAACCTCAATCTCTACTGGTCCCTTAGTGGACTCAGCAGTCTCTGCTGTTTGCTTCCTTGTCCTCTTAGGCTTTAACATATCTGTAATCTTCTTAGTATCAGTAGCCTTTCTCTTTTCAGTAGTCTTCTTTGGTGTAGCAGGCTTAACAACTTTCTTGACCTGCTCACCACCAGCATCACCACCTCCTCCATCATCTCCATCACTCTCAGTGGCCTCATTATCCACTTCTTCATCATCATCCAGACCAGGGATAGGATAGTCAATCTCTTTCTTGTATCTGGATTGGTTTATCTTCTTAGGTGCAACATCGGGAATTTCCAAATGATTCAGCAGGGCCTGAACCATTAATCCTAAGGGTAAGGCCTTGGATTTCCTTTTTCCTTCTCTTTCTTCTTTTGCAACTTTCTTCATGTAGTGGATAAAGTATCCAGCCCAATCAAATTTCATACTTCTGCAAATAATCATCAGCAGCTCTATCTTGGGTCCTGATAGAGTATCCATACTTCCCACGAGGCCTAAGATGTTCTTAGCAATGATTTTTCTCAGCAGGTTGTACTCAAATCCAATGTGTTTCACATTAATGCCTGGAATTTATTTGGTGGCATTATTGATCTTGATTTTGTCAACAAAATTCATCTTGGACAATCCCATTTCCTCAGGATTTGTTGGGGCATCTATTACTTCTTCAAAACCAAAAGCTTCCCTCAGCAGGTTTGGGGAAACATCAATTTCCTGGGCATTTACAGTTGTGGTGAATGCCTCTCTTCCTTCTCTTATCACAATATTCTTCCAAAAACTGACAACATTTGTGTATGATATGGTTTCCAATCTTATGTTGAGTACATTTTCCAGACCTGCATATCTTCTTATCCTTCGACCAATATTGATAGCTAAATCTGTTTTGTTAGCATCAACAACAAAGCCTCTTACACTTTGGCTTGTTCCGATTTGAACATCATCTTTTTCTGCCATTGTTTTAAGAAAGAGATGAAGAAGATGACTTGTAAATCTACGTTCACACAGTGTAAATACAAAGAAAATCAATCTGAGATTTTTGTAGTAGCCTCTGTGTAATAGTTTGTGTATATATAGGCAAATGGAGTTGAAACTGTCAGAGCACGTACTGTGCATTTAACCATGATTAATCTGAGTGAATGCTAACTTGACACGTGGCCCATTACTTCTCCATAATGTTTGTAACCGTTGGATCGTGTAACCGCGGTTATAAAGGATAGAATAAATATCCCGCCAATCTGCATTTTGACTTTAATAAGTTTGACTGAATAACGTATTCTTCAGCAGCCTTGTCATCAGCAGGGTTGGCTCAGCAGCCTGCTGACAAATATGCCTCAGCAGCCTGCTGACAGAGTAACTCTGCTGATCTTTGATTCCTTCTTGTTTTGTTCAATTGATAATACAAAATGAAGTTTAATACCAATGACTGATCTGTCAAGTGAGCTCACCCAACATGACAAAGATCAATCCTCTTGGCAACCTCATTTGCTCAATTGTCCGAACATAAGTACATGGAATTGTTGATACCAATGACTAATCTGCTAAGTGAGCTCACCCAACATAGCAAAGACTAATCCCCTTGGTGAATTCCAGTACTTGCTGATTATCAGTCAACTTTAATAATTCCAAGTTCAGTCCTTAGTTTAGCAAATCTTTCACTATCCAGTGGTTTAGTGAAAATATCAGCATGTTGATCTTCAGTAGGGATGTAGAGAACCACCACATCTTTCTTCTCAACATGATCTCTTATAAAATGATGTCTCACATCAATATACTTGGTTCTTGAGTGCAAAACAGGATTTTCTATGATTGCAATTGCACTTGTGTTGTCACACATAATTGGAATTTCTCTTTCTTCAATTCCATAATCCTTTAACTGTTGTCTTAGCCAAAGTACTTGTGCACAAACAACTTCCAAAGAAGAATGTATTCAAATTTTCAAGTGGAAGTTGATATAGAATTCTATTTCTTGCTAAACCAGGAGACCAGTCTATTTCCCATTAACTGACAGGTTCCTGTGGTGCTTTTTCTATCAATCTTGCATCCAGCATAATCAGAATCTGAGTAGGATATAACTTTGAAGCTTCCATCCTTGGAATACCATATCCCTACTCCCAAAGTCTCCTTTTGATACTCGAGAACTCTTTTGACTGCACCTAAATGACTTTCTTTAGGTTTAGATTGAAATCTTGCACAAACACCTACAACAAAGGATATATCAGGTCTGCTGGCAGTGAGGTACAGCAGACTGCCTATCATCCTTCTGTATAAAGTCTGATCAACATCTTTGCCTTCCTTATCTTCATCCAATCTGATATTTGTACTCATAGGAGTTGATATCTTGGTGCTATTTTCCATACCAAACTTCTTCAGCAGCTCCTTGGTGTACTTGGTTTGATGAATGAAGATTCCATCTTTCATCTGTTTAACTTGCAATCCCAAAAAGTAGTTCATTTCTCCCATCATACTCATTTGGAATTTTCTCTTCATTAGATTTGCAAACTTTGCACATAGCAATTCAATTTCAGAACCAAAGATTATGTCATCAACATAAATCTGTGCAAATAGTCTTTGTCCTTCTCATTGATTCTGAAAAGAGTCTTATCAATGGTGTCTTTTGTAAAACCATTGTCCACCAAGAATTGAGATAGAGTCTCATACCATGCTCTTGGTGCTTGTTTCAAACCAGAAAGTGCTTTGTTGAGTCTATACACTTTATCTTCTTGATCTTTAACTTCAAATCCAGAAGGTTGCTGAACATAAACTTCCTCCTCTAGAATGCCATTCAAAAATGCACTCTTGACATCCATTTGATATACCTTGAAGTTTTTATATGCAGCATGTCGTAGGCCGTTCAGTGCGTTTTCGAGGTCAAAATCCACTGTTTTTCCCTCCATTTTGGCCCTAGAAGGTTTCAACACGTTTTTTTTTTTACCGTCTTAGTGTTTTTCTTGTTTTTAAACTTTTCGTAGGTAGGTTTCTTTTCCAGTTTCGGTTTCTATATATTTTCTAAAATAAAAAATTAAAAATACTAAAGCCTTACGAACGAGCGTTCACCCATCTTGAACGCCCGTCCTCTCTTCATGTCTTACGAACGCTTGATTCGATTACTCAAACGAGCGTTCACTTCTTGAATCCTCCAATCTTCTCTAAACTCGTTCTAATCAACCCTAAGGTTGATTTCTTCCTTTTCCTTTCTTCTGGTTTATGCAAACGAGAAGTAAGAAGGGACTTCTAATCTTCGATCCCGAGCCTGAACGATCTATTCTTAGAAGGAGGCTTTTCTCTGATTTGGACAAAATGGCGGATCAAGATCCACCAATTCCAAATCCTGATCCCCAAGCTCAATTAAATTTAATCCTTCAGCAGATGCAAGCTCTGCAAAGCAACAACGAGAATCAACAAGTCGGCATAAATCAACAACTTCAACAATTTAGACAAAACCACTCAATCAAGCAACCAGACCCTACACTCCATATCTAAATCAAGATTTTCTCGAGGGGCATAGACTATTCGTCCTCCCGACATGGGAGGAGTGAACTTTGATCTAAAGAACGGAGTAGTTGCTCTAGTTCGAATAGCTCTTTCCATGGTATCTTTTTCAGGAAAGATCCACACGACTTCTTATCCACATTCGTACAAATCTGTGAAGCAGGCCATTATCCTGGTGTTGATTCTGAGATAGTTAAGTTAAAGCTATTTCCTTTTGCTTTGAAAGGTGAGGCAAGTCGATGGTTTAAATCGTTGGCACATCATTCTCTCCATACATGGAATGATGTCAAAAGAGCCTTCGCTCTTAAGTGGGTTTCACCAGGCAAGATTATGGAGATGAAACGGGAAATAGCTACGTTTGAGCAGATGGAGGATGAGACTGTTGGCAAGGCTTGGGAGAGATTAAATCTGTTGATGAGGAAATGCCCCAATCACGGATATGACAGACATGAGTTGCTGGAACTGTTTTATAGAGGTGTCTCTCAACCTAATAGAGACTATCTTGACTCCACAGCTCATGGATCCTTCTTAGGGGGAGGTGATGAGACTGCCTACAGAGTGGCTGAGACCATCGCCAAGAACAATATGTGGTCGACTCCCAAGAAGACCAATGTTGTTAAGAAAGAAGGTACTGCAAGCAATCCTGATACAAAGCTATTGGTTGCTCAGATGGAATTGATAAGCAAGCAGCTAGCCAATCTTCAGACGCAGCCTTCTGATCTTGGAATGCAGGTAGGAACGGAGATAACGGAAGAAGTAAACTTAATGGATAATCAAAACCAACCCTTCCGAAACTTCAATCAAAGCCAGAACTACTCAGGATTTCAACGACAAAACTTCAATCAAGCCAAGTTACCACCTGGCCCGTCAAATTCGAATTCTTTCAACTCAAACTATCAAAGGACAGCTCCTAACTCCCAAAGGCCTCAAGGAGGATGGAACCAAACTCAAAATCATACCACCTCATGTGTCCCTCAACACAAATTTGATGAGCTGGTAGACATGGTGAAGACTCTGTCTACTAGCGTTAAAGCTATTGAGAGACAAGTTGGTCAGATGGCGGACCGACAAAGCAAGCGGAGACTCACGGTAAACTCCCGAGTTATACCGAGAGAAACCCAAAAGCTGATGTGAATGTTTGCACTGCCATTACACCACAATGGGAGTATGGACAAGAAGAGGAGTTGAATGAAGTAACGTTGAGAAGTGGTAAATGTGCCGACCCGGCAAGATGTCGGAAGCGAGTAGCCCCTCATGACGCCATGAGTTCGGAGGGGGAAATCGAAAACCACATGCCGAAGAAAGCAACGATGAGGCGTAGCGACAATTCTTCGGAGGACGAAAATAATTCGATGATGAGGAAAGGAAGGAAAGTCGAAAAGTCGTATCCTGGCTAAGAAAAAGGAAGAAAAGTTCGTGCGATGGAAGGATAAGGAGGATGAGGCGATCAAGAATCAAGCTCACTGGGAATGCTAAAGCCCTTCCTTATCCACCAAAAGGAAGGAGAAAGCCCTCATTAATGACAAGCGGATATCTTTGGAGTGAGGAGGATGCTTAGAGACACTCAAGTTAGTATGCCCTTAGCCGAGGTATTAACCGAAATGCCTAAATGCTTTAAGTATCTTAAAGAGTTACGTGGGAGTAAGAGAAAGCTTGAGGGATGGTCAAGAAGTGCTACGCGAGGATTGCGCGATGGTTTCACGTAAAATTGCTTTGTTTAGCGAGATTCTGGCGGACCTTCAATCTCCTCGTGAGATCGAAGGCCATTTATTCAAAACGTCTTATGCGACTCGGGGCCTCTATTAATGTGATGCCATTAAACGTATGCAAAAAGCTCGGGTTAGATAAAGGATGCGGAACGCCCCGATTTCTCTTGAGATGGTAGATAAATCTAGCGGATCACGGACCGGTTGTGTAGCTAATGTTCTCCTTCAAATTGAACATTTAGTCTTCCCTACCGATTGGGTTATTCTAGACTATCCACCTGATAAGGAGATGCCTCTAATTCTAGGCCGAACCTTTTTAGACACTTCTAACGCTCTCATCGACTTCTGCAAAGGACAGATTACTCTTAGAGTCGGTGACACATCCGTCACCTTCACACGAGGACACATCCTGAAAGAGCCGTAATTGATGAAATATCGTTTGTCGAAGCTATCTATGAGGACGAAAAAGATGCCTACTTTGAAGAAGCAAGAGGAGTTGACAGAGAAGGTGTTTTTGAAGTCATGGACATTGAGGATCCGGCTGACTGCGGACCACCTTCTAATTCATTTCAAGCCGTAGGCATTGACGAGTCATCTTCACTCGCTCACACTGGGCCTGTTATTGAGTTAGAAGCATGGAGATGCCCAGCAACAAACGATCATTTCAAAGAACTGAGTCAGGAAGACTTCATCCCTAGTGAAGAAGAAGCTCTGATGGGTAGTTGGGACGAGGTAGAGTTTTGGAGAGAAGCTACTCATTGGGAAGTAGATGATTGGGAAGAGCTGGCAGAAGAGCTTATAGAGGAAGAGTTAAGAAAAATGATCGATCACAAGAAAAAGGAAGCAAGTGTTGATCGGAGGATTCCGATGGACGATTTGATCCAGTACCTTTCTGGGGTTGAGCCTTGGGAAGATGCGTTATTCTTTAGTCAACCACTCCAAGCTCATAAAGAGAAAGGTGGCCCGTTAAAGTCTAGTATTGAGCAACCACCTACTGATTTAGAGCTCAAACCGCTTCCAAAACACCTTAAGTATATCTTTCTTAAGGATGGAGATAAATTGCCTTTGATCATTTCTTGAAACTCGACCCCGAGCAAGAAGCACAAGTGATAGAAGTGCTTAAAAAAGAATATCCTCGCGTTCGGATGGCAAGTGGGTGATATCCGAGGAATCAGCCCAGATGTATGCATGCATAAAATCCGAACGGAGGAGGGAGCTAAAAAGGTTAGACAACCTTAGAGAAGGCTGAATCCGCATATGCAGGAGGTTGTCAAGAAAGAAGTGATAAAGTGGCTCGACATGGGAATCATCTACACAATCGCCGATAGCGAGTGGGTCAGCCCTACTCAAGTGGTGCCAAAGAAGGGCGGTATTACGGTTGAAAAGAATGAAAAAGGGGAGGAAGTTGCCCTACGTCTCGTGGATCGCTCTGAGTCTCAGATCGACTATCGTGAGATCGAATGAAGTCACCGCAAAAGATCACTTCCCCCTTACCCTTCATTGACCAACTAATTGAAAGACCGAGTGGTCACAAGTATTATTGTTTTCTCGATGGATACTCGTTACTTCCGGATAGCCATCGACCCCAATGACCAAGAGAAGACCACGTTTACGTGTCCATCTGGTACTTTTGCTTTTCGTAGAATGCCATTCGGTCTATGCAATGCACCCGCGACTTTTCAACGGTGTATGTTGGCCATTTTTGATGGACTTGTGGAGCAATGCATGGAGGTCTTCATGGATGACTTCTCGATCACGGCGATAGCTTTGATGAAATCTTAAGGAATCTAGATATGGTACTCCAACGTTGCGTTGAGAAGAATCAGTGCTTAACTGGGAAAAATGCCATTTTCTAGTTGATGAAGGAATAGTTTTGGGACACAAGGTGTCCAATGCTGGCATTCAAGTTGATAAGGCTAAGGTTGAAGCCATTGAAAAGATGACGTACCCAAAAACAGTGAAAGAGGTACGAGGTTTTCTAGGACATGTTGGCTTCTACCGCGTTTCATTAGAGACTTTTCTACGATTGCCAAGCCTTTATCAAATCTCTTGAAAGAAGATGTCGATTTCTTGTTCGATGCGAAGTGCAAGGAAGCTTTCAATTGTTTGAAAGATAAGCTTATCGCTGCCCTATTTTAGTTGCACTTTGATTTGACCCAAGCCTTTCGAGTTGATGTGCGATGCCTCTAATTACGCCGTGAAAGCGCAGCTTTAGGTCAAAGAGTTGATAAAAGGTTCAGGCCCATTTATTATGCGAGTCGCACCTTGAACCCAGCTCAATGCAATTATACCACAACCGAGAAGGAATTCTTAGTTTGTTGTTTTTTCCATTGACAAGTTTAGAAGTTATCTTCAGGGTCTCAAGTTGTTGTTTGGACCGACCATGCGACCTTGCGCTACCTTATGGACAAAGCAGATGCAAAACCAAGGTTACTTCGTTGGATTCTGATTGTACAAGAGTTTGACCTTGTGATTAAAGATAAGAAAGGTAGTGAGAATATTGTGGCTGATCATTTATCTCGCTTAGTAAATGAGGGTGCAGAAAATCACAATGATATAGGCATTGATTTTCCGGCTGAGCAATTGATGAAGCTTGAAACGGTTAGGCCGTGGTATGCTGACTACGTCAACTATTTAGCGAGTGGTCATTTAGAGGATATGACGTATCGGGGAGAAGAAAAAGTTCTTTTCTGATCTTAAATATCTCGTATGGGAAGATCCTTATTTGTTCGAGTCCAGTAAAGACGCGGGTTGCTTCGACGGTGTGTTCCTGAGCATGATCGGTGGGATATCCTAGAACAATGCCACAGGCCAGTCCTACAGAGGTCACTATGGAACACGAAGACGGTTGCAAAGATTCTTCAAGCCGGATTCTCTTGGCCGACTCTGTTTAAAGACGCAAGCCTTTTGTAAAGGTTGTGATAGGTGCCGAGAACAGGAAGGCGAGTAGTCGGATGGAAATGCCACTTAAGCCCATTCTTGAATGCGAAGTTTTCGATGTATGGGGCATAGATTTTATGGGACCCTTTCCATCCTCATGTGGTAATAAGTATATCCTCCTGCATGTGGATTATGTTTCAAAGTGGGTCGAGGCCATAGCTACTCAAACTAATGATCACAAGGTTGTAAAGAAATTCTTGCAAAAGAATATCTTTACTAGATTCGATTGTCCGAGAGCACTCATTAGTGATGAAGGTACTCACTTTTGCAATGCGCCGCTTGACAAGATCCTTGAGAAGTATGGTGTCAAACATAAGATTGGTACACCATATCATCCTCAAACTAGTGGCCAAGTCGAGGTAAGCAACTGAGCTTGAAAAGAATTTTAGAAGACCGTGAACAATAACCGATCTAATTGGAGTCTCAAGTTGGATGACGACATTGTGGGCTTATCGTCTCGCATTCAAAACCCCGATGGGCACGCCACCCTTCCAAATGGTCTATGGCAAAGCATGTCATTTACATCGTCGAACTTGAACACGAGCTTTACGGGCAATTAAATTCTTAAATTTTGATAGCCAACTCGTGTGGGGAGAAAGGTTATTCTGATTGAACGAGCTCGACGAATTCGGACTCGAGCATACGAGAATGCTAAACTCAAAGCAAGGAGAGAACTAAGATACTCCATGACGCTAAGATCAAGGACCGAGAATTCAAAGTTGGTGAAATGGCTTTACTCTATAATACCGGACTTCATTTGTTTCTGGTAAGCTAAAGTCTAGATGGTCCAGTCCATTTGAGATTCTCGAGGTTAATCCAAGTGGAGTAATTACTTTGAACGGGTATGGTAATCAAGCTTTCAAAGTGAATGGTCATAGACTTAAGAAATATTTTGGGCAACCAAAGGAAAAGCCTGAGATTCTTTATTTCCAAAGAAGAGATGAGAGTACAAATGTCCTGATTTGTGAGGAGATTCCATCTTATTTCTTTGAGTCGATGATGATGATGACGTTCTATATCCACCCGTGAGGTACCTTCTGCTGAAACTTCGATCATACCACTATGTCTATGCCTATCGTATGCGCAAAGAACAAGAAGAAGAGAGTCAGTGTAGTTTGGAGAGAAAAGTTTAATGATCTTATAGCACACTTGACTTGTTGTTGTGGTGAAAATCATTTCCGCCCCAGAGCTCCTGATACTGATACTGAGGTGGCGGTAGTCAAACCAAAGTGGCCCGATCCGGGTTGATTCTTGAACTTTGTGTCAAGCTATTGACATTAAAAGAGCGCTCTGAGAGGCAACCTAGTTTTCTTTGTTCGTTTCCTTTTCTTAGGTTGTTTTGTTTTATTGTTTTAGAAATAATACTTTAGTTGCTTTTGTGTTGATGGTTATTCCTCCTACATTCATTGTAAGTGTTTTGTGTTATGTGTTGCTCATATACCCCCGTGTACCCGAGATTATATGGTATGTCGAGTGTGGCGTATACTTTTGAGCGAGTTCACAAGCTTTTATGTCCAAAGTGTTGTCTATTCGAGTTGTCGCGGTACGTTCATGCTCCGGCCTGACCTCTGCCAACTTTCATCTGACAACCACCGTTGAAACCAGCTAAGTTTTCTTTTCTTTTATTCTGCACATTCTGAGGACATAATGTGATTTAAGTGTGGGGGGGTAAATTGGGTATGTTTTTATGCTATTTCTTTGAAATATGAGTGAATGTTAAATTTCCACGAAATTTAAATTTTTTGTGAGTCTCGAGCATATAATTGGAACTAAATGCTTGCTAGTTGTAGTTTTCTAACGATGATAGTATGTGACTTGATGAGATAATTATAGCATATTTTTACTTTTATGGAGATAGTATTCCTTTTGCATTCACGAAAGCCTTTGATTTTGAAGCAAGATTTTTGAACTATATCCTTTCATTGTTTTAGTGATTTATCTTAGGAAGGTCAGTATAGTTACACCTAAGTTAGACCGTGTACTGTGAATATCATAAAGTTTGAATGTGATAAGTGAGATGTAACTTATGACTTGGAATAGTGAATGAATAAAGTGAATAAGCAATCATAATAAATACGTTTGTCGGAAGCTGGTCGATGATTGGAGTGCGGTAGGGCGTTATCTCGAAATGTCCTATACCACTATGATGACCAATAGCTCACGATAGTCAGTTAGAAGAAGCTACCTTATGATTTGAGTAGGTAGGGGATTATCATGAAACATCCTATTCTACTATGATGGGTAAGAGCTCATTCTGATATGCGTCAAATTTGAAAATTTTTGGAAATGATGAGTAAAAATGAAGTGAAGTCTTTGTTATCATGGATCTTATACCCAGTAGAACCGCATGATATACTGTAGGGATTATCCTACTGAGTGCGTGGGAAGGCTTTGAGTGGAGCTACTACTGCCTATGTCTAGGATAATCACTGGATTTTCGAGAGGATATTTCTTTGAAAGGCTTGTTAAATTTGAAAAGGGCTTGTCATACATACACTGAATCTATCTCTGTGATGGTATTGTTTGCTATAGTTGTTGTATCTTTTGTTACGTGAGTTAGAGATCTATGTGGATTGCATGAAAGTTGAGCTATAGTTTTGATTGTTTTGTCCGAGGACGAACAAAAGTCTAAGTGTGGGGGAGTTGTTTACGACTAATTTTATGGTTTTTATCGAGTTATTTCGTAGCAATATCTTCCGTGTTTTAGTGATTTTTATAGAAAATCACATGGCTAAAAGGATAAATTGGAAGAATGGGTTTAGAATTTATTAAAATGCAAATTCGAGCTATTTATGTGGTTTATTAGTCATTTTCTATCTATATATGTATTTCTACAGTTTGCATGTTTTGACCTCTTTGTAGATACACATTTTTCGAGCTTAAAAGGATTGCGGGGAGGTGCATGATTGGATTTATATGATGGAGAAAGGATAGAGATGAAATCGTTTAAAGATCAAGATGAGAAAATCAATTTGACCCCAAGTTGAGCGCCGACGTTTGATGTAGCGTCTCACTGGGCGGGCATTTGATTTCATGGACGAGCGTCCCAGGAGAGGAAATCACGTCTGAGAGAGTTTGGGCCGCAGCATGGACGGACGTCTGAAGCAAAGTCAAGATCCACCAGACGGGCGTCCACAAGACCAGACGGGCGTTCAGGGCCGACTTAACCCTAGCCGCCTTAAAATTCTATAAATAGCAGCGTGTGTTAAACCCTAAGAGACATCTCATACGCATTATTCACTAAAAAGAAACCCTAGCAGCCGCGATACTCAAGGAAAACAAGAAGATGAACTCTTCCAACCCAACAATCATGATCACCAACATGATTGTTGGCTAAGCAACTTCAGCGGTGAGACGAAGAAGAAGCTCATCATCAACACAACCAACTAGAGATTTTATGCCTATGTTTAGTGAGTAAAAGATTCAGTTTTTCATTACTTTAACGCTTTGGTTGCATTGTTATGTTTTATTGGATTATGAATTTGATGAAACGATCTATTTATATTTGATGCTTGGATTAATATATGAAAATATATTGTTTAAGTTTGATTCGTTCAAAGTAATGCAATTATTCGTGTTGTAAGAGATTATGCATGATTAGTTGAGTAAGAGTTTGGAAACAATCTCGTGATTTCGTTTTGATTGCATGTTTAGTTTGTTTGAAAAGATAAACGAAACCCTAGAATTTGGTTGAAGAAATTTAATGGAATTCGTGAAAAATCACTACTAAAAACTACATCTTAGATCACCATCTAGTTGGGGGTTGTTGGTTGATGGGTGGATTCGTTGCCTTGCTGTGTTTTCCTTTAATTGTTTTAATCAAAATCGTTTAGATTAAGTTTAGTTTAAGTTCTAGTTTTTAAACCTTTAGATTTCCTGCAACTCTTCTGCAATTTTCTGTTCCAGTTCATATTCGGACGCTCGTCCGCAATAGCAGACGCTCGTCCAGTAGATTTAGTTTCCAGACGTTCGTTCACTAAAGTGAACGCTCGTCCGTCTTTCTGTTTTCTTATTTTCTGCTTGTTTTTATTCCTGTTTTAGTTTCAATTCTTAGGTTTAGGTTTTAGTTAGCTTCAACCTTAGTTTAGTTAATAATCGTGACATAATTGATATAGATTTATATTTGAATTCGATAAACGTTCCACTCCCTTAGGACGACCCGATAACATCCTTTACTACAGATCCTTATACTTGGGGTGTTTCGGTATTATAAATTGTAAAACTCGTTTTTACCGAACACATGTGCCAAGAATAATCTGATAGCTTCCAATCTTGAAACAGGTGCATAAGTTTCATCAAAATCTATTCCTTCAGCTTGAGAATAGCCTTTTGCAACTAGTCTGGCCTTATTCCTCACAATGGTACCAGATTCATCCAATTTGTTTCTGTATACCCATTTTGTACCAATGATATTTGCATGACTTGGCCTTTCAACTAGTGTCCAAACTTGATTTCTTTCAAATTCATTTAATTCTTCTTGCATAGCAATTATCCAATCTAGATCTGATATTGCATCTTCAACAACTTTAGGTTCCATTTGTGATAGAAAACAAGTAAACATTGCTTCTAATTGTCTTCTAGTCCTCACACCTTGATGTACATTGCCAATAACTTGTTCAGCAGGGTGATTCCTTAACCATTGTGGATTCTGGTTAGATTGATTCTCAGGAACCTCATCTTCAGTAGGGTCTGATGTTTCTTCAACATGAGGTTCAGTAGTTCCTTGAATTGCTTCAGTTGTTGCATCAGTAGTATCACTAGTAGGGTGTTCAGCAGGGGCAGAATCAAAAATTTTTAAGTCATTGAATCTCTCCAAAACTTCAACACAATCTGGATCAGTGACTTGTAGATTCTCAGCAGGTTCACAAGCTTCATCTTCCATACCAGTGAACTTAGGTTCATCAAACACAACATGGATTGTCTCCTCATGTTTCAGTGACCTTTTGTTCAGTACCCTGAATGCCTTGCTGACTGAAGAATATCCCAAGAAAATTCCTTCATCTGATTTAGGTTGAAATGTCTTCAAATGTTCCTTATGATTCAAGATAAAACACTTGCTTCCAAATGGATGGAAATAAGATATATTAGGTTTTCTTCCATTCCAAATTTCATAAGGTGTCTTCAGCAGCTTCTTGTTCATTGAGGTTCTGCTTTTGTGTATAGCATCTTTGTATTAACGCTTTGACCCCAATATCTTTCGTAGTTATGCTTCACAAATCATTTTCCTTCCTGCTTCTTTCAAAGTCCTGTTTTCTTTTCAAGAACCCCATTTTGCTGAGGTGTACCATTAAAACAAGTTGATGTAGTACACCATTACATTCTCACAGATTCTCTTATAACTTTATTTAGAAACTCAGTACCTTATCCGATCTTATCTTTACTCTTGTCGACTTTTCTCATTCTGTAATGTCTTCAAAAGTTCAGGCATCTTTTGAAGTGTTTCACTTTTCTTGTTCATAAATACCACCCAAGTGTACCTTGAATAATCATCCACAACCACTAAGGTGTATTTCTTTCCTGTAACACTTGTTGGTGTGACTGGTCCAAATAGATCCATATGCATCAGCTACAAGACTCTATTAGTTGATTGCTTAGTCTTTGATTTGAAGCTTGACTTTGTCTGTTTACCTTGCTGACATGCATCACATATAGTATCTTTCTTGAATGTGATCTCAGGTAAATCAATCACCAGTTTCTTCTTCACCAACTGATTGATGTCATCAAAATTCAGATGATTCAGCTTCTTATGCCATAACCAATTGAGTTCTGATTTGGTATGCACAATCAGACATGTTTCTGGAACTGCAGTAGACCAATCTACAACATACATGTTTTGTTGTCTTCTACCAGCCAGTACAACTTGACCACCTCTTTCACTAATGACAATACAGTTGTTTTTGTCAAAAGTGACCTTGTATCCCATGTCACAGAATGGTCCAGTGCTCATCAAGTTGTAGTTCAGTCCTCCCACATATGCAACATTCTTGATTGTAAGTCCATTCCTCACAAGTGTGCCATATCCTCTTATGTAACCAGGTGTATTTTTGTTGCCAAAATTCACCCTTGGACCATCCTTTGCCACAAAATTTGACAAACAGTGCTTATTCTTTATCATATGTCTAGAGCATCCACTGTCAAAGTACCAGACACCCTACAAAACAAAGTTAGTACATTTTAGATACCCAAACCTGTTTGGGTCCATAATGGTCAGTGGTAAGCATGACCCTTGGCAAATTTCCATAAGGTCTTCTTTGAAAAGTGTCATACTTTGATTCATACATGTATTCCACACATCCATAATTTCTAACAGTTGGTTGTGTAGGATTCACATATGTTTTCTGGCCTTTTGGTTTGTAATGCTGTTTGAAGTGATTTCTATTTTTAGAAGCATTAACATAACCATTAGTTTTCTGTCTGTTAGGAACAGCTCTGTAGTATGGAGTCTGCTGAGGTCCCTGCTGAGGTCTTGTAGAAGCCCTCTGGTGAGTCCTTTGCTGATTCCATTGCTTAGGTTTTACCCTAGCAGCATGGTTATACTTACTGTTTCTAGCAGTAGATGCAGGAATATTCCAGTCATCATCAGTAGGGAATAGTCTACCTTTCCCCCTGAGATAAGTATCCCTAGAATGATCAACATTTTTGGGTTTAGGATTCTTATCCTTGGAATATTTCTGGTTTTTACCTTTCTGTGGTCCAGCAGACTTGGTAGCAGGTCTGCTATCAGTAGGTCTAGAAGGCACAGCAGTCCTATCTTTTGATTTGTTCTTTTTATTAGGAGCTGTTGACTTCTTTGACTTCTGATTTTGCTTCCTTGAAGCATTCTCGATGGGTTTTACTTGCCTCAAAGAACCTTCTCGGGAGTTGGATCTTGTCTTGAGCACAAACTTAGGACCAATCCTGGTACTAGGTTCATGACCTTCTTTGGATCCACTTTTGTTAGATTGTTGAGTTCCAAATCCAAGCCTTGTTCTATCACCATAAGGCTTTCCAGATTTGTATGCATAGAGAGGTACAAGATGGTTCATAGAGATTCGAGGTTCTTGGATGTTCAAAGATGCTTATCCGATTCTCATTACAAAGATCTTTTCTTTACCTTTGAGAACCCTTAATTCGACATTCAATCTTTCAACTTCTACTTGAAGAGCTTCTTTTTCAGCCTTCACAATCTTATAACCAGATTGTATTTTCCTCAGTTGATTGAGGATGGCATCCAAAGCTTCTTCATTGTAAGAGTTTCTAGGATTTGAACCACAAGTTGATTCACAATCACTACCAGCAAGAGTGTTAATTGATACAGGATTGTATACCTCCTCTGTTTCATCCATATTAGCCATTAAGGCATAATCATCCATATCAGGAACAAGAGCTGTGTCATCAGATTCATTTCCTTTTTCTGACTCTATTTCATAACCTGATTCATCTTTAGCAACCATAACCTTCTTGACATGTCTTCTTTGTTGACTCTTGGTCTTCAGTAGGTCTGGACAATCAGGTCTGAAATGTCCAGGATTTTTGCAATTGAAGCAAAGATAATCATGTTCTTTACTTTGTTTTAACTTAGGACAGTCAGGTTTGAAGTGTCCTGGTTTCTTGCATTGAAAACACAAGTAATCATTGTCTTTTCTGGAATCATCCTTCTTTTTTTCACTGAATTTCTTAGTGAAATTCCTTGGAGAACCCTTTCCAGATTTCATCATCCTGATTTTCTTGCTCAGTAAGGCAATCTACTCTTGCATCTCATCCAACAGATCATCTTGAGCTCCTGAAGTTTCTTCTTGATGTTTGGCAGCCAATGCAATTGTTTTAGGTTCTTCCTTTTCAGTAGTAGGAACCAATCTCTTCCTGAATTCATAAGCTTTAAGATCTGAAAATAATTTGAAGGTATCCTCTTCATGTAACTTTCTCATTTCTTCTATTGCAGTGACTTTCATCTCCCAAACTTCTTTGTCAGGTAATGCTTCCAAGATTTTTGAGTTGATTTCTTCTTTTGAGTAACTTACACATAGTATGGTAAGTTCATCCAGGATTGCATTGAATCTTGATTCCATTTGCTCAATGGTTTCATTTGGTAGCATTTTGAACTATTGAAACCTCTTTTTGGCCACACTGATTTTATTCTTCTTGATTGCATCAGTGCCTTCACAGATCAACTGTATCTTGTCCCAAAGTTCCTTTGCAGTTTTGCAATCTTTAACCTTCATGTACATATTGCTATCCAAGGTTCTATAAATGATATCAATAGCAATGTTGTTGAGGTTTGCTCTCTTTCTATCTTCAGCATTCCATTCTCTTTTTGGTTTTGGAATGTACTCTGTCACATCACCCACTGTTACTGACTTGGTAATCTCCAGTGGTCCATCTGTCAGCACATCCATCATTTCATCATGAGTTGCAGCATGGTAGGCCTGCATTCGACGTTTATATTCATCAAATCTATCTAGAAAACACATCAGCATAGTTCTAGCATACTGGTTGTTATCCATGATGCAAGTCTTTGAAAATCAGTGATTTGAAAAAGTTTTCAAAGTATTTTCACAAGCACAACAAGTAGGATTACTTCAGAACAGAAGCACTGCTCTGATACCAATTGTTGGTTCTTTGAAAAGGATTTGGTTAATTTTAGAGGGGGGGTGAATAAACATAACACTTAAAACTTTTGGAGTTAACAAACTCAAAGAACTTCAAAGAACTGCGGATACCTCGATGTCTGGTCGACACCTCGATAACTCTTTGATACACGAGAGTCACCGACAATTGAGTTTACTGAATTTATGCAGCGGAATTATATCAAAAATTAAGCCTTATTACTTGTTGTTAAATATGATACTAAGTATTAGATACTCGTTAGTGTATGTGTGTGAGTTCGATTGCTAGATTCCGTAGGTTGATGTGTATAATAAGCTAAATGCGAGAATGTAAGTGCGAGAAAGTAAGTAGGCAAATTTTATAGTGGTTCCGGTGGGTGTAATCTCGTCACCCACTCTTCTCATGTGATGTTGGAGGTAATTCATTAGAGATCTTTGATGTAGTCATGTTACAAAGATTCCTAAGGTTGCTTGTCCTTCACCAATAACTATGGCTTCACAAACGAAAACTAGGGCATGTAGGATTGTCGCTCCAAAGTCTTCCACCGGGTCCTTGAAGGGTAGGATTGCCTCTTCACCACTCCACCACAAACAACACAGTCTTTCACACAAAAGTGCTTC
This sequence comes from Gentiana macrophylla, assembly GCA_026214975.1. Classification (NCBI taxonomy): domain Eukaryota; kingdom Viridiplantae; phylum Streptophyta; class Magnoliopsida; order Gentianales; family Gentianaceae; genus Gentiana; species Gentiana macrophylla. The sequence goes on along the minus strand of CM047808.1, from coordinate 87,285,458 downwards.
ACCTGTCTTGGCGAGTTCTTTGTAAAATAAAGAATGAATCAAGTAAATGATTCGATTCAAAGCCGACTTGATTAGGATGATATAATCGCCACTTTGCAGGCTTCAAGTGTGTAAACTTGATGTAGCTTGAATCTGACGAATACACTTGAAGATTTTCTCTGGATCGATAGCCTTAAGCTCGATAAGTTCAAGCAGGTGCTTTTCTTGATAATAAAATGCACTCGGGATTATCTGTCTTTTCTCTTGTAAATCATCATCTTTTTCTCGAGTTAGAAGTCCTCTATTTATAGGTAGGAGTCCTTGTGACTTGTATTTGAAATTCAAATATAGCCGTTCCATGTTTTGTCCCATTTGACTTGCTTTCATCACTATTCATAGGGTCGATGATTGTCGAAATCCTTTTGGCGATTAGGTACGATCTGTCCATCCTTGACTTGTAACCATTGGATAAAATCTGAATCATCCTAACGCTTCTTTAATCTCAACCATTGATTTGTTTGATAAATCAGAGGTTGTTAGCTGTCCTTATCCATGTAATCTTCCAATGTAATCTTGAATTAATCGAGGTATATGTATCAGTAGGTTCATCAGTCTGCTGAAATACCTATCAGTCTGCTGAACTATAAGTTGTTGTGTTTGAAACACAATGCAGCTGACTTCTTTTATCTAACTTTTATTTGTGAAGTTAGATTACACCTTTTTGATCATAACTAAGTTCCAATCACCATTCAACTTGTGGAACTTAGACCTTGTACACAAGGTATATATGTAATCGATTTAGGTCATCACGCACTTCCCTAAATTCGATTCTATATCCTTGACTTTGATTACTAAGTTTGATCCCTTAGCCTTCATTTACTGAGTTTGAGCCTCACCTTCCGGTCTTCGGCGAGGTTCCTGACTAGTCTCTCGACCTAGCTACCCCATCGATATAGACCGATCTCATTGATATAAGTCAGCTGACCATTATAGTGTTTGTTTGATCAAACCTATACAAAGATCAAACTCTAATAAACCTATACATTTGATCTAGACATCTTTTTGCCTTTGCATTATAACAGCTAGTCTGGCACTCATCACTAAAACTCAGAAATAAGTCCAACAGTAGATTTTATGCATATTTTGTATACATCAAATATTTTCAGAGAAAATGGAGAAATGAACCAAAAGTTCAATGTCTCATTCTAGTGATTTCTCTATATATGATGTACAAATTTGAACAATTCTTGAAGAATCCAAAATCACATACTGGTATATATATAAAGCGCAAGAGAGATAATGTTTTAAAAAATCTCAAAGAATGAGATATTTTATGAAACCACTAAGTTTTAAATGTGTAAATCGTTTGAAGAGAATAAAATATCATCAAGGTATAGCTCGGTGCGACATGTTTGATGAACATCGATTCTTGGCATTAGTGGGAGATAAAGAAAACCTCATGTTAGAATAAAAGAACGCCGAGACATTTTAACAACATAAACGATCTTCCACGCATCAGTTTAACTGAACTGTGAAAATAATCTTACTTGTAGTATTTAGCAAGTAATTTGCCAGATGTCTTAATTGAATAAAAGCAGTGGCCAGTTTATAGTTGCACCAAAAGTATTATTGGTAATATTTCTCTATGACAGAAGCATAGAATACTGATCGGTGTAAAAGATAAAAATCCGCGGAAAATAAATCCACATTAAGTCACTCATGAAATCTCTTAAAGAGATTCGTCTTGAAGACGAAAACCCCAAAACAAAATTGCACATGCATCCAATGATTAAATATTGGGGTTGCGGAACAACCAATCCATACATTGATAAGGAATTGGTTTATGCTAATATCGAATTAGCAATGAATTTTATGGGAGAAATTTATAATAAAATATAATAGTCGTCGACGATATATTGGTCTCTTTAATTTCTATTACTATAGCTGGATCCAATGCCTAAGTCGTTAGCAGAGTGTCAGAAACACTCAGACTAGGTAAAAATAAAATAAGCAATTGAGGTTGAGTTTGAATTGGAAATATTTGTTTGTTAATGATCAAATATATTCTCCCATTATAGATAATGTTATGTTCTGCTAACTAATATATCTGATAGTAATTTTAAGTTTTCATATGTCATGACCTCATATTTATGGGTCGTTGGACATTAATATTGATATGAAAATCCTTGGTGGATTTCAGAAACTAATTAATATGACAATCGCAACATGCATACTGTAAGTTAAAAATGTCGTTAACATTCGTGTTGAATACTTGAATGTAATATGGATATAATATAGTTGAGGAAGGAATATATAAGTAACTGAAACTTAATGTCATGAATTTATAGCACTACAACGTGTGAGAGTGAAAATATATGCATGTAAATTGTGATTGTATTACTTTCCCCATTGTTTTTATAATTATAATGATGATTGGGTTACATGTGTTGCACGAATGAGTAGTGGGAATGACAGTATTTAGCCTCTACATTCAATTATCTACATGAAGTCTAGAAGAGACAGATATACAAAGTACGCTCTAGTAACAATCTAGAAGAATTGTTCACCAAGATAATTCCTACATGTGTTCTGGAGAAAAATTTGTTTATAGTATTGGATTGCATACATAAGGAAGATTGTTGTCGTTGGGGAGAGCGACAACTTCAAAACTATTTTAAGCATTTGGTCTTACAACCAATGATTGTACTCTTTTTTACTTTAACAAAGTTTTTCCCACAGGGTTTTCTTAGTTAAAGGTTTTTTTTAACGAGGCAGTCAGTGCAACACATAAAAACGCATATGGCATGACCTATTTTCCTTGTCTAGTTTTTTTCCCAGTGGGTTTTTCTAGCAAAGTCAATGGTACATGACATATACGTTATGCAACTCAGATCGATAAATTAACTTATCCATATAATAGACTTTCAAAGAATTGGGAAATTGATGTGAAACAGATCCGATCAACCGACAACCTGGCAGATTTATTTACCAAGTCATTGCCGACTGCAACATTTGAGAGACTGGTGAAAATCATTGTGATGCAACGTTCGAAAGACCTTAATTAATGCTTGGTTCAGGGGGAGTAAATCAACATAGATAAATATGTACACTTTTTCCTTAACTAAGATTTTTTCCCACTGGGTTTTTTAGTAAGGTTTTAATGAGGCATATCATATCTAGTGTTAATTGAATAATAGACATCCAATGGGGAGTGTTATGTAAAAGATAAAATGTGTGGATTATCTATTATTTAAATTCATTTTATTAGATATTGGATTAACTCAAACTATTGTATCTACATGGTAAAGATCGACCTGGAGAAAACATATGATCGGGTGAACTGGAATTTTTTACGCCATATACTGATTTGGACAGGCTTCTAAGAGTATTTAACGGAGCTTATTATGTTTTGCTTGCCTTCGATTTCCTTATCTTTTCTTTGGAATGGGTCGGCACTTGAGGAATTTAAGCCAACACGGGGGCTGCGGCAGGGAGACCCCTTGGCACCGTATCTCTCTGTCCTGGTCATGCAGGTTCTGAGCACCCATATTGATACCGCTGTGAGGGAGGGCACGTGGAAGCCCTTCCGTATTTCGAGGGCAGTGCCGGTGGTGTCTCATCTTTTTTTCGCCGATGATCTGTTGCTCTTCGTGGAAGCTTCGGTTAGTCAAGCAGAAATTATGGAAAAAGTGCTAACCACGTTCTGTAATATTTCAGGCCAAAAAGTAAGTGTGCAGAAGTCTAAATTTTATGTGTCCCCAAATATGGACAATACGGTTGTCAGTGTTATTGCAAGTCGGTTGGGGATGTCGCATACGTTTGATTTGGGCATTCCGCTCTGTGGAAAGAAAATGAAGTCTAGCTTTGGTTTCCTAGTAAACAAGGTTAGAGCAAAACTTCAAGTATGGAAGGAAAAGGTGCTATCTAGAGCCGGACGTAATATTTTTCTACAATCAGCTCTAGTAACAACTACATATTTTTTTATGCAAACAAGCTGCATACCAAGCTTTGTGTTGGATGAGGTGGAAAAAATTGCCTGCTCCTTTCTTTGGGCTGGAGACGAAGATAAGAGAAGCATGCATTATGTGGCATGGAATGATGTTTGTTTACCGAAGTGTATGGGAGGCCTAGGGGTGAGAAGATTGCGTAACATGAACATTGCCCTCCTTGCAAAAGTTGCTTGGCACATCCTAGTGGAGAAGGACATTTTATGGGTTAAGGTGCTAAAAGTCAAATATGGGAACCCACATGACAGGCCCAATCCGAATTGTTCCTTTCTCTGGCGCAATATATGTATGGCGGTGAGCTGCCTACGGGATGTTCTTCATGTAAATGCGGACGGGAGTGTGGAATGGCTTGCGACGATGTCCGGAAAATTTGATGTGGCCAATGCTTACCATGCACAACTTATGATGAATTGCTCGAAGGATGAAGAACAAAGGTGGAAAAATATATGGTCCATTAAAGGGCCACAGAGAGGCAACATGTTGTTGTGGCTTATTCGCCGGAAAGCATTGCAAACTTTAGCGACGCTTGAACACCGACACGTTCTAGATGACAATACTTGCATGATTTGTCAGGATCATGAGGAAACCCTGCTTCATACATTTCGAGACTGTGGATGGATTCGCGACATTGGAAAAAGGCATTGGTATTGTGCTATCAACGATAGTTTTTTGGTAGCCTGGATGCTCGTGATTGGATAGATGATTGTTTTATACATGATAGCTCCGGTCGAAACGACATTACAAGCTGGAGGTATTTATTTCTAGAGGTTATTATGGGAGCTTGGTATTGGCGGAACCAAGCAGTTCACCACACAGGTACTTAGCGTCCTCCGACGATGGTTTTCCAATCCCAGGTTGTTAACAAGGCAAGAGAGTTGAAAATCGCTTGGCACACCGAGTATGGGTATTTCATGAATGTTTTTTTTTTATTTTAAAGCGTGCAAAAGAGATGTTTTTTCCTTGAGTAATGATAGAGGCACAACAAAATTACACAACGGATGCCACAACATGATCTTCCACCATTGATTTTGATGAGTGTTAATTGATTGTGATGTGGACCAATCAAAATCAATGGTGGGAGATCATGTAGTGGCATCCGTTGTGTAATTTTTGTTGTGTCTCTATCATTACTCTTTTTCCTTTTGGAGTGCATTGTACATAAGTTTTTCACAGTTTTAATGAAAGATCCGGTTTACACAAAAAAAAAAAAACTATTGTATCTAAACCGTAATTTCTACTATAAATACCTCATTATACTAGTGAAATAATATATACTCAATCCGTCCCGTAATATATGTCTTTTAACCTTGTTGTGGTGTTATAAAATATAAGTCATTCTCACATTTCAATACAAGATTAATGCATTGTTTTCACTTTCACACTAAACAATGCAATATTATAAGTCAGTCCCAAAAACCAATACACTATTTTACCTTGAAATATTAAAAGGTAACTCATTTATGATTTTTCTTAATCTATGTGAAAAATAAAAAATGACTTATAATACGGGACGGAAAGAGTACAACTTTTCCCTTCTTTTTTCTACGTTATATTTCATCTTTTTGTTTTCTCTGTTATTTAGTTCTATACCAACAATAACTTTATCCATAACAAAATTTATACAAAAATTATAAATGCGAGGCCGACGATGTGGTCGTCACAATAAATTAACACATTTATTAATTTTCGAAATTATTTTAACAATAATTAGAATTATATAATAAAAATAGTCATAGAAAAAAATACTAAAGTCGTCACAGTAAATAAAAAAAATTCACGTTAAAAATTTCCCTCAAAATTAAAATACCCCCAAGACTAGTGGTCATCACATTAAACAGGATGTCGTTGGAAAAAATGATCCCACGTTTTTTTCGCACCACATTTTTTTTTTATCAAAATTTAACTTTACAAATAATTTATTTAAAGCGATTATCTGTCCCCCTTAAATTTTTTATTTGTTTTTAAAAATTTTATTGCCCCGCCTTACCTGAGATCTTGCGTCCGCCCCTGCACGTGGATGATTATGAATCATACATTTCTAACTCAAATTCAAATTGTATGGTTCAAAATTATCCACGTGTGGTCTATGATACAAATAAAACGATTAAGGAAGAATTGTCCCCTATATCCATCTTTAGTACGAACGGTTAAGCTTTCCTTTTTCTTACTATCTTTTTCTTTCATTATTACATGTCCCACAAAATGTTCCGCCCAACTTTCATTGTCTCCTCCACACTTACCCTCTATTCATTGTGGGAGTTCCTTACCTTTTTTCTTATTTGTTCAAGTCAAAAAGATACTTACAATGTGTTGTTGGATCTAGATAAAGTTGAACTACCTTACCATGATTTCTTAAAGGAATTCAAAGTTGCCTTAAAGACTTATATAGTAAGAAGTTGACAAGTTGGCCACCTTCTCATCATTAAGATATTTATTTGGGTAACGGGAAATTGAATAAAAAGTATATATATATATATATATATATATATATATATATATATATATAATGATAAATGAATTTACTGTTAAACCCTCGTAAAGTAAGTACACTAATGAAAACTTTCCCTAGCTGATCACTCTTGGCCCATGAACCGAATGAAGTTCGCCAATAGTAAACTTGATACTATAATTTATGATTTTGCATCTTGACATGTACATAATTATTTTTCATGATCAATTAGTTTTCTTGTTACTGTAGTTGTATTGTCAATTGGTGTTTCGTAATCTTTTGATGTTGTTGATTACGATTCCGTTGTTTTGTAGTTGTTTGTGATGTTTTTGCTTCAGCTATTATTATTTTCCTTCTACTAATTCAATAATTCTATTGTTTTTTATATTTGTAATAAGTTGTTAAATACTAGCATAAGCATTTTGTTTTGCGTGCGTGATTTGACTTATATTACTTATGTATATAAATTATTATTTTTTCAAATAAAAAGTGGACCCTTCTTCAAATTTTGCTCAGGGCCAGTCTTCGAAACGAATATATTATATTATAAGGATTATAACGTGTGTGGAGTGCATTACATTATGAGTATACATGGAACCAATCCCGTAACTACCGGCTAAAATTACAAAAGAAATTACGGGTAGACTACTAATAAAAGTAGAACTGCTGAAAATAGAAAAATAATGGAACTGTATTTATGTTAATCAATATTTAGAGACAAGGTCGATTAACATGAATTGATCAAGCAAGCCCAAAAGATAGAAACAAAAGAGATGCAAAATTAGTTAAACGGAGAGACGAGTGTATTCACTATTCCATAAGACAATATATTACTCCGATCGTGTGTCAAATGTTGTAGCAATAGTATCACGAAGTACAAAAGTTCATTTCTCGAGTTAGAAGTACATAAAAAACTTGAGCTCTGGAGAACTAATAGATGCTCTGACTTATCATTGACATAACTCAAGAAGTACGTATGCCGAATGACATTAGTGGTGGAAGATGAGAAAATTTGTTGTCTCATTTCAGTCATATACGTTCCTTATATAGTGGAAATGAGGACCTTTGGGTGACTTAACCATCAATTAGGGTGACTCAATAAATTAGGGTGACTCAATAAACTTTTCCTTTAAGAAAAGTATTGAGACCGGTCTGCCTTAATTGAGTCGGTATAACCGACTTAATTAACCCACAGTTCCGATTCCTCACAACTCCGGAACATTTGATTAGCCGACTAAGTTAAGTAATTTTTATCTAAGGTAATTATGGTTTAATTTCCAAAAAAAAATAATATTAACCAACAACTCAAACTTGAAACGAGTCGAGCCGGCCGGAAAGACGGTGACATGGGTATGATCAATTACCATACACGTGGCACTCATCATGCCCAATATAGCATCATACAAAATTGGCGACATAGGCTAAGTTCAATGGTGGGTTTTTTATCAGAAAAATTCACTGAAGGTCGTCTCAGTGCAATGCAGGTCGCCTTAATGATCATCTTACCGGCATGACGCATGTTGTCCTCTATTCGTCATGACGATGGTCATCATAAGGTCTTCTTACCCAGCACAACAAAAGTCACCTATGGTTTTAGGAATTTTTGTTTTGATGATTATCAAACCAGTTGTGAAAGAAAGCTATGAGGTTATACCTGAAAATATATAGGTTCTACCTAGAGTCTGTTATTGTGTAAGTTCAATCAGACAAGCATTGTAATAGACGTTTGATAGTTCTTCAAGAGCTTACATTCTTTATTTAAGTCTAAAGACATCAAGGCCGAGGGACCAAACACAGTAGTGAAGATCGAAGGTCAGAAGACCGAGGGTTCAGACTCAAGTTTGAAGAACCTGAAAATTAGGGTTATAAAGTTATTTTCAAGTAAGTTTGTGATGGCTTGAAATAACTTTATGATACTTGAATATTATTGTTATGGGAAAAGAAATATGGAGTACTCTGATCTCGATATATATAAAGACAGAGATAAAGAAATCAGATCTATCGAAAGTTCATATCCGAAATGATAAATCAAATGAAGGTTGACAATCAGGGTTGATGGACAATTAGAAGCATGAAAAAACTTGATAGATAGATATAGATCAAATGTAAAGGATTATTCAGATTCGAAAAGTCAGTGCTGAAGAATTTAATAATCACAAAAAGACAAGAATAAGGTTCATCATAAGTGAAAATGCTAAACACTGGCAAGCATTGTTAGAAATAAAATTGTTTGTTTTGATGATGTTTATATTTCGTTTGTTTTATACCCTATTGATAGAGTGTTGAGACTAACTCTTAAAGTGAAAAGCTAAAAGATATCTAGAACTTAATGTATTAGTTTACTAGAGTTTGATTATTGTATAGGATTTATCAGACAAGCACTGTAATACAAATCTTATGGGTATTAGTGGAGTCTAGGACTTCTGCTGAAAAGTAGTTAGTCTGCTAAGGTTTCAGATTCAACTTAATTTCTCAGTGCTGATAGCTGAAGACAATGGGGTCAAACGCAGTTAATGAAGATTGAGGGAACAAACTAAGTTGAGAAAACTGAAGGTTGTGGTTTCAAACACAGTTATTGAAGATCAAAGCCGAGACTATATTGGTTAGAATTCAGGAAAGTCTGTGATGACCTGAACTAACTGTATAGATCTTGTATTGAAGGTCTAAAATCCAAAAGGAAAATGTGATGAAAGGATCTTAGTTAATACTTTGAAGATGTGGTGTACTCTGATCTCAAAAATCCAAGTTCAGATGAAGGAATGCATAACAGCTGAGAAACTGGATGAAAGCTGAGTTTATACAAAACCAGCTGAATGCTGAGATACTCAACAATGTCAGCAAAACTGAGATCAAAAGTCAGTTAATCAGAATAACTCAGGATAAATTCGAACGTTGAAGAACAAGCAATCTGATTGGTTGATAGTTTGAACATGTCAGAAAGGACACTGACAGTCTAACACAAATTATGGCATATTCCAAGGAATCCAAGGTGAACTTTGGGAATTAAAAAATTCGAACGTCGGATTTCACACTATAAATAGGACTTAGAAACAAGAATCAAACAACCAAGATTAAGAGATCGCATTAAGTTTTATCAAGAGCATGTCTCCTGATGTAATTCACATCATGTATGTTGGGGGTCTCCATTCCCTAAACATTCTCCACTTTGGCAATCCGATCTTGCATAACATCCATATTTTCATTGATGACCAACAACTCGTATAAGAACTGTTGAGAATCATCTTCTCTAAAAACTCCCTCGACTGACCGGACCGTCTCAACTCCTTGTGTTCCCCATTGACTTGTTGATGCTACTTGCTCTAAATTTTCATAGGCTTCATCAAGTGATAATAGTGCATACCATCCATTTCCCGAAGCATCAAACCGCATCCTTTCTCTAGGCCTCAAACTGTGGTAAAAGCTTTACATCCTTACAGGTATAGAGATGTCATGGTGTGGGCATCTCCTCTATGCTTCTTTGAAGCGCTTCTACTCTTCCTCGAAAATCTCACCTGGTTTTTGCTTAATGTTCATTATCTCATGTCTCATCTGAAGAGACTTCCCTGGTGGGCAATACTTAATCATAAATTTCTGCAAAAGGTCCGTCCATGTCTGAATCAAACATGCTGATATATACAGAATCCACTGTTTGGCTTTTTCCTTAAGTGTGAATGGAAAAGGCTTCAACTTTTCATTGTCCTTAGGATCTCCCGCAGTCTTCACCTACTAATAATCTCCAAAAAGTTGGTAACGTTAACACTGGGATCCTCATTGAGTATCCCATGGAAATTTGAATAATTTGTCACCATCTGTATAACATTAAGCTTTGGGTCGAATACCCCGGCCGCATTCTCCGGAGGTACAATCGTTGGTATGATATTTTCTATCATCAGATGTGCATAACTATGAAGAGTCCTTATATCTGTAGCTGCCACTGGCCCTGCTCCATTGTGAACTCCATTAGCTCCATTTTCTCCATTAACTCCATTTACACCGTTTTGGTCCGCCATTTCCTTGTCAGGATCCTCCAACGGTGGAATATCCTCGTGCTCTTCTTCACTATGTTCTCCTTCATGCGTACTTTCATCATCAACCATCCTTTCTATTTGCTCTCTATCTTTTCTAGACAACCTGTTATTCTTTCTGGAAAACTTCTCGATCTCACGTATGAACTCCTCTAGCTTGGCTGCTGAACTGCTCATAGCATACTGCAAAACATCATAGAACAAAAAACTATTAGAACCTTCCGCCGCCGCGCCTGCTACACTCACCTTGTCGGACTCGAAAAATAATTTTGATTACTGACTCAATATAAAAGAAAATAGGAATCTGTAAAATTTCAACTCGCCGCGTTGGACAGCAGTTCTGCTTAGGCGGGTAAATTTTTTCTAGATTCCAAGAGATATGTTACTGACACGACTTAATTATTCACAGCCTACTAAATAGACTCAATAATTATAGTAAAAAAATTATATACAGGTACTCAATCTCAAATTCAAGATTATTCTTGACACGAATCCACGGCAACGGCACCAAAAACTTGATCGCGTGTAGATCACGATCCTAACAAGATGCTAGTCCAATCGTAGTATAGTAATGACGGATCAAGGTCGATCCCATAGAGACTCGTAAGGATACAATATAAAGGCTGAGAACAATAAGGGTGGTCCTTGACAAACTAAAGTGCAAGTAAAGTACAGAAGTGACACAAAAGAATTAGACACGTATGTTTCTTATGAGTTTCTAAGAGATTAGTCCTAACTATGAGTGATTATACCCTTCCCACAAGTATAAACGTATCTTCCTCGTTGGTGAGTTTTGATTCATTAACAGCTATGGGTGCTCCCCCTAATTTTACCATAATTCCATTGTAAGGACAGTAATTGCCTATGTGCAGCTAACCTACCTTAGGCCGTATTAGCTTCACATGCATTAAGATCTAGGGATGGTTGGATCAAGATCGAGAACCTCCCTAGGCAACCATCGACTATTATTGGCAGTACTTGATGACGCTCAAAATGATACACCCTACGGCATCAACATTTCACCCATTCTAAGCAAAAAGTAGTAGTTTTCGACCATTTATATGAGCCATTAGAAGTGAATGTCTTATATTGGATTCATGAGCCAAGTAATTTGCATTTAACGTGTATTTTCCCCGATTCGATATTATTTCATGTATTATTGGACTATTTTCAGGTTACGAAGATTGGTACAAGTGTTGAGGACCGATTGTGGGCTGAATTGGATGAAGAAACGGACCTAGAGTGTTCCAGAACTTTCAGATAAGTCGGCATAAGTGAAAAGGATGAAAATACCCCCGCAGTTGCGTGATGCCTTGCCGCAGCCGTGAGAATTCCAAAAGCTTTGGAAACCACATTTTCTTGGATGAGGGATAGTTTTTAGGTGTCATTAATTCGGTTATATCACTATAAATAAGTGGCACCAGCCACAAATTTCAATGTACAATTTTCCACAAGACAAATACATTATATTCAATATAAGTTCTCATTTGCTTATGTTGGTCCGTAATACAAGGCTTGTGAGAGTTCAGAGGGGGGTGAATGAACTCTCTTCGATTTTGGAGTTTCTTACTTGGAGATCAATCCTGGTCAGTAAGAGCAGACTAGCAAATAGCTCGTCCTGTTTTGCTGGTCTGATTATTCTCTAAATGTGAGTGCAGCGGAAGAATGTTATGTTTTAAAATAAGCCTTGAGCATGGTTTTTAGTGTTGAGTAGTCTGAGATAGAGTATGCAAGTACTGAATGTAAAGTGCTGAAAATAAAGAAGACAAGAAATGTTATCGATTTTCGGAGTGGTGTAATCTCCTACGTGACCGATTCTCCCGTGACTCAGGAGGTGTCACTATTGTACTCTACTAATACAATAGGTAAGTGTCCTTGACACCCGTAGATGCCTCACACCAAGAAGATGCTTCACACCCTAGTAGCCAATCCTTGACACCCCGCAGATTCCGCACACCCCGCAGAAGCTTCAGTGGTCTACTTGCATACAGCTCGTCTAAAGAACTTCCTTTCTCCAACAGCTCGTATGTCTTCTTCGTTGTTCCTTCACACCCCATATATGCTTCAACAAGTTTGCCCTTTTCTTAAGAACTTGGTTGATGTGTAGAGTTGGTGCTGTATCAAATTAATGATACAAAGATGAGAGCTTTCAGCTGGATTTGTGTTTGTATATCTTGATTGCAGCTCTCTTGACCAAGTAGTTCACTTGATAGTTTCTGTTAAGCTCAGTTGTTGATCTTCTTGATCTCTAGATTTAGATTGGTAAGCTTCTGAGATGAAGATCTTTTTGAGAGATGACTTGCTAGATTTAATTTGATACTTAGCTTCTCTTTTCAAAATTGCTCAACTCCCTTCATCATTTTCCTTCCTTATCTTTTTATAGTCTTCGTAGGGTAGGTGTACTATTGAATAATGAGTGGCTCTGATTGATTGCTGAGGTGTCTCTTGATATTTAAAAAATCGTTTAGTTCATATTTTTAACCATTGGAGCCTTGTACTTGATGGATTCTAGAAGATAACTTTATAGCATCAAATGCTATTTTTTCACTTGTATGATTTCGTAGCCGTTAGATCAAATGTTGATCTTATGGATGGCTACACGCCCTTTAATTTTTCACTTCATTTGTCTTTTAGTCACTTGAGAGCATTTGGTAGTCTCTGATCTGATCTTTATTTGTTTGGATGCTTGACTCGTCTATTCTTCAATACTTTTACTCGTCTGCTCTTTGCTTTGCCTTTGTTGATTCTGTCTTGAGTAGTCTTGATAGATGGTTGGACAAGAGTCTGGACTTTTAGTCGTATGGTCTTCTTGTCTTCAAGCCTATACTATCTTAGACTTTGATAACAAAGACAAAGTTTGACAAATCCTATACAATTCACATGTCAGACTACTAAGCAAGCTTATACATGGTTTCTAAACCAACTATTTTTGGTATCATCAAAACTTCTAGTTTATGGAGACCTAACAAATTCCCCATTTTTTATGATGCCAAAACAACGCAAGTAAAAGATAAATGAATTAAAGTTCAAGAATAAGTAAAAAAGTCAAAGAGAATTTGATTTGTGGAGAAAATATAGATATTTTATAAATAGAGAGGAGTCTGTTACAGATTGTTCAAAAAATAAAAATGAAACATATGGAATAAAAAAAACATAAAACAGTAGTCTGGAGTCTTCTTTCAGGCTTCCTCCAGACTCTTGTCCATATATCCTTGTTGCAAAATCTTATAAGTACCGGCTCCTCTTCCTCAGATCGTCATAAAAACTTATCGAAACAGCTTTCAGCTTTCCATCTTTCCATCTTTCCGAGTCAGAGCTTTTCCTTTCCTTGAGCAGCAACATCACCATCTTCTCCTTTTCCAGCAGCATCATCTTCTCTTTTTTCCTCTTCCCCCTTTTTGGCATCATCCAAGGGAGTTCACCAGAATTTGATTAAAGGCAGTTTGAGTGGCTATAAATTCATTGAGTGTGGCTGATAATGAAGCGACGACTTGGTTTAAGCTTCGGATCTGTGCATCTGCACCTGATGCACTTAAATCAACATGTACCCCCAGTTGGCCCCACAATTGATTGATCTTTTGTGTTGTGAAGTCATGTTGACTTCCAGATAATTCGCTGCTCAGATGAATTCCATCCAACGCGTTTTGATGTTGAGTGACCATGCATTGGTCAAATAGGTATTCTAGAGATGTCCTTGTGTTTGTGGCCAGATTCGCAACCACATTCCTCAGCTTTGAGCCTTCTATATTTAGATCTTGAATTTGTTTGGATAAAAATCCAAAGGCTCATGCATCTAGTTCTTGTCTGAATTCAAGATGAGATTATATTTCATTAATACCATGTTGGATTTCCCCTGCTACGTCCAGTAGACTAGGTCAATTAAGCTCTTCTGGTTGTGGGAAGGATTCTTCTTCCACCTGAGATTGTTGGCGCTCTTGCTTTTTTACTTCTTCTTCTTGATCATTTCCATCAACTTCTTCTGTGTCTTCAATATGTTCAGTGTCCTCAGTAGGTTCTTTACCTCTTACTGTGACATTTCCTCCAATATCTCTATCATCATTATCATCATCATCACTGTCATCTCTTCTATTTTCAGAATTTTCCGGATCAGCAACATCATCATCAGGATCACCATCCTCATTGCATTCATCGTCTGGATTCTCTTCATGTGATTGTGAAAAAACAACTGATGTGATGTACAGTAGTTTCCATGGATCAAACATATCTGCAAAACTTTCCTCTGAATGTACCTCTTCTGGATCTCGTCTGATCACACTTCTAACCCATTATTCTTCCCTAGCCATTTATTTTTGATCAGCTTGATTGTGGGTAGAGATAGGGCTCACTTTACGTTTCATCCATCTGACCATTCTCATCTTTTGAGCATAGAGTGGGTCAGTGGGATCAATAGTGTATGTATCATGATAAGGAATCTGATGAATGTTGGCTGATAATGGAGTACTAGTCTATTCTCTCATCAGACTAGGATCTTCTTCATGTGGCTCAGTGGTTGGTGGTTTTTCAGTGGTGGCTGGCTCCTCCTCGGGAACCAAGGCTTCTACTTCTTCCATTTGCCCTTCTTCAACAATGGACAAATCCTCAATTGTCTCTGGTTTATATCCAATTGTACCAACATTTTCTGGTTGTGCAGCAGCTTGAACAAGTGGTGATGATTGAGCATTGATTTGCTTTATCATCTCAGACAGTGGCCTGGTATCTTCATCATCTGATGAAGATAAATCAATGATTTGTGGAGGAGCAACAGTTTGAATTGATACCTGAGGAATTTGTGGTTCAGCAGGTAGAACAATAGAAGCTTGAGTGACTGTCATTTCTTCTCTCCTGCGCTCAGCCATTGTCTTGGTTCATTTAATCGGTCTTGTTGATGTGGATGCTTGTATTCCGGATGCCAAAGCCCGTCCTGGAACATTTTCTAGATTTGGTGAAGCAGGTGCTAAGACCGTTGTAATCTTCCTTTTCTTCTATTGGGCCTTCAATCTTTCCATTTTCTCACTCCGAGGTAAGAAGGAAATCTTTTAAAAAAGAACAGGAATGGAGTTTCTCATATTTATACTTTACATTCTGATGAGTATTTGAATTACAAAACCAAAAGATTTCACAAAGTGAAAAGATCCATCTGCTTTTCTTCCATGAGAGACTCTCTAGATAAGCCTACAATGATCATGTCACTAAGAGTCGGAAAGTTGTTGTTCATCATCAGTGTGTTGCCTTTAATCTTGATTTCTCTATTCTCGCTCCATCTTATGATGTTGAAGAACTGTGTTTAATTTGCAATATGGATGAGATTGGATTTTGCGGTCTCTCCATTCTTCACATTCATCACACTATGAAACGTACCTTTGTTAATGTGCACTACATTACCCTACACATTTGTGATGATTTTGTTACTTCTTTTTATTGTAGACAACGTTTCTCTAGAATTCCAGTTGATCTTCAGGACTGTAAGTTGGAGTTCGATAGTCAATGAGTCTATCAAGATTTTTTCTCCGTAAGTAGTTTATAGTGGATGTGACGAATGGAGAATTGTAGGAGTTGACTAAAAAGCCATCTAAGTGGAAGGTTTGTCCAGATTAAACTTGATCATGAACCATTCTGGAATAACTGAGTAGGGCCTTTTCTGGAGTGTAAGCGAAAAAGATGAAGAAGATGAAGTTTTTCTTTTAATAGGGGTTTCAAATTTTGAACAGGTAAAGTGAAAGTGTTTTTGTGGAGGGAAGTTATATAGATAATGGATGGTTGTAATATAAATGATCTGAGGAACGTGTGTATCAAAGCACCGATCATAGGTCTTCTAGCCGTAATGATGGCTTTGGCTTCGGAGATCATGAAAAGGCCATAACATCTCCACTTTATGGCAGTTTAGAGATGTAAAATGTCTCTTCAATGCTATCAATATTGCAATCAATAGACGTCTGGCCAATGTGAGTTCGCCGCGTGTCTAATTTCATCAAAACACCCAAAAATCCTATGACAACCCTTCATATTTCGCGATTTAATGAGCAAGTGGTCTGAATATTAATTCCTTGTCGCACTTGATTAAATAATAATTTGCACATTAAGGTTGTATCTATTTTTATCATCAATGTGATTTGATACAACATTGTATTTTTCTTCATCAGAATATATTCTCTTTCTCTGATTGACTTTCTTCCATGTCTCATTGTCGTCTGCTTTGAAGTCTCATTACTAGTCTATGTCCATCAGTTGTCTGGTTTGTCTTCAGACTAGTTCTAATCATCAAACCTAATTAGAAGACCTAACAAATGAATGATAACTAGATGTTTTGGAATCCAATATTAATTTAAGAAATCTTTAAACATAGTGATTAATCTATCAAGTGAGCTCACCCAAAATGATAAAGATTAAGTGAACTAGTTAATTTCGTATGATTTCATGGACTATGAAAGGTTCATTAATCCAAGAAGACTTCTTAGTTCTTTGAATATGCTCTCACAGAGAGGTTTGGTGAAGATGTCGGCCAAGTGATTGTCTATTTTGATGTTGACCAATCTCACATCACTTTTTCCATATGATCAATTATGAAGTGATGTCTGATATCAATATGCTTTGTCTTCGAATGTTGAACATGATTTTCTGATATTGATATAACACTTTTATTGTCACACATGATTGGAATTCCCTTTTCTTTAATTCCATAGTCTCTGAGTTGTTGTCTTATCCATAACGCTTGTGCACAACAACTTCCTACAGTTACATACTTGGCTTCTACTGTAGATGTTGCAATAGATGTTTGTTTCTTGCTAAACCATGATACTAGTCTGTTCCCTAGCATTTGACATGTACCAGATGTACTCTTGTCCACTTTGCAACTTGCATAGTCTGCATCTGTATATCCAACTAGAGTAAAATCACCTTCTCTTGGATAAAATAATCCAATGTCAACTGTATCTTGAGATATTTTAACATCCTTTTAGCAGCAACTATATGACTTTCTTTTGGATCTAATTGAAATCTTGCACATACTCCAATGTCTGGTCGGCTTGCAGTAAGATATAGTAGAAAACCTATCAGACCTGTGTATTTGGTTTGATCCACATTCTTTCCATTGACATCCTTGTCCAAGTGTAGATTTGCTGACATAGGAGTTGCAGCCTTTGCACATGATTCCATTCCATATTTCTTGATGAGATCTTTGATGTACTTGCTCTGGTTGATGAAAATTCCATTCTCCATTTGTTTAACTTGAAGACCAAGAAAGTAGTTGAGCTCTCCCATCATGCCCATTTGGAATTTTCTTTTCATCAAGTTGGCAAACTTTTCACTTAGCTTGGAATTTTGACATCCAAAGATGATGTCATCCACATATACTTATACCAAGAGTGTGTAGTCTTCAAGTTGGATTCTGAACAGTGTTTTGTCTATTGTTCCTTTCTTGAATCCATTTTCCATAGGAAATTTTAATAAATTTTCATACCAAGCTCTGGGTTCTTGTTTCAATCCATACAGTGCTTTGTTGAGCTTATACACTTTATCCTCTTGTCCTTTGATTTCAAATCCAGGTGGCTGTTGCATATAGACTTCTTCTTTAAGTAGTCCATTTAAGAAGGCTGATTTGACATCCATTTGATATTCTTTGAAGTTCTGATGAGCTGCATATGTTTAGAATAATCTGATAGCTTCAAGTCTTGCAACTGGTGCATATGTTTCGTCAAAGTCAAATCCTTCAGCTTGTGAATACCCTTTATCCACTAGTCTTGACTTGTTTCTGATGATGATCCCATTTTCATCCATTTTTTTTCTTCTGTAAACCCACTTTGTTCCAATGACATTTGAGTGGTTTGGTCTGTTTGTGAGTTCTCAGACTTGATTTCTCTCAAATTCATTCAGTTCTTCTTGCATGGCTATTACCCAATCAGCATCTTTGCATGCCTCTTCAATAGTTTTGGATTCCATATCTGATAGAAATCATGTGAGCATTGTTTCCAGTTGTCTTCTAATTCTAACACCAATATTTGGATCTCCAAGAACTTGTTCTGCTCGATGATCTCTTAGCCAACTCAGATTTGGTTCAGAGATTGGTATAGTCTATGTCTCTTCTTGAGTTGCATTTTTATCAATTGTGGTATGAAAGTCCTCTGGTTCTGTTGAATTGAATTATTTAATTCAATGTCAACATAAGTTGGTTCTTCAACTGTCTGGTCTTCTTATTCATTGAGTAGATCTATGTTCAAGTTGGGCTCATAAAAAAACAACATGAACTGATTCTTCTATTGACAAGGTTCTTTTGTTTAGAACCCTAAATGCCTTGCTCATGTCTAAATATCCCAAAAAAATTACTTCATCAGCTTTTGCATCAAAATTCTTCAATTGATCTTTTCCATTGTTGTGAATGAAACATTTGCTTCCAAAGATATGAATGTGAGAATTTGTTTGGTTTTCACCCATTCTATAGTTCATAAAGAGTCTTCCCTCTTATTTTGTAGATGATAGATCTGTTTTGAGTTTAGAAAGTAGTCTTAACAGCCTCTGCCCAATATCCTTTTGACATGTTTGCTTCTGCAGTCATTGTTCTTGCATCTTCTTTTATGGTTCTGTTTCTTCTTTCAGCAACTCTATTGTGTTGTGGAGTCCTTGCAGCTGCCAGTTGATGTTGCATGCCTTTTTCTTCACAGTAACTTCTGGTAACTTGATTCAAAAACTATGTGCCTCTATCATATATGATTTTGATCACTGTCAGCTCCTTTTCATTTTGAAGTCTTTTCAGTAGATCAAGCGGCTTCATAAGAGTTTCTTTTTTTTTGTTGAGGAAGACTGTCCAAGTGAACTTTGAAAAGTCATCCACAATCACTAAAGTGTATTTCTTTCCACTGATGCATATTGGGGTTACTGGTCCAAACAAATCCATGTGTAGTAGCTGTAGAATCCGATTTTTTGATGGTGTGTTCTCTGTCTTGAATGAAGCTTTTGTCTGTTTCCCCATTTGGCAGGAGTCACAGATGTTGTCCTTCTTGTAGACCATATCTGGAAGTCCTCTGACCAGATCATTTCATTCCAATCGATTCATCATCTTGTAATTTAGATGGCTCAGTCTCTTTTGCCACAGATGACTTATTTCTAGTTTTTATTATACGAGTAGACACACTTCTGATGTTGCAGTTGACCAGTCTACTACATACTTGTTCTTCTTTCTTTTTTCCAGCTAAGATTGTCTGTCCTGTTTCTTCATTGATGACTCAATACTTTTTCTTGTTGAATAGACTTGCACTTCAAAGATTGTACTTGAGTCTGACATGTTGTATAAGTCGAGTCAGACAAGTATTGTACTAGTTGGTAGGACGGATAAGTAAGAACGGATATTTGGCAGAGTGAAGCCAGTCAAGTACCAGCAGAGAAGCATGAAGACATTATGGTTGACTTATAACCAAGGAAGTCTGTGATGACCTTGGATAAGTCTAAGTTACATTCCAAGTGATGAAACTTGATGTTTAAATATGGTGTACACTGATCTAATACAAATCAAGGATCAGTGAAGTACAAAGATTCTCATAAACCTAAAAGAATGAAGGAAACAGTGAATCGGCAAAGTGAACTGACTATCGGCTGAGTGAAGACATAGTAGTGAAGGAAGATCTAAACGGCAAACTCAGACAGTCACTTAACTGATCAGAGAACGGCCAAGTAAACCTTACTTGATCAGATTTTGAAGTATGAAGAAGATACAACGGATCAAGCATTAAATGCACAATCAATTAAGGATCAATCAAGAACGGATTTTCTGATAAACGTTTGAAGAAAAATCTGATCACTGAAATCAAGGAGGATATAATAATGGGGGAATCAAGAATAAAATCAAGGATTATTCCCCTCATTAAAATAGCCAACGTACGGAAATTCAAATCAAGGATTATCAAGGCTATAAATAGAAGGCACTAACAGACAAAAAAAAGAGAGAATATAAGAGAACGATTAAGTTTGATAATTTACTAGCAGAAAATCTGTCAAATTGAAAAGCCTTCATCTGTGCTGAAAAAGAAGCATCTAGTGATCAACTCAAAACTCAGAACTACAATTCCAACATCAAGCATTGAGTCTGATCAACAAGTTTTGTGAATCCAATTCACTTCAATCAAGCAACTGAATTAGAGCCATCTGAGAAGGAGTTGTGTTTGTGATAGCTGTGAAGGATTTGTTCCCAAGGATCAGTGAAAGAGACTGAGTCACTGAAGCTGTTAAAGTCAGGGAGTGATAGTCTTGAAGATTGTGAAGCTTGTGTAGTCAAGGACAATCAGGCTATTGTATCTGTGAAAACAATAGTGACATTCCTCCAATCATCACAAGAGAAGAGTGGATTAAGGGATTACACCACCCTGAACCACTATAAACCTTTGTGTTAATTTACTTTCAGCAATTTACCTTACTGCATTTATTTAATTGCTTAAATTATATCATATATCTGTGATTGCATAAACTACTTTGAAACAACATATTAAGAAGGGACTTATCCGCTGCTCAAAAGCTTTTAAATACAAGAAAGTTTTTGAATCTCCACTATAGTCATTCACCCCCCCATCTGACAATATTTTTACCCCTCTCTGGGACCAACAATTGGTATCGGAGCAGTGTTTCTAGTATCAGAACCTGTTCAGATCTAATTTCTGGTAACTAGGAGATCACATATTTTCAAAGTAGTTTTCAGATTTGTGCTTTCTATACACACACACACACACACACACACACACACACACACACACATATATATATATATATATATATATATATATATATATATATATATATATATATATATATATATATATATATATATATATATATATATATATATATATCTTACTTGTATTTATGGATTCCTCAAATTTTATGTCAAAAGTACCTATATTCAATGTTAATAATTTTTATGAATACAAAATAAAATTGTTGTCTCATCTTGCAGCAACTCATGAGGAGATGCTGGATGTAATCAATGATGGCCCAATCAAGATTACAACTGTGGTAGCCACAGGAGCAGATCAAGGAAAGGTAATAGACAAACTCAAGAAAGATTGAACCAAGGATGACAGGAGAAGAGCAAATCTCAATTTTGTTGCAAAAGACATGATTTTGAAGACTCTGGACAGTAACATGTTCATAAGGATCAAAGATTGCAAAACAACAAAGGAGATGTGAGACAAATTGGCACTGATCAATGAAGGATCAGAAGCAGTCAAAGAAAACAAATTATCTGTTGCAAATAAGAAATTTGAGAACTTCAAAATGAAGACTGGTCAAACCATTGATCAAATAGACAACAGATTCTCAAGCATCATCAGTGAACTACAACAACTTGGACACTCATATCCACAGAAAGAAGTGTGCCTGAAGATCTTGAGAGGCCTACCTGAAAGATGGAAGATCATTACATCAGTAATAAGAGGGACAAAAAATCCTACAACCACTGATACCTTAACTCTAATGTCTCAACTAAAGGCTCATAAATTTGTGTTAAACGGTGAAGACAAAGGCACCAAAGAGAGGCACATAAGGCCAAGCAGACTTGGTTGCCCCCTCAAAGAAAGTCAAACAAATTGATGCAAATAGCAAATAGACATAAGAGCTGAAGGAACAGGTAGCTTTACTAGTAAAACGTTTTGACAGGTTTAGCAAGAAGAAGCAACTCAAAGGAGGTTCATCATCATTCAAGAAGTCTAGCACAAGCAAAGACATGAAGAAAAAGGATGATAAATACAGATGCTTCAATTGCAAGATGAAAGGTCATTTCAAAGCTGAATGCCTTGAAGAAAAAGATAAAGATGAGGACAAGAGAAAGTACAAGACAACTGAAAAGAGAAAAAGCAAGAAAGCACTCAAAGCTGAATCTAGCAGTGAAAAGATTGAAGAATAATCTGAAAATGATTCTGATGATGATGATGAAGCTGACAGCTCAGACAATGAGAAGTCTACATATGCCTTATGGCTAAAGAATCTAATGAAACTGAGGTAACTTCTAGCCCATACTCATCATCAAGTGCATCCATATCTGGCACTGCACAATCTTCTATTCTTCCACTAGACTCTGCAAACCTAATTTAGAATCTCATGAGTAAATTTAATGAAATTTAGTTGAATCATGAAATTCTGGAACAAGAGTGTGAGAATCTAAGAAAGGAGAACAAGAGATTAAAGAGAGAACTGTACAAAGTAAAAGCTGAAAAACTAGTAAGGAGACTCACTTAACTGATCAACAAGCAGTAGATGATCACTCATCCAATGTTGAAAGATCAGCTGAGAAAATTTCCTGACCAGTCAAGTTCACCAATGCACCAGCTTACAAACCCTAAAAAAGGTTTGGATCCAGATCTAGTCTTGGCTACAACAGTCAGGATGAGAATAGAACCAGTGGACAACACAATTCTGAATCTAGGACCAAGAATGGACTAAAGTTCAGAAAAGGACAGACCATAGTTTCAACCACTCATCCTACACCGGTGAAGTCAAAACCTAGTGTAGGGAAACAGCAGACCAAACCATCATTTTAGTCAACCAAAAGCAAAGGTTTTCTGAAAGGTAAAGGAAGAATTTACCCTTTAGAGGATGACTGGAATGTTTCACCTCCAAAATACAAGAAGAAACCATTTCATGCCATGCATCATGTGTTTAAGAAAAAACAACCAAGGTTTGTTCCTAGACACATGAAGCAACATAGGTTTCCTACTGCATATTGGAAAGTGAAAAAGGATGCAAATGCACCAAAAAGTGGAGAAAAGTATCAGAATATCTTCAGTAGAAACATTAAAAGCTATTCTGCCATGCCTTATACATATGAAGTTGATGACTTTAATTATCCAAAAGAAGATCATTTGGATATACACTTGGATTAGGAGGCATGACTGCTAACAGGTATGGACCCAAACAATGTTGGGTACCTAAACACACTTAATTTGTTTTGTAGGATGTCTGGTACATAGACAGTGGATGTTCTAGACACATGACAGGAAACAAAGGATGGCTCACTGACTTTAAAGCTTTTGATGGACCTAAAGTCACCTTTGGAGGCAAAGAAAACCCTGTTAAAATTAAGGGGGAAGGCATAATGCTAAAAAACAACTTGAAGATTAAAAATGTGGCCTATGTTAAAGGACTGAACTTCAACCTACTGAGTATTAGTCAATTCTGTGACAAAGGATACAATGTGCACTTCAACAAGGAAGTATGCAAGTGATTCACAACCAAACCAACACAGTTGTACTTGCAGGAAGAAAAGAAGACAATATGTATGTAAAAGACTGGAGGACATCAACAGCAGAAACATGCTTGCTTGTCAAAAATAAACAGCCAGTCAACTGGATTTGGCGGAGAAGATTAAATCACCTAAACTTTAAGACCATCAACACATTATCAAAGAATAAGTTAGTTGAAGGCCTACCAGAGATGACATTCAAGAAAGAAAGTCTATGTGATGCTTGTCAAAAAGGGAAGCAAATTAAAAGCTCCTCAAATCAAAGCCCTATCAATCAACAACAAGAATTCTGCATCTTCTGCATATGGATCTTTTTGGACTAGTCACACCAGTCAGTATAAGTGGAAAATAAATACACTTTAGTAGTGGTGGATGAATTCTCCAAATACACCTGGACTATATTCATGAACAAGAAGAGAGAGACACTCAAGAATTTGCCAGATTTGCTAAGAAGAATTTAAAATAAGAAGGAACGGAAGATCATCATGATCAGATCAGATAGAGGCACAGAGTTTCTAAATGAAATTATCAGAACCTACTATGAAGAGAATGGAGTACTACATCAACTGTCAGCAGCAGGAACTCCACATCAAAATGGTGTAGCAGAGAAAGAAAAGCGAAACTCTCAAAGAAGCGGTGTAACAATGATTGCAGAAGCATGTTTGCCAAAGAGATTTTGGGCTGAAGCTGCAAATACTGCATGCTATACTCAAAACAGATCAATCATCAACAAACATCATGGAAAAACTCCATATGAAATATGGAATGGAAGAAAACCTAATATCTCATATTTGCATATGTTTGGATCTAAATGTTTTGTGTTGAACAGGAAACGGTTACACACTTTTGATGAAAAAGCTGATGAGCAATCTTTATGGGATACTCAGACACCAGCAAAGCATTCAGAGTACTCAACAAAAGAACCCTGGTAATTGAAGAATCAATTCATGTAGTCTTTGATGAGTCAAACACAAATGGTGAAAACTTTCAAGAACTTGAAGAAGCAGGACCAAGACAAGTCTACATGAGTACAACAATACCAACTGCTATTCTAAATCACAATTTTGGAAATCAAGATGAACCACCTGTCAATACAACAGAAGAGGTACCAACACAAGAGCATGAAGCTGATACACAAGCTGAAGTTGTGGAAGCACCAAGTCAAGAACAACTTCAACTAGATCTCAACTGGCTAAGAGATCATCTTGTAGATCAAGTCATTGGAGACATTCACACATGAGTCAGAACCAGAAGACAACTGGAGCATATGCTAACATATTTTCTATCTCAAGTAGAGCCCAAGACAATAGATGATGCAATCCAAGATGCTGTTTGGATTACAGCTATGCAAGAAGAACTAAATGAGTTTGAAATAAATGAGGTCTGGAAACTTGTTGACAGACCAGACATAGCCATCATTATTGGAACAAAATGGGTATTCAGTAACAAGATGGATGAACAAGGAACAGTTGTCAGAAACAAATTAAGGCTAGTTGCTAAAGGCTACTCTCAAGCAGAAGGAATAGATTATGATGAGACCTTTGCCCCAGTAGCAAGATTGGAAGCAATCAGACTCTTTCTAGCTTTTGCAGCCAACAAAGACTTCAAAGTTTACCAAATGGATGTCAAAAGTGCATTTCTGAATGGACTTTTGGAAGAAGAAGTATATGTGGAACAACCTCATGGTTTTCAACTTAAAGGGAAAAAAGACAAGGTGTACAAGCTCAATAAGGCATTGTATGGACTTAAACAGACACCCAGAGCTTGGTATGAGACACTATCACAATTCTTGATCAAGAATGGATTCAAAAAGGGAACTATAGATGAGACTCTTTTCAAATTAGAGGAAGGAACAAGCACCCTGTTAGTAAAAATCTATGTTGATGACATTATCTTTGGATCAGAGGATGAAAAGCTGTGTGAGAAATTTGCAAACCTAATGATGAGCAAATTTCAGATGAGCATGTTGGGAGAATTAAATTACTTTCTTGGGCTACAAGTAAAGCAGATGAAAGATGGTATTTTCATCAATCAAGCCAAATACACTAAAGACCTAATTCACAAGTATGGTATGGACACAAGTGGGATAGCAGATACTGATAGAAAAACGATAGATTCAGATTACCTGAATAAGCAGAAGCGGAAGAAATCAACAGGACTGTTCCTACATCCATTGTTATTCGACTCCGTCTCAGTTTGCCGCCATGATCCAAACCCTAGAACAGAAAAGAAGAACTTCATATGCACAGTGCATATGATGCTATTAGGTCTTCTGGTCTATGCCTATTTTCTGTATGATCACCAACCGATGGTACACAGGCAGTCTATATATAGGCAAGACTAGGGACCTAAAGCATTATGGAATATTCTGGATGAAAACCCTAACCATCATAGGATTTCCCATAATACCCTTAATTAGATAATAAACCAATAATATATTTACCGACATAATTGTTAAATAACTTAAGGGTCACATATAATTATCTTTTACTAAATGATAATTCTTACATTCTCCCACTTGGCCCGAAAAGTTATGTCGGCACATCGTTAATGAGTGACAACGAATTTGCATGCTCAAAATGTCACTCTTTGGTTTATCAACACAACTTCAACTGATCAATACTAACACAAGAACTATGTCGGTTATGCTCAATAAAAACAAACACTCCCTTCCAAAATTACAATGTGCAATATCAACCAGCCAAGTAAACCTTTTATGAATGAACTAATCAAAATGTCATTCTGGTCCCAGAATCAAAATGGATTCACTCATACATGAACTCGGTGCACTTTCATGTAATTGCTACATCACTATGATGCCAATTTTGACAAATTTCAGAGAATTCAGACGAATCATCTTTATGTGTCAATAAGTTAAATATGAGTACAATATGATTGTGAGATAACATAAGCCGGCAAAATACACAATCTTTATTCTCATATTATTCTACTTACTCGACACTCATCTTATAGCTAGCTTACCTCTGACAACGTGTCCCATAAATGTCGATTTGATAATTTCATCATCAAAATCATTCCTCATATGAGTGAGGATGCGATGAGTCAAAATTTTGGCCAGAAGCAACATCGACCAACAAACCATAGGCCAAAACTCATAAAGCCTGTGACTTAACTACGCAAAATTTTCGGTCATCCATAATGAGCTACTTCAATCAATCCACAAGTTCATCTCTAAAGGTAGTTGATGCAAGCTTAACGAGATCCTGACATAGATGATCTCATTGAACCTCTTATATCGGTATGAGATTCACCAAATCATACAACGTATCCTTTTAAGGAAACTATTTGTCATATGTATAGCTCTAACAAAAATGCAAGTGTACAATTTGAAAATATGGTTAATACTCCCACTAGTTGAAAACATCATTACAATGTAAACCAATATAACAAAATCAGAAGCTTACAAAATCCATATAAATACTTGCTAACCGAAAACAAATGTTCAGCACATCTTGTGTGCGTTTTCATGGTTCGTCTCACAAATGAGAACCACTATAAAGGTCAAATAAACCATAATTCTATCGTGAGCTACGATCAACAAAATAGGGCACACAATTCTTCATTAACTATATAAAAGAATCGATAATCTTAAGTGCCTCTTAGAGAAAATTCTCATCCACAAATCTAGCATTATTTTGCTCATCATAACAAGAATGAGTTCACAAGTGATTTATTAAATCAACAATATGGAACTCTATAATGAATAACAAAGACTAGTACAAACATGAATTTTCTCTGGATGTAATAATGCAGCTAATGCTCATAATATAATAATGTTCAAAAGAACTAATTCATCCAACCAATTGTCAGATATATTAATGCACACAACTCAAAATAGAATCAGGTTTTAATAATTGAGAAATTTACTCCCACTATTTTACGTAATTAGTGGTTTAGAAATGAGTATATACCATATGTGATTGTCCTCAACATGTGATCAATCTATAATTGACTCTCTTAATATGAAATATAACATATTCCATTTAGAATCAACTAAGTTTCTTCAATGAAAAGCAGAATGATGCAATTCACCTTATGATTAATCATTTAGAACAATCACTCCCACTCAATCAGCATTTCCCAAAATCCTTATGGCTTCTAACTTCACATTATGTTAAAACATGTGATCAACCTTTTGTGATTCGAAAGAATCAATCAAAATATCTATTCACATATGAACACTTCATTTGACCAAAATTATACATCAGGAGTTTTAAGCTCTAGTCACACTAAGGTCAAACCCAAATGTATAATATTTCAGCATGATTCTTTCCACAACACAATGTTGTCAAAATGACAACCTTGAAGAGAATCTAACAATATTAGACAATGTTCAAATAGATCTTAACTCCTTAGGATACTAATAAATGTCATTTTCGACGGGATTCTCCCACTCAATCACACGATAGTACAAACAAGTGTGATTGGATCATTCAAGGAGAAAATGACATATATTTTCCTGTCATAAATGTCTTTTATTCTATACTATCATAAACAACATACTTTATCCTCAATTATAAAAACTTTGTGGACAATATAAGCTTTAGTAAGGATAAGAAGCCATAATAATGGATGATATCAAAATATGAGACGAATACTCAAGCCATCCAAAATATTGAACAAAAGACACTTACTATATCATGATCTCACCTAAAATTTGACATAATGAGTAAACTTAATGGTTTGCCCTATTCAAACCCGACAAACTCAAGTCATGGTGATAAATAAAGCTATTAAGCCCTACAACCCATCACAACTTTAGTTTACCTTAGAGAAGTGTATTGCAACTTCATATGTCGAAACAATGATATATTCATTGATGTCAACTTTTAATATAGGTTAGATATAATTCAATAGGCTATCGTGCTCTATAGAATAAAGATTTGAAATCTTAAATTGAGCACGAGAGTTTCACTATCCAAAAGATGATAGCCTCATATTTTCATCTAATGATGAAAATTTGACCTACATACAATTGACAATGTGAAGTAAAGATTTGAAACACTTCACCTTATATCACAACTAAATATGAGATCTAACACATAGCAATTTCTGTACCAATGAGGTAACATATTTTAATGTCCCTAACCAAAATTAAGATGACATTCAACTAATAGGAACAAGCTTACCTCCGAGTGTAATTTCTTATAATGAGACAAAACAATATTCTTTATATGTCTCACAAAATTCACTTATCATGCCAGAATGCAAATGATCAAATACACTATAGACCACGTGTTTCTCTATGTTCATAAAATTATGAACACTCTGAACATGAAAAGTGTATTTAATTACACTATCACAAACAGAAATCACCCAAGACCATAGGAAAATCATAATATTAGTAATCCAAAATGATCTACAAACCGACACTAATAACCCAATTTCTATTATGAGAAGTACGTACTGAACAATTTTATTATATATCATTGAAGACAACTCTAACATTAGGGTGGTCAATATAAACTTTATTCTTAATTGAAATGCATATCTAAAATGGTCTAATTTTATTTTAAGAGCACCTGCATAAGCGATTGATTCGCTAAAATGCTCATAAATCAACCCATCAGTTGATAGTGATTCCGTAGTTAGTGGTGGAGCACCCATACGAATTACAAGATCCTAACCAATGCATTCCAAAATTAATCATATGAGTTGCCTTAGACAGAATCAACCAATGTTAATTCTTTTAAAAGTAAATTCAAGGCCTTCCTGTGGGTAGAGGTTGTAATCACTACATAGAATTTACTATCATAAATAATAAGACTAGAGAATTAACTATGTGGAGCGAGACCATCTGTACCTGTGGGCATAAGATAAATCCCCTCATCTTTATGCTAATTTTCCATCTTATTTCAATTAGTCTCATAAAGATAATTGCCTCCCTGTGGGGCCGGGCATTATCTTAATGAACTAATTGGTCTGAAATGTATGAGTCACTCATGTAATCACTAAATGTTATGTGATCAATGGTTGCATTACTTCTCATGCATTCCAGATGCTGTGGCTACTCCAAGAGATGCAAGAGAAATAATATTTTAATGTGACACATACGGTTTGATTATATAGTCTCCATTCAATAAAAACAATAAAATAATGTATATTAATTACGATATGGAAAGACTACAACCTTAATTATCAAACCAGTTAATTATTAGGTTCCACCAAATGCACAAACAAGATATGGTTCACTGATATATGTCAATCATCCCTTTAGTTGTAGCTAAAATATGCATTAAATTGATCACTAAACATGATGTAATCAATTTCGTCAATTTAATAACCAACAATATGTGATTAAGTCTTTTGTCAATCAATGAGCTGCTGTGGCTACACTCAAAATCAACCGTATGACATGTCATATTTTAGAAGTTACTAAATAAGGGTAAATAGAAATGTATTTCTTATTCCGATACACCATTTAATTGAACCATTTGTCAATTCAACAGAATATTGATGAATTTTCAATCACTTCACATACAGTGATCAAAACATTTATGCATCATCATGTCAGGCTGCTGTGGCTACACCCAACATTTGACACAATTGACATTCTAAATATTGACAACTTTACATAAGTCAACTAGACCTTATGTTGACATAAATATGTGCAATTTAATACTTAAATATGGCTTTGATAAACATGTTTATCGCCTCCATAACATGTACAACATGAACATGTTACGATCTAATCACTACACATAATATGACTAGTCGTTATATGTCAAAAATTTGAGTGTTCGGGTTAATCTCTAATCAAGACATAGCTATACGACATATTCAATTAATGTTGCAAATGACCAATTATTTAAAGGCAAATACTTTATGACATGTCGTAACCTTTATGTGAACAAAATATCACTTCTATAATTAATGTTATTTTATTTTTACTAATAACGGCAGTTACTTAATGACATATAAATGTTCTATGAACAACAACTATCACTACAATGTCATTATGTAAATAGTGTATCACAATATTTAATCACTTATCACCATGTGATAATTAATCTATTATTTATCGCACGCTCCAAAATACACGAAAATAATCTCTCAATGTGACATCCAATGTATGATCAATTGGTCTCTACTAAATGTATACATAATTAAACAAAATAATGCATACTTTCGGGAGTCATTAATGAACTAATTTTACCATATCCTCCTTAAGAATTATAATCGTAATTTATTAATGTGATACAAAATACATCAAATTATTTACGATTTTGTAACGCAGTGAATAAAGGAACATACAACTAATATGCTAGACCGACGGAATAAATATTTTACAAAATAACATATCTATGGCTAGCTAATAATATTGGACAATTAGCAATATGCTGGGCCAACATTATTTTATTATTATAATCATTATAACAATTATTAATTTGATTGACCCAATAGCCCAAAATAAAATAACCATGTTATTGTACACAGCATGTGAATAGCCAAATCTACAAAATGGGTAAACGACATGTATAAAACAATTTATAGATTTTTTTTATTTTTATTTTTATAAATTAATTAGGCCCATCACTCATTCTTCATATCCCTTTAACCTAAAAAGCACGCCCCTCTAACCTAAAAGGAACTCGCTGCCTCTTCCCAAGAAGACCGATCGAATACCAACCAAACAAACCTCCCCAGAGCAACAAGGGAAACTTATCACGGTATCACCCCATCTCCTCCTTTTATTTCATGGCTACCAATGCAGCCTTGATCCACCGAATCAATGGTGGCTTGGCGGAGGTGATGAACACAGACGCAAACGAAAACGCAAAACAATGTCATCCGGTGCGGATGGCTACCAACGTAGTCTTTATATAGCAAATCGATTCAGCCATAAGGCCCATAATCACCGCGATAAGGTGACAAATAAGGCGGCGATGTGTTCATGAGAAAAGTTCCTTCGTGATTAGTATACACTATTTGATTTATTAATGCAAATGATTAATCAAGATTTTTGTTTTTTTTTTGTGTCCGAATAACTCTGAATATACATATATTCACGGATGTGATAATTATCAACATATATGTATGCAAATAACAATGATAATTCTCCGGTGATTATCAATATATATGTATACATGAGAAGCACAAAGAAAAGCGGTCGAGAACGGAAAAAAAAAAGCGATTTGAATCAAATCGGCTTACAAACAATACTTCGAATAACACGAATAGTAGGCTGGCTCTGCTACCACATGATAGAAAAACGATAGATTCAGATTACCTGAATAAGCAGAAGCGGAAGAAATCAACAGGACTGTTCCTACATCCATTGTTATTCGACTCCGTCTCGCTTTGCCGCCATGATCCAAACCGTAGAACAGAAAAGAAGAACTCCATATGCACAGTGCATATGATGCTATTAGGTTTTCTGGTCTATGCATTTTCTGATGATCACCAACCGATGGTACACAGAACAGTCTATATATATAGGCAAGACTAGGGACCTAAAGCATTATGGAATATTCCGGATGAAAACCCTAACCATCATAGGATTTCCCATAATACCCTTAATTAGATAATAAACCAATAATATATTTACCGACATAATTGTTAAATAACTTAAGGGCCACATATAATTATCTTTTACTAAATGATAATTCTTACAGATACACCTATGTGTGCAAGAGTCATTCTTGGAAAAGATGAAGCTGGAAAAGATATTGATTATAAAATATATAGGGGAATCATTGGATCCCTACTATATCTAACTGCAAACAGACCTGACATAGCATTTTCAGCAAGCTGAACCTAAAGAATCACACCTACTAGCAGCCAAAAAATAATCAAATACTTTAAGAATACAATCAACGTTGGAATTTGGTATCCAAAAGATGGAGGATTCAAATTGATATCATATTCAGACTTTGACTATGCTGGATGCAAGATAAATAGAAAAAGCACCTCTGGAACATGTCAAATGCTAGGCAGCAGACTGGTATCATGGTTTAGTAAGAAGCGAAACTCCATATCTACATCAACAGCTGAAGCAGAATATATAGCAACAGGCAGTTGTTGCGCACAAGTACTGTGGATCAGACAATAGCTAAGGGATTATGGAATGAAGGAGAAGACAATTCCAATTATGTGTGACAACACAAGTGCCATATCTATTACTAAAAATCTAGTGTTACACTCAAGAACCAAGCATATTGATGTAATACATCATTTCATCAGAGATCATGTTGTGAAAGGAGATGTTATACTAAGATACATACCTACTAAAGATCAATTGGCTGACATCTTCACAAAACCACTCAGTCATGAAAGATTTAGTAAGCTGAAAACTGAGTTAGGAATGATATAAATTGACTAAAGAGCGGCTAACTGGAGTAATCAGCTAAGTGACTTCACCAGCTGATTAAATCTTTGCCGTTACAGGAGATGTAGCAGGTAAGGCACTGGTACTCAGCGAAGTCAACTTCACTGATTGTTAGGAACAATTACATACAGCAGCTCAGTGAAAAAGTCACTACACCGGCTTAGTGACCAGCCAAGATACTCCACCAAAATATAAATTGGAGTAAACATCAAACTAAGGTGTGAACTAAATCAGTTTAATACACGTGGAAAATCAAGAAATTATGGAAGAAGTTATACTGCGAAAGATTACACACATGGAGATCTTTTTTCAATCGTGGAGGTAACTATATTATTTCTTTTAATTACAAACGCCTCGATTCCCGGGATCTATCATTACTTACCTCAATCCACTCCCCCACTATACTCAAATACCGCAATTTATATACATAAAATCACACCATTACATCACAAAATCCTTTCATATTCAACCACGTTCACACTAGACAAATCATCGTATATAAACCACACTTAGAGATTTTTCAGAATTCTTTACGCTCTCTTGCAAATCAGAAACCCTCTTCTCTCACTGCAAAATCAAAACTTTCCCTCAAATCTCAAACAATGGCTTCACCCTCTTCAACCACTCAAACTGGAAAACAGTATGAGAAATCAATTGCCACTGGGTCATTCTTTCAAGATGAACACTACTTAAAGCTATGTGGAAATGACGAAGACGCACAAAAACTGGAAACTGGATGCAAAAACCAAAGATTATCGACCTTTCTAAATCATCCAATCACCGATATTTGCTATGAAAGTCTAATCTCATTCTGGAAGACTGCAATATGTCTCTGGGGTCCTTGCAGAAGAAGGTGACAAATGGGAGGAAGACAAGATCGTTGCATCTGTCAACGGCACATAATTGGTTATTACAGTGAAGGTAATTCGCAAACACCTCAAACTTTCAAATAAGGGCCAGGCAAAAGTGGCTCTCGTTCCACAAAACTTGGATGAATTCTAGGATAAAAAAATCGCTAAAATGGCAAACCCAGGCCCTAAGAAATTCAACTGTCTTAGATCTTCTTTGAAGAAATCCTTCAATGAGTTCAGTGCCTTAGTTGGAAAAACAATTGAAGGAAAGTTAGGAGCAAATAATACCATGACAGAGGTTAGAATGCGTCTTATGGGAATCATCTATCACAGTCTGGAGTTTAATTGGGCAACTTATTTCTTCCTGAGAATCAAAGAACAAATCCAGGGAGAGTCAACTGCTGCTAAAAAGGGTTTAGAAGAAGGAAAGAAGAATAAGGGGGCCTTCTGGGTAAAGAAATCCTATGGGATTCAACTACACTATCTTTTGCAATGTCTGAAAGTACCAGCTGTCCAACTCCATAAGTTGCATTAATCAAAAACCATGTTTACCTATGTCAAACAGCAAAAGAAAGCAGGAGAAGGGAAGAGAAAGCAAACCGCAACACACACTTTTGGACAAAGAAAGAAACAAAAGGTTCAAAGAAATTTGGACAAGGAAGAGTTTGGAAAGTCAATTGTTGAAGAAGAAGAAGAGGATTCTAAAGTAGATGCAGATCAACCAGAAGCAGAAAAGTGAGGATGAACAACCTCAAAATGAGGAGGTTGCTAGAGACACTGGAGATGATGATGAAGAAACTCCAGAAGAACCAGCACAGATTTCTGAAACAGACATTGATGATAGGATGGCGGCATATCTTGAATGGAAAGAAGGTGATTCCAGAATTCAGCTTCAAGACTCAGAACGTATGCTTGCTGAGGAGGCTTGGTTTTTTTGATTTTCATGGGATAATAACCCTGGTTGGTGCACTTGATGAGTCACCACTCTGGGATATGGTTGATGCAGCTAAGGAAAAGATACATCCGCCCTCTAACAAAAAATGTGATGAATCAGCTGATGAGAGTGATAACCATGATGATGACGATGGTGATGATCACAATGATGATGATGGTGCTGATCAAAATGCTGATTGAAATGATCCAAAGGATACTACTGATGACCAAGACAAAGAGGATGAACACATAGCGGATGCAATTGATGATAACATTCTCTTAAGCTCTTTTATACAGACACATGCATCAGAAAAGCCACCCTCACTAGCTAAGACAACATATCAGCCACTATCTATTGACATTCCAGCTAACCCTACAACAGTGTTGGACACTGGCTCAGCTGCTGCAACACCAGTCAAGGCAATTCCCAGCACAGAGCAATGGGGAATAGGAGACAGTGCTGCACCACAATTTACCTCCACTCAAGTACTTGAAGAAGTGGAAGCTGGTCTAGATGTTACTCAACGTATAGACCGAGGACAACAAACAGAGCCAGAACCAGCTGATACGCATAAAAAATTCCCTCAACTCACCACTGGAATATCCAATGAAGCATTTGAAAAAGCAGCAAGTCTGCTGGCTGAAGAATTGGAACAACAAGCCATGTATCTCAAGTCTATGACTATGGCAATTAAAGATGAAAGCCACTCGATAGAGAAAAGATTTCAGGTGGTTGCTGAGTACATTGATGCACAGAATATTGTTGTGCAAAGACAATGAGCCTTGTTGAAACAGTTAAACCTCAATATCACCAATAATTTCGCATGACTCAGACAACACATTTCTCAAAAAAATGAGTCCATGGCACTTGCTTTTGGCACCATATTTAGAAGTGTAACCCAAAAGCTGACTGGTCATGACTCAAGGTTCACATCCATTGAGACCAAACTGGATACTCGATTGAGTACAATTTGAGCTACAAACAAGATCTCTTCGCAAAGAAAGGGATGAGCTGCCAAAAAAGGGGAAAGAAGTAATAAGCCTGAACAAGGATCAATAGTTAAACCCCCAAACTTCAATGAAGAGCAGCTAAGAGCAAGGGATAGAGAACTTAGAATTCGAAATGAAGCTGAAGAACAGCTAAGAAAAACTAGTAAGGAAAGGGAGAATATATCAAATGAACCTTGCATAGGTTTTCCTCACCCCATCCAAAGAAGAGATGATGATAGAGACAGATCAGGTAGACAGCAAAGACCAGGATCAAATCAGCAAAGAGGATCAGAAAACCAACGTAAAGTCTGCACTGGCAGAGGTAACACCAGTAGAGGAAGCAGCAGCACCAAACATACGGGTAAGTAAAGAACTCACAGACACAGGGAAGAGTATGATGCTGAAGTACTAAACAAGTAAGAGAGTTCTTTAGGGTTCAAAATGGTCTATATCCGAATCAAACGCAAGATGAAGCTTGGGCAGACTGGCTAAGATATCAAGATGAGAAGATGAGAATTGATATGGCCAAAATCTACAATGATGTTAAGAGACAGCATGCATCTCTCAACCAGAGTGATGGATCCAACTCAATCAGCAGACCAAGTACAGCCATACCCCTCTCTGCACAAGGACCAAAAGATTTGCCCAGTGAACAACAAGAAGATTTCAATTACATGGCAAAATTCTTCGATCCTATAGGGAAAATAAACCGACAACAACAATGGGGTATGTTCAAAAGTCTCAAGTTTGCTGAATCTTGAGCAAATGAGACTATGCCTAACTTGAAGCTCGGGATAGACTTGAAAATTACTTTGGAGAACCTCGAGCAAATGAGACTATGCCTGACTTTCGCAGACTCTGCAACAAAATGATATTCCAGGGAGTCTCTGAGTGCACTGCTATGGCATACTGGAAGTGGAAGTTTCCAAAAATTGATTGGAAAGATATGGAGGAGGTTCAGACCACAAAATTCCAGAGGTACAAAGCAGAATTGAGCAAAATATAATTACTGTACTTTGAATATATTTTGAACCTATATTTTCTTATTGCCCTCAAATGGATGAATAAAATTGTTGAGTTTTATTCCAGTGTCTATTATAAAAGTTTTTGGTATACTTATGTTTAGGCTTATGAGGGTTTTGGAATCATCAAAAAGAGGGAAATTGTTAGGAACATTTTATTATATTTTGATGATAGCCATACTAATTGTAATAGCAAGCCTGAAATAAGTTAGAATTCTCTGTATAAGTCTTTACTTAGAGTCTGACATGTTGTATAAGTTGAGTCAGACAAGTATTGTACTAATTGGTAGGACGGCTAAGTAAGAATAGATATTTGGCAGAGTGAAGCCAGTCAAGTACCAGCAGAGAAGCATGAAGACATTATGGTCTGACTTATAACCAAGGAAGTCTGTGATGACCTTGGATAATTCTAAGTTACATTCCAAGTGATGAAACTTGATGTTTAAATATGGTGTACACTGATCTCACACAAATCAA
Organism: Gentiana macrophylla; assembly: GCA_026214975.1. Classification (NCBI taxonomy): domain Eukaryota; kingdom Viridiplantae; phylum Streptophyta; class Magnoliopsida; order Gentianales; family Gentianaceae; genus Gentiana; species Gentiana macrophylla. The sequence goes on along the minus strand of CM047808.1, from coordinate 87,248,160 downwards.
GGATCAGTGAAGTAAATAGATTCTCATAAACCTAAAATAATGAAGGAAACAGTGAATCGGCAAAGTGAACTGACTATGGGCTTAGTGAAGACAAAGCAGTGAAGGAAGATCTAAACGACAAAGTCAGGCAGTCACTTAACTGATCAGAGAACGGCCAAGTAAACCTTACTTGATCAGATTTTGAAGTATGAAGAAGATACAAAGGATCAAGCATTAAATGCATAATCAATTGAGGATCAATCAAGGACGGATTTTCTGATAAACGTTTGAAGAAAAATCCGATCACTGAAATCAAGGAGAATATAATTAAGGGGGAATCAAGAATAAAATCACGGATTATTCCCCTTATTAAAATAGCCAACAGACGGAAATTCAAATCAAGGATTATCAAGGCTATAAATAGAAGGCACTGACAGACAAAAGAAGAAGAAGAGAGAATATAAGAGAACGATTAAGTTTGATAATTTACAAGCAGAAACTCTGTCAAATTGAAAAGCCTTCATTTGTGCTGAAAAAGAAACATCTGGTGATCAACTCAAAAATCAGAACTACAATTCCAACATCAAGAATTGAGTCTGATCAACAAGTTTTGTGAATCCAATTCACTTCAATCAAGCAACTGAATCAGAGCCATCTGAGAAGGAGTTTTGTTTGTGATAGCTACAGAAGGATTTGTTCCCAAAGACTGAGTCACTGAAGCTGTTAAAGTCAGGTAGTGATAATCATGATGATTGTGAAGCTTGTGTAGTCAAGGACAATCAGGCTATTGAATCTGTGAAAACAATAGTGATATTCCTCCAATCATCACAAGAGAAGAGTGGATTAAGGGATTACACCACCCTGAACCACTATAAACCTTTGTGTCAATTTACTTTCTGCAATTTACCTTACTGCATTTATTTAATTGCTTAAATTATATCATATATATGTGATTGCATAAACTACTTTGAAACAACATATTAAGAAGGGACTTATCCTCTGCTCAAAAGCTTTTAAATACAAGAAAGTTTTTGGAACTCCACTATAGTCATTCACCCCCCTCTGACTATAGTTTTACCCTTCTCTGGGACCAACACTTGATAAGGCTTCCAATTCCTTTTGTGATTCCAGGCTTCTCATTTCCTCCAAAGTTGACTTTAGGTCCATCTCTATTCTGATATTTCTTCAAACAGTGTTTATTGCCTGTCATGTGTCTGGAACATCCATTGTCTATGTACCAGAGGACCTGCAAAACAAATTAATGCAATTTAGGTACTCAAATCTATTTGGGTCCAACAGTGTTAGTGTCAGATGGTGTAAGCCTTAGTCTGTATTTGAATGGGGGGGGGGACTCTTAGGCTTTTATACCACTGTTGTGGATAATCAAATGGGATTTCGAAGAACTTATTCTTCTCATCTAAGATCCTTTCTCTACCTTTTTATAATTGAACATGGTTAGTCTTTTCATACACTTTTCTGGTCTTGTTAGGCACCTTTTTGTGTGTAGAATTTTTTTTTGAAACATTCCATTTTTCTACTTTTAGGATTGCCATTTTTGACATTGGGTTTCCTAGAGTGAATGGGAAGACCAGTGTTTCAGTCATTGTCCAAGGGTATAATCTATGAGTCCCCCTGAACTTATAATCCCTTGATTTGTTCATTCTTTGGGATTCATAAGTAATTGGGCGTTCATATCTCTGACTTTTAATTAGAGATTTAACAAACTTGACTTGCTTGACTTGTCTGATTTTTTGCTTCTAGTTTGAAAGATGGTTCATAAGAGATGACATTTTCAAATCTGGACTTTGGATCAGACTTGACAGGGTTAGTCTGTTCTGAGTAACACAGGCCGGACTTGTCTCCAGGTCGTTTGGCTGGTTTAAACTCAGGAATGATTGATGTGGTGGACTTGATATGAATATTAGATTTATTATTTAGATCAGGTCTGTTTTCATCTATCATAAAAGGATTGTTATTACTTAATTTGAAAAGTTCATATTTTAATGTCAGATTTTCAAATTTAAGATATTCATTTTCTTTCTTTATAAGATCACGTTTTGCTTGAATTTCTTCAAACTCGCTGTTAAGATCCTTAAGAAATCCTTGAATATCTGCAGTCTCAAGATTTGGAATTGCCTATTTGGAACATAAACCAGATAAGGATGCTGAGTGTGAGAATAGTGATATTACCTCATCATTTTCTTCTCATGCCATGAATGCATTGTCATCTGAGTCAGATAGGGGCTCTTCTTGACTCTCATGAGAAGAGTCATCATCTACTTTGTAAGCTCGTCTATTTTTGCCCTTGTCGTCTGCTCTTTCCTGTCTGCCCTCATCTCTGGTTCTCTTGATTGGTTCGGGGCTGTCTGTTTTGAAGTGTCCCGGTTTATTGCAATTATAGCATAGAAAATCTTCTAGTTTCTTTCTTACTTGATGATCATCTTTCTTTTGATCATCCATGTTGTCCATTTTATCATCTCTGCGATTGTCTCTACTATCTTCTCTGTGTGTGTCTCGTCTATCATGTCTTATATCTTCTTCTCTTCTTCTGTACCGAACATCTCTTTTGTTTTGATTTTGAAACTTCCTGTTTGAGTGTGATAATCCTTTGACGTGTCTCATTATCAAAGCCATATGATCTTGCAGTTGATCAATCTGACTTTGTTTGACACTTTTAACCATTGAAATTGATGTTTCACCTGTAGGAGCAAAGAGAGCTGGTATTTCTTGAAAAATTTTCTTGATCTTGTTGTTCAACTCAAACTCATATGCTTTTAGATCAGAGAAGAGTTCCACTATGTCTAGTTTGGTTAGATCTTTTGTAGCAGCTAGCACAGTGGTGATGATATCCCATGATTTAGTGAATGCTTTTAGAATCTTCGTGTAGATCTCTTTTTGAGGGTATTTTCGATTTAACATTTGTAGCTCATTAAGGATATCATGAAAACGAGCTTCCATATTTTCTCTAGACTTCATCCGGATAGTCTAAAAGTTTTGAACAGCAAGAAGAGCCCCTATCAGATGACAATGCATTCATGAGAACTTTGTTGAAGATGACAATGCATTCACTCTTCCTTCACACCCCACAGATGCTTCAACAGGTTCGCCCTTTTCTTGAGAACTTTGTTGATAAGAAGAGTTGGTGCTGTATCAAATTAATGATACAAAGATGAGAGCTTTTAGCTAGATTTGTCTTTCTATATCTTGATTGCAGCTCTCTTGACCAAGTAGATCACTTGATAGTTTCTATTAAGCTCAGTTGTTGATATGCTTGATCTCTAGATTTGGATTGGTAAGCTTCTGAGATGAAGATCTTGTTGAGAGATGACTTGCTAGATTCAATTTGATACTTAGCTTCTCTTTTCAAAATTTCTCAACTCCCTTATTCATTTTTTCTTCTTCATCTTTTTATAGTCTTCATTGGGTAGGTCTACCATTGAGGAATGAGTGGCTCTGATTGATTGCTGAGGTGTCCCTTGATATTTTGAAAATTGTCCCGTTCAGCTTTTTAACCGTTGGAGCCTTGTACTTGATGGCTTCTTGAAGATAAATTTATAGCATCAAATGCTATTCTTCCACTTGTATGATTTTGTTGCCATTATATCAAATGTTGATCTGATGGATGGCTACATGCCCTTTAATTTATCACTTCATTTGTCTTTTAGTCACTTGAGAGCATTTGGTGGTCTCTGATCTGATCCTTTATTCGTCTGGATGCTTAACTCGTCTGGTCTTTAATACTATTACTCGTTTGCTCTTTGCTTTGCTTGCAGGTTTGCTTTGCCTCTGTTGATTCTATATTGAGTGGACTTGATAGATGGTTGGACTAGATTCTGGTCTTCAAATCGTATGGTCTTCTTGTCTTCAAGGCTATACTATCATAGACTATGAATACAAAGATAAGGTTTGACTAATCCTGTACAATTCACATGTCAGACTACTAAGCAAACTTATACTTGGTTTCTAAACCAACTATTTTTGTATCAACAAAAATTCTAGTCTATAGGGGCCTAACGGTTCTTTTATTTTCTCTCTGAGTTCTAGTCACCGATCCGACTGATTCGCCCCCTAGGGAGCGATTCACGGAGGTTCTGCACTCATTTTCAAAGGTATCATTTTCCAGCTTTGTATATGTAGATCTGTCGGTCTTTTATTGTGATTAGTATGATTTAATAGCTTATATTAGTTCTTCTATATAGTAGTTAGTTTAATTTACCTCTTATATGTATAGATCAGAATCGTTGGTGAAGAAATAATCAAATAGAGGTTGTGTTCTTCAGATCTGCGATGGTCTTTATTGTTAGATTTGAATACCTAGTAAATCCCAATTCATGATAATTGGCACCAGCTATGTCTGATCGGCATATTTAATTTACATGATTGTAGCCTAATCAACTATATGCATGTCTTCGTAAATTAACATGATGGATGATAAAATGAAGTGTTAGTTCGGACAATGTCTAGATCGATCCTTAGGAACGTGCTAGTCAATCCACGTTAGCCGCTTAGGAAGGTCATCGGTCTTGGGTCGGCTAGTCCTAGTTCTTATTGCATGTGAATTAATACAACCAACGAAGGAGGTTAAGTGCACATAGGTACTGTCTTTTTCATTGGGTGTACCGTAATATTAGGGATTAGCACCCGTAGTTGTTAAAGATCTAAAATCCACATACGGGGATGATTGATACATGATATGGGGGAATAACTAATCACTCGTAGTTAGAACTAATAATTATAAACTTAGTGGAGTATACTTGTGTTTGATCTTGCGTGCTTATTGTCACCACTTTTACTTCTCTATTCTATAGTTGGTCGTAGACCGTAACGTGACACTCAATCTATATTAAAACGTATTTTTACGAGTCTCTGTGGGATTCGACCTTGATTCGCCAGTATTCTGCTAAGATAGACCTTGTCCTATTGCTAGTAGAAGCCCGTGCTCACAGCACGGGCGTGATCAGTACCTAGAGATCGATAAACTATGTCCTAATTAACACTTCAGTAATACTCCAGCAGGCTAATTTATGAGAACACGCAACTATTTGATGAGGATAATAACATGTAAATTAAATCTGAATATCAGACATAGCTAGCGCCGAACATCATGAAATATGATTTACTAGGTGGCTTGCTTCAGAAGTAAAGACTGCTGCCTAAGTGGGCCCAGCGCAGCCCTATTTCATGAATTCTCCACAAAATGAATCGGATCTACTCATAACTGAGGAAAACAGTTTAATAGCTACATGGTAGGTCTAATACGAAAATTTAAACAAACTGATCATGAAATAATGAATCTACTATAAAGAGGAAGAGTCATACCCTCAAAACAGAGTGTAGATCCTCCTTAGATTTCTCCCTAGCTAACGAATCTGTCGGATGTGTAACGAATACTACTAAGCAAATAATGAAGAAACAAAGAAAGAACTTTTATTGCATGATATATGTAATATATAGTCTTGGTGTGTGTTTACAAGTGGGCCTGTGGCCCTTTATTTATACTGTTCCTACCGACCTAGTTTCTTCTCGAAACCCTAAAACCTACTTCTCATCTAAGAAAATGTGTTAACTCTGTCTTCCGAAGTTGCCGCCGTGATACACCTTCTAAGCATGGGTAATTTTGTACTTTTTCACCGCCGACTTAGTCTTGGAATCTTCTGGATTGCCCCAGGCCCAACTCTTTAGTATGTCCTCTCCACATTTTCTTTCTTAACACTCGACCCACTCCATTTCCTGCAAATAGTCCATAGATACACAAAGTAATACCGATTCTAGGATTAATTATTATAAGTTCCAATTTCTCGGCTCATGAACCCTACAGATAGCATTTAACACAAATGGCTCATATTTTACGGCCGGAACGATTAATTTTAGCTCATAGTAGGTGTAATGTTGATTTTGTAAGATAAACAAATTTAACCGTCATCGCCTCTCCTCTCCTATGATGATTGGAGGAATTCACTATTGTTTTTGTTGCACATGTTAGAATAGTATATGAGAGTCTTTGACACCCCTTACACGCTTATATTTTTGAGTTATCAGTCCTTAACAACTTCTCCAAGTTTCTTCAACTATCCAACTCTAATGTTCCTTCTAAATAATCTTCTAACTATCACAACATAGCTCTTTGACAGTATCACTACTTCCATTGTTATCAGTCCATGAAAGCCTTCAACTTCTTCACTGACTGTCTTCTATCCTTGACTGCTCTCCCAACATCACATATTTCAATCTCTTTTGGTGAATAACTAGATGGAGAGAGTAATGAACAACGAAGTTGATTCCAGGTTCATCATTTGCTGGATATGTCTTAGACGTATTGGATTTGATCAAGATTCAAGTTCGGCCTTTATTGATTTTTTGAAGTTCATGATTTGCTGAAGCTTGAATTTTCTTGATGTAGCTTTAAATTTCTTGAAAATCAAAGAGAGAATTCATTAGTAAGATCTTAGTAGAATGAGTGTCGAATTTGACTCTAAGTCCCTAAATTTATACTTCAAGGCAATTCTCTATTCTGACTGGCTTCATTGATGACTATTAAAATAGTCTATCACACGGCATCAACTCTCTATCTATTATGAGCTAAAAATAGTTGTTTTGACCTATAAATATGAACCATTCAAGTTGAATAGCATATGTCGGGTTCGTGAGTCGAGAAATCTGCACTTAGCATTTATTTTCCTTATTTCGATATTATTTCATGCATTAGTTGATTATTTTCAGGATACGAAATATTGGGCTGAGCATTATGGACGAATCTGGAGTGGACTGAATGAAAGGATTGGGCCTAGGGTATTCCAAAACATTCCAAGCTATGTCGGCAGAGAAAAAAGGAAAAAATTGCCCTCGGTTTACCAAGGATAGGCACCGACTTACCGAGGTCCAGATCTTTCCGAAATGCATTTTCTTGGATGAGGGGTAGAACTAGGTGTTTCTAAGTCGGTTTATGTAGCTATAAATAAGAGGTCTCGCCTCAGAACTAAATGTAACATTGGTAACATTGGTACCACACAACTATTACAATTATTATGCAATAAAAGTTCTTGTTCTTTATTTTCTTCATTTTATGAGTTCTGGTCTGAGAGACGATGGAGTTGCCGCCTAGGGAGAGATCCGAGGGAGATCTACGCTCATCTTCAAAGGTATGATTTTCTATCTTTTCCAACATGTAGATCTATCGTTGTTCTATTCGACTAGTATGTTTTAGTTGCCTATTTAGTTTAGTTCTGTAGTAGTTAGTTTATTTTACCCCATGTGTTATAGATCTAATTCGTTGGTGAAGAAATCATGAAATAGTGATTGTGTTCTTTAGATCTGAGACGGTCTATATCGCTAGATCTGAATACCTAGTAAATTACTAATTCATGATAATCGGTGCCAGCTATGTTGATCGATAGATTTAATTTACATGTCATCATAAAATTAGCATGAAATATGAATAGTGAAGTGTTAATTTGGACATTATCTTGATGGACCCTAGGAACGTATTGATCAGTGTCGACAGCTGTCTAGGAGGGTTTGCGGTATGAGCTAGCGCTCGATATCGACAGCTCTAGTTCTTTATGCATATAGGCTATTCCGGACCAAATAAGGAGGGTAGCTTGCATATAGATTGTCTACTACCATGGTCGCAGTAGATAGGGTTAGGAGTTGTACCCGTAGCTGAGCAATGAATTAAAATTTACTAATGGGGAGGACTATTGCATGTGTGGGGGGGATAACTAATTACTCATAATTGAACTAATACATTAGAAACTCTTGTTTACTCCGTGTGAACTAGCGTATTATTGTTAGTATGTGAGACCAGTTTTACTACCGTCTAGAGTATAGTTGGTCGTAGACCATAAATTGTGACAAGCTCAATCTTGATAATTTGACGTTCTTACGAGTCTCTATGGGATCGACCTTGACTCGCCAGTACTCTACTATGATAGACCTAGTCCTATTGCTATTAAGTGCTTTGCACGCGATCAAGATTTTCTAGCGCCGTTTCCGGGGACTCGTGTCAAGAATACTTTTTATTTAAGATTGAGTGTCTGTTTAATTGAGTCTGTTTAATTGAGTCTTTTTTATAGTCTGTTTATATTGGAGTCATACAGAGTCAGTTCTGTTAAAAACTAGAAAAAATTACTTCCGGTTTACCGAGGTATACTACGGTAAACTGAGGGTCCCAGTTTTGGCAGAATCGTTTCTGCCAGTTCAGCGTCAAGTCAGTAGTCAGTGTCTTTATTTTATAGTCTGCCAGGCGTGTGTAATAGCCGCCGAGGCAAGTCACTAACTTTTTATTTTCTTTTTGTGTCTTGTAGTACGTTACACGAAGTTCAGCAGCCAAACTCGAGAGATTCATACCTGAGATCGAAAAGTTTGCTAGACAAAAGAGAAAGGAAACTTGAGAGAGATCTATTAGGCTGGCGGATGACGTGATTTCACACGAAGAAGATCACAACGAGAGGGAAGAAGAGATTCCAACTTTGGAGGATACAGAGACCAACATGGCGCAGAACGGATAAAATGGACTAAATGGAGCAGGAGTTGTGGTACAAGCAGATAGGATAACTCTACAGAGTTATGCAATGCCGATGATTGAGCAATTCGTGCCAGCAATCGTTCAGCTAGAGAATGCGGCTGAGGTATTTCACCCAAAACCAAATGTGATACAGATGGGGAATAATTACACTACCTTCCATGGAGTACCGAACGAAGATCCTAGTTTACACGTCACCAATTTCTTGGAGATAGTTAGCACAATCAAACCAGCAGGAGTGCCTGAAGATAACATCAAGCTGAAGTTGTTTTCATTCACTCTGAAGGACAAAGCAAAGATATGGTTATTGTCTCTAGCACCGGGATTGATCCAAACTTGGACAGATCTACTGCAAAAGTTTATGAACAAGTACTGCCCACCAGGGAAGTCACTACAGATGGGACAAGACATTATGAATTTCAAGCAGAATCCCACTAAAACTTTCGAAGAAGCTTGGGAAAGGTTTAAGGAAGCACAAAGGAGATGTCCTCACCATGATATCATTTTGCCCGTACGAATGCATAGTTTCTATCAGGGATTGCGGCCAAGTCAGCAAATGAGGGTAGATGCATCGAGAAACGGATGTTCTGTGTTGCTATCACCCGAAGAAGCCGAAGAAAAAATGGAGAAAATTGCACTTACCAGTCAATAGGGAACGCATCAAATTGAGACCGCCAAAGTAGCTGAAGGCGTATTTGGAGAAGATACTTCTCAAAAGATCTTATACCAGCTAATGGCCATGAATGAGAAGATAGATGGCATGCAAGATCGAATTTCCAAGGTTGAGAAAGGACAAGATATTGAAGCAACCAACACTGAGGACGCGAACTATATAAGGAGGCAAGGAAATCCTTATGGGGGCGGATATCGCCAAGGTTCTCATGACCACCCTGGTTTTAGACTGAGTGACCCTACTAGGTGTTTTCGACAAAGTGATTCTAACGGTGGAGAGAGGCCGAGACAAAGTGGTGGATTCATGCCTCAATTCAACAAGTCCGGTGGTTGGGAGCCAACCATGGATAAAATGAGCTTAATTGTGACCGACACGGCCAATCAACTTACGAAATCCTTGATTGATCCGAATACAAACTTCACCACATATTGTTAGAAGAACGATACAAGACTAACCAATCAAGAAGGCTTAGTGCAGAATCTGTCTCACTAAGTGGGGCAGATCGTCGAACAAGTGTCAGCCCGCCCTCTGGGAGGATTGCCGAGTAATACTGAGAAGAAACCGAAGGACATGAATGCAATCATGACTAAAAGCAGAAAAGAACTACCTGGACCAGTTATACCAACTGTCTAGGAAGAATCAGAAAGTAGTCAGCAGAAGAACGCAACAGAATCTAGAGAAAAAGAGGGGCCGGTAAACCGGGACACCACTCCGGTAAACCGAGAGTCTGAAAATTCAACAGACAAACAGCAGAGCAAGGCGCGATCGGCCAGTGTAGTAAGTCTTCACGAATCAGAACTATTAATCCTGCTACTTTACCCTATCCCCCTAGGAAATATAAGCCAAATAATGATGATGCTCGTTATAAAAAGTTCATAGAGATGTTTAAGAAGTTGCAAGTGAATATACCTTTGGTACAAGCTCTGGCCGGAATGCCAGAGTATGTGAAGTTCTTGAAGAAAGCAATCTCTACCAAAAGGAAATTGTTAGACATTGAGACAATTTGCCTTAACGAGGAATGCTCGGTAGTTTTGCAACGCAAACTGGCTCTCAAGTGTAAAGATCCTGGGGGCTTCCTCACACCTTGCACAATTGGAGAAGTATGCCTAAACAAAGCATTGTGTGATCTTGGAGCCAGTGTCAATCTTATGCCACTCTCAATCTTTCATAAGTTAGGCAAGAAAGAATTGAATAAGACATCTATAACCCTTCAATTAGATGATAGGTCTATGAAGCATCCGTGTGGAGTGGTGGGGGATGTTTTGGTGAAAGTTGATGAGTTTGTATTCCCCACAGACTTTTTGGTGATAGACATGGAGGCTAACCATGATGTTCCACTAATCTTAGGAAGACCTTTCTTAGCAACAAGTAAGACATTGATAGATGTTCATAAGGGTGAGCTGATTTTAAGAGTGAATGAGGACAAAGTAGTGTTCAATGTGATGAATTTAATGAAATATGCACAAGATGAAGAAGAAGAATGGTACATGCTAGATACTATAGATGAGCTTGTTTCGGAATTATATCAGCAATTGGCAATAGACCCTAAAGTAGCAGAGACTTTACTCTTGAAGGAAGAAGGAAGTTATAAGGAAACCTGCCTTGGGTGTAGCGAAGGTCAAGTACAAGAAATACAGCCTATATCTTATGTGGATTTAGGAGGAACCATTCATAGACCTTCATGGCACAAGTTCTTTGACTTACAATTGACTGGTAAGCTGTTAAGGTCATCATGAGAAGATCCACCATGGAACTTAATGTTGAAACCTTTGCCATCGCACCTGAAGTACGTGTACTTACGAGATGATACTATTCCCCTCATAATTTCATCGTTACTATCACCCTTATAGGAAGAGAAACTTTTAAGAGTACTAAGTGAGCACAAGGGAGCATTTGGGTGGACGATAGCATATATTAGAGGAATAAGCCCATCGGTGTGCATGTATAAGATCTCTGTAGATCCCGAGAAGAAAGCGGTAGCACAACCTCCAAGGAGGTTGACGCCACAACTGAAGGATGTTTTTAAGGAAGAAATTATAAAGATGTTGGTAATGGGAATCATTTTCCCAATTGCAGACAGTGAGTGGGTAAGCCCGATTCATGTGGTGCTGTTGGACATATTTTAAGTTTTAGTGATGAGTGCCAGACTACCTGTTATAGAGAAAAGGCAAAAAGATGTCTAGATTAAATGTATAGGCTTATTAGAGTTTGATCTTTGTATAAGTTTGATCAAACAAGCATTGTAAAAGGTCAGCTGACTTTCATCAGCACACCTGTCTAGGTCAGTAAGGTACATGAATCAGTAGACTAGTTTAGGGTATGCTGAAGACTGAAGGCTAAGGGGTCAAAGGCTAATGGATCAAACTTAGTACTTAATGTCAAGGATATGGAATTAGAATTTAGGGAAGTCTGTGATGACCTAAACTGATTACATATACCTAGTGTACAAGGTCTAAGTTCCATAAGTTAAGTGGTGATTAGAACTTAGTTATGTTCAAATTGGTGTATTCTAACTTCATAACAAAAAGTTAGATGAAAAGAAGTCAGCTGCAGTGTTTCATAAACACAGCAAACTTGGAACAGCTGACTGACAAGTATTTCAGCAGACTTACATACACAGGAACCTGCTGAATATATATTTCAATTTAATCAAAGGTTACATTGGAAGATTACAAGGATAAGGACATATAACAACTCTTGATTTTGTCAACAAATCAATGTGTTGGTCCCTTGAAAAGGCTTTGGTTAAGTTTAGAGGGGGGGGGGGGGGTGAATAAACTTAACACTTAAAACTTTGGAGTTAACAAATTCTGCAACTTCAGCAGTCTGCTGATACTTCAGGAGTCTGCTGAGACCACAGTAGTCTGCTGATAAACAGTAGTCTACTGACAGTTTAGTTTGCTGAATTTGTGCAACGGAATTATATCAAAATTAAGCCTTAAAACTTGTTGTTAAAAGTGATACTAAGTATTAGATACTCAGTAGTGCAAGTGTGTGATTTCAGTTGCTAGATTCAGTAGACGATGTATAAGATAAACTAAGTGCCAGAAAGTAAATGCTGAAAGTAAGTAGGCAGATTTTATAGTGGTTCCAGGTGATGTAATCCTCGCACCACTCTTCTCCTGTGATGTTGGAGGAAATTCACTGAGATCTTTGATGTAGCTGTTACAAAAAGATTCCTAAGTTGTTTGTCCTTCACCAATAACTATGGCTTCACAAACTGGCCCTGGAACATGTAGGATTGCTGCTCCTGAGTCTTCCACTGGTCCTTGAAGGGTAGGATTGCCTCTTCACCACCTCCACCACAAACAACAGTCTTTCACACCCAACAGATGCTTCACTGCCTTCTTGATGAGTTCTTTATAAAATAAAGAATGAATCAAATAAATGATTCAATTCAAAGAACTTGATTAGGATGATGTAATCAAGACTTGCGCCTCTCAAGTGTGTAATCTTGATGCAGCTTGAATACAGAATACACTTGAAGAAATTATCTAGATAAGCAGCTTTATGCTCAGTAAGTTCAGCAGGGTGTTTTTCAGCTCAGTGTTATCACTTAAGGTTTATCCAAAATTCATCATCTTTTTCTGAGTTGAAAGTCCTCTATTTATAGGTAGGAATGCATGTGACTTGTATTTGAAATTCAAATGTGACCGTTCCTTGTTTTTGTCCCATCTGATTTGCGTTCGTCACTATTCATAGGGTCGACACTCGCTGAATTCCTTTTTGACAAGCAATCATCCCACCCTTTGACTTGTATCCAATGGATAAAAATATGAATCATCCCAACGTCTTTTTAATCTCAACCTTTGATTTTTTTGATAAGTCAGAGGTAGTTGGCTGTCCTTATCCATGTGATTTTCCAAAATAATCTTGAAATAATCGAGGTAATACATCGCCAAGTTCATGAGTCTCACTGAGATACCTATCATCTGCGATCATCATCATATTCAGATATAAAATACAATGCAAATGATTACTTTTATCTAACTTTTATTTGTGAAGTTAGATTACATCATTTTAATGATAACTAAGTTCCAAACATCATCCAACTTATGGAACTTAGACCTTACACAAAGGTATATGTAATCGCTTTAGGTCATCACAGACTCGCCTAAATTCTGATTCCATATCCTTGACTTTAAATACTAAGTTTGATCCCTTAGCCTTCTGTAACTGAGTTTGAACCCTCAGCCTTCAGTCTTCAGCATGTTCAAAAACTAGTCTACTGACCTATCTACCCTACCGACTGACCACCTATCGATATCAATTAGCGTGCCTTTACAAAGGTTGCTTGTTTGATCAAACCTATTTATGAATCAAACTCTAATAAACCTATACATTTGATCTAGACATCTTTTTGCCTTTGCACTATAACAGCTAGTATGGCACTCATCATCAAAACTAAGAAATAAGTCCAACAATTTCCCCTTTTTGGTGATGATGCCACTACCTCACCTAATCAAAGAAAGCAAAAGATATATAACAAAAATAGAACAAATTTAGTCAATTCTCATTATAATCATTGTTCGATTATTACAACTAGATACAAAGAAAGATAAAGAATAATAAGTATATGCTGATCTATTGTCTCTTTTCTCTTTCTCTTCTAGCCTTCTCAGCTTGTTCTTGATAGGCTCTGATTTGTTCTATCATATCCCTCATCCATTCATTTTCAATGAGTGTAAAATCATTGTAGGGATTGACTTGCTTCCACCAGTTCCAAGCTTTAGGGAGGATAAGATTAATTTCATTCACTCTGAATCCAAACTTCATATACAGCTCCTTGAATTCATCCAGTGAGTCCCTTGCTTTTGTAATAGGTAGCACCTTATCACCTTTGCTACTTCTTCTGCCTCTGTTACTTGCCCTTAAGGCTCTGAATCTTGCTTCCCAAAATTTCAAACCCAAGAAAGAGTTAAGACCTTCATGAAAACCCATGTCATGATAAGGTCTCCTCCTGTTGTAATACTCTTTCTTGTACTGTCTTAAAGATCATCGAGTGAGTTGAACTCGCCAGTGCAAAGTTGCACGAAAAGCATTTGTATCATCTGTCCATCTCTTCTGTGCAAAGAGTCTTGCAGCCTCCTTTGCTGCAGCTGATTGGCCCTCTTCCCCCTTAGTGACATCATCAACAAAACGAGAGATAAGGCCATGAATACTCTCCTGTGAGATAACCACTCTATGCAGCTTGGCCTTCCATAGCTCCAGCTTCTTGTATCAAGTGAAGTTATCCTTGATTGCAAGGTCTCCTCCATCTGTTGATCCTTTCACCGCTTTGGGATCGTATAGCAGTTGTTGTGCAAAGCGGAGCTCGATGAGGTTCAGTGTTGCGCAAGGGTTGTCAAGTTTCGATGGATAGAAATAAGTTGATCTTTCGTAAATTTATCTTCTGCAGATTTCCAACCTTGATGCCCCTCACATCTAATATCGATCATTCACAAAGATTTTGAGTAGATGTGAAGTTTGAAGCAACTGTGGCGCTTGATTGTCTGCTTTTCATTTACCATCTTCATCCAGCTTCTTCAAATCTTTCTTCCTGTCTATCCAGTTGTGTCCTTAACTGTTGCATATCATGCCTTACAGTCCTTAACTCATTTAGCACTTCAACTGGCACTTCACTGGTCATCCTTCCACCAGTGGCTTCATCAGCAGGCTCCTCTACATTGTATTGTGGCCTCTGATTGCTCATTACCATTGACCAACTCCTATCCAGTCCAGCAGGGTTAGGTCCTTCATATTCATCCAGGATAGGATCAATGGCAGGTTCTTCAAAAACAGGTACAAATGCCTGAGGGGGATTTATATCAATATCTTCTTCTTCAGGCATCTGAAACTCCTCATCACTAAAGTCAAAGTCCAAAGAAATTGCTCATCCTCATTAACAAAGCGATCACGACCATCTTTCCTTCAAAGTGGTCTTGCCTCAGTGAGGCTCCACTACAAAGACCTCATCAACAACAAGGGTTTCCTCCAAACCCAAATCAGTTCCAACCTTTGTCCAGTCTTTGTTTGAGACTCAAAGACTGCACCTCCTGTTCCAACCTTTGTCCAGGTGCTGTTTGTATCCCAGCAACCTGTACCTCCTCTTCAATTCCTTGTGGATTGAATATATTGTCATTATCCACTTGGAAACCTTCAGCATGACCAATCTTGTGCAGGATGATGGCAGATTTAGTAAGAGTGCCCTCAAAGTCAAATCCATCCTGATATTCAATGGATTCCTCTGAACTGACACTAGGTTCAATGAAATCAATAGCCTTCTCTCCATCCAAATCCTCACTGCTCAAGATCGGTTTGTGCAAGAGGGCTCTACAACATGGAATGTAGAAGATTCATCAGCTAGCCTACCAGCACTCAGATTGATTCCTTCATTGATCAATGCTTCCAAATCATCCATGGTGAGATCCTGTAGATCCTCATCCATCTCTCCATCTCTTGGCCCTCAAAGACTTACTTACCAGCTCTCAAGAGCTTCTTGACCAAAGTGGCTTCAGCTTGATGTCTCTCTAGCCACTCCATTGGTCTCCCCAGGAAACATAGGGGTATCATCATCAGAATCTGATGAATCACTATCTAGTGTGAACTTTGGATCTCTCGAACATAATAGCTCCACTTTTCTTTCCTTCATCCAACAGATCCATCACCGGATTGCAACATGCTAGTGTCTATTAAATCCAACAGTCATCCACACCTAGTCGCTCAAAAGCCCATTCTTCAAATCCACTCATTGGATCAAGAAATGGTTTCTGCTTTCTTGTAGAATCCAAACTTCCACCGAAAGTAGTTTTGCACCTTTTGAAGTTGGGATCTACTTTGCCCTTTTAGATGCCTTCTCATATGGCATAGATGGCTTCCTAATGGCCGGTTCAACAGACTTTGTCAGACTCCAAAAGCTCCAACAAGTAAGCTCATGGTTTCTTCAATAGATGTTTGAAAGTCAAGAGGTTGGCCGAGATTGTACATTTGTACCTACTACTTCCATCTCAGATCACACTTGGTTCCCCGACTTACATGCTCATCAAATAGGTCACAGCAGCAGACCGCTCTTCCCCCCGAGTTCTTGCCACACTTGCGTGGGTCTTCAACCAAGTCTTCAATTACCTCTTCAACTACCACAAAGAGTTCAGTTCGGTGGTTTGTCAGTGGTTCCTCAAGAGATACTACAAAGCCAGGCTCGGTCGATGAAGCTCAGTATATCTTCAACAGATTGTTCAAAAACAACTCATCCCAAAGATCGATGACTTGACAACCTCGTCGATGAGGAGTCGATAATCACCACAGCGGAATGATAGTTAAGGGCTCACCCTCAACAAACCTCTTCTTCCTCTTCTACTGATGCCTCTTCTTGGGCTCTCTGTGCCTCCAAATTTTTCAATTCTTTTCCTTTGCCATGCTTTTTCTTTTTGGCAATCTCCTTCATTCTTTTGGAAATAGGTTCATCATCCTTTTCAGTCACAGCAGACTTCCTCTTCCTGCTGGCTTCTTTCTGTTGTTCTCTGAAAATTTCAACAACAGTTTTCCTTGTAACTACAAAGCAGGTCATTAACCTCCACTTGACCTCAAAGAGACTCAACAATGCAGGTGTTGTTTCTTTCTTGTCTTCTTTGAAGGCTTTGAAACTTCAGCTTATTTTCTTTGTATTTCCACATTTTCTTTCTCAAGAAATTTTTGGTGCAAAGAGGTTTGATAGATATCTTCTTAGTTTGTCGAACTCCGCTCACCACCAAAGATCACCATCATCACCATCACTATCATCACCAGCAGCCTCTCCAGCAACCTCTTCATCATCATCTAGACCAGGGATGGCATGATCAATTTCCTTCTTGTATCTAGACTGATTTATCTGGGAAGATTCAAGGTCAGGAACATTCAAATGATTCAGCAGAGTCTGAATCATCAATCCTAAGGGTAAGGCCTTTGATTTCCTTTTCCCTAGTTTCTCCTCCTTGGCTACTTTCTTCATATAGTGAATGAAATAACCAGCACAATCAAACCTCATGCTCATGCAGATGATTATCATCGCCTATCTTGGGTCCCGATAGAGTATCCATACCGCCAACTAGCCCAAGTATGTTCTTTGCAATGAGCTTGCTCAAAGAGATCGCTCATTTCCAATGTGTCTCGCAATTGATGCCTGGTACGGATTTGGTGGTCGCATTTGTTTTAATCGATCAACAAACGCTAATTTGTCCAATCCCATTGCTTGAGGATTGACCGGACCATCCACCACTTATTCAAATCCAAACACTTCCCTCAAGAGACTAGAGGAGATTACAAGCTCCTCAAAGATTCACAGCTTGTCTTGAATGCTTCAGCCTCCTTCCACAACCATATTCTTCCGTAAATCAATAACATTGGTGTATGAGATTGTTTCTAATCTGATGTTGAGTTTGTTCTCCAAGCCTGCAAACCTCCTTATCCTTCGACCTATATTAATAGCCAACTCTGTTTGTTTTGCATCAACAACATAGCCTCTCACACTTTGGCTTGATTCGATTTGAACTTCAATCCTTTCCGCCATTGAAATAAGAAAAAGATGAAGAAAAATTGCTCTCAAATCTGTGTTCACACAATGTAGGATTTGCAGAGATAAAGTAGAAATTGCAAGTAGAGAGTCCGTTGTATAACAGTCTGATCATATAGACAGTAGGTGGTTGAAACTGTCAGTGCACGTACATCCATGTCAACCATGATTAATCTGAATAAATGCTGGCTTGACACGTGTTCCATAACGTATGATAACCGTTAGATCGTGTTAATCATGGTTATTAAAGGATAAAATAAATATCCCGCCAATATGCTTTTTGACTTTAATAACTTTGATCTGTAACGCTCCATCCAAAGAGGTGATCCTCAAGAGGTGGCCTCGGCATCTCACGAAAAGAAGGCTTCAGCACTGGCCGACAAAAGTACTCACGATCCTTGTTTTCTTCTTGTTTTGTTCAATTGATAATACAAGATGAAGTTTAATACCAATGACTGATCTGTCAAGTGAGCTCACCTAAAATGACAAAGACCAATCCCCTTGGCAACCTCATTTGCTCAATTGTCCAAAATAAGTACATGAAATTGTTGATACCAATGACTAATCTGCTAAGTGAGCTCACCCAATATAGCAAAGACTAATCCCCTTGGTGAATTCCAGTACATTGCTGAATATCAGTCAACCTTTACGATTCCAAGTTCAGTCCTTAACTTAGCAAATCTTTCACTATCAAGTGGCTTAGTGAAAATATCAGCAAGTTGATCTTCAGTAGGAATGTATAGAACTACCACATCTTTCTTTTCAACATGATCTCTTATAAAAT
This sequence comes from Gentiana macrophylla, assembly GCA_026214975.1. Taxonomy (NCBI): domain Eukaryota; kingdom Viridiplantae; phylum Streptophyta; class Magnoliopsida; order Gentianales; family Gentianaceae; genus Gentiana; species Gentiana macrophylla. The sequence goes on along the minus strand of CM047808.1, from coordinate 87,229,676 downwards.
GATGTCTCACATCAATGTGCTTGGTTCTAGAGTGCAAAACAAGATTTTCTGTGATTGCAATTGCACTTGTGTTATCACACATAATTGGAATTTCCTTTTCTTCAATTCCATAATCCCTTAATTGTTTTCTTAGCCAAAGTACTTGTGCACAAAGAACTTCCAAAGAAGAATGTATTCAAACTTTCATGAGGTGGAAGTTGATATAGAATTGCTTTCTTGCTAAACCAGAAACCAATATTTCCCATTAACCGATTGTGTTCTGAGGTGCTTTTTCTATCAATCTTGCATCCAAAGATAATCGAAATCTGAGTAGGATATAACTTTGAAGCTTCCTTCCTTGGAATACCATATCCCTACTCCCAAAGTCTCTTTTAGATACTTGAGAACTCTTTTGATCACACTAAATGACTCTCTTTAGGTTTAGATTGAAATCTTGCATAAACACCTACAACAAATGATATATCAGTCTGTTGCGCTTAGTAGTACAGATCGCCTATCATCCTTCCGTAGATAAAGTTTGATCAACATCTTTGCCTTCTTTATCTTCATCCAATCTGATATTTGTACTCATAGGAGTTGAATTCTTAGTGCTGTTTTCCATACCAAACTTCTTCAGTAACTCCTTGGTATACTTGGTTTGATGAATGAAGATTCCATCTTTCATCTGTTTAACTTGCAATCCCAAAAAGTAGTTCATTTCTCCCATCATACTCATTTGGAATTTACTCTTCATTAAATTTGCAAACTTTTCACAAAGTAAATCATTTTCAGAAACAAAAATTATGTCATCCACATAAATTTGTACCAGCAGGGTGCTGTCCCCTTCACTGATTCTGAAAAGTGTCTTGTCAATGGTTCCTTTTGTAAAACCATTGTCCACCAAGAATTGAGATAGAGTCTCATACCATGCTCTTGGTGCTTGTTTCAATCCATAAAGTGCTTTGTTGAGTCTATACACTTTATCTTCTTGATCTTTAACTTCAAATCCAGGAGGTTGCTGAACATACACTTCCTCCTCTAGAATGCCATTCAAAAATGCACTCTTGACATCCATTTGATATACTTTGAAGTTCTTATATGCAAAGATGTGCCAAGAATAACTGATAGCTTCCAATCTTGCAACAGGTGCATAAGTTTCATCAAAATCTATTCCTTCTGCTTGAGAATAGCCTTTTGCAACTAGTCTGGCTTTATTCCTTACAATGGTACCAGATTCATCAAGTTTATTTCTGTATACCCACTTAGTACCAATGATATTTGCATGATTTGGCCTATCAACTAGTGTCCAAACTTGATTTCTTTCAAATTCATTCAATTCCTCTTGCATAGCAATTATCCAATCTGGATATGATATTGCTTCTTCAACAACTTTAGGTTCCATTTGGGATAGAAAACAAGTAAACATAGCTTCCAGTTGTCTTCTAGTCCTCACACCTTGCTGTACATTGCCAATAACTTGTTCAGCAGGGTGATTCCTTAACCATTGTGGATTTTGGTTATTTTGATTTTCAGGAACATCATCTTCAGTAGGGTCTGCTGTAGCTTCTTCTACAGGGGGGTCAGCAGATCCTTGAACTGCTTCAGTTGTTGCATCAGTAACATTATCAGCAGGGTGTTCAGCAGGGGCAGTGTCAGAAACTTTTAAGTCATTCAATCTTTCCAAAACTTCAACACAATCTGGATCAGTGACTTGTTGATTCTCAGTAGGTCCACAATCTTCATCTTCCATACCAGTAAATTTAGGTTCATCAAACACAACATGGATTGTTTCTTCATGTTTCAGTGACCTCTTGTTCAGTACCCTGAATGCTCTGCTGACTGAAGAATATCCCAAGAAAATTCCTTCATCTGATTTTGGTTGAAATGTTTTCAAATGTACCTTATGATTTAGAATAAAACATTTGCTTCCAAATGGATGGAAATAGGATATGTTAGGTTTCCTTCCATTCCAAACCTCATAAGGTGTCTTCAGCAGCTTCTTGTTTACTGATGTTCTGCTTTGTGTGTAGCATGTCAGATTTATTGCTTCAAATTTCAATATCTTTCAGGTAGCAATGCTTCACAAATCATTGTTCTTCCTGCTTCCTTTAAAGTTCTGTTCCTTCTTTCAGCAACCCCATTTTGCTGAGGTGTACCAGCAGCAGCAAGTTGATGTAGTACACCATTCTGTTCACAATATTCTCTTATAACTTTGTTGAGAAATTCAGTACCCTGATATGATCTTATCTTTATAACCGTTAAACTTTTCTCATTTTGTAATCTTTTCAAAAGATTAGGCATGCATTGAAGTGTTTCACTTTTCTTGTTCATAAATATCACCCAAGTGTATCTAGAATACTCATCCACAACCATTAAGGTGTACTTCTTTCCTGTTACACTTGTTGGAGTTATTGGTCCAAAAAGATCCATATGCATCAGCTCCAACACTCTATTAGTTGATTGTTTGGTCTTTGATTTGAAACTTGACTTTATCTGTTTACCTTGCTGACAAGCATCACATATAGCATCCTTTTTGAATGTGATCTCAGGTAAACCAATCACCAGTTTCTTCTTCACCAACTGATTGATGTCATCAAAGTTTAAGTGATTTAACTTCTTGTGCCATAACCAATTGAGTTCTGATTTGGTGTGTACAATCAGGCAGGTTTCTGGAACTGCAGTAGACCAATCCACAACATACATATTATGTTGTCTTCTGCCAGCAAGTACAACTTGATCACCTCTTTCACTAATGACAATGCAGTTGTCTTTGTCAAAAGTGACTTTGTAACCCTTGTCACAGAATTGTCCAATGCTCAGCAAGTTGTATTCCAGTCCCTCCACATATGCAACATCCTTGATTGTAAGTCCATTTCTCACAAGTGTGCCATATCCTCTTGTATATCCAGGTGTATTCTTGTTGCCAAAATTCACCCTTGGACCATCTTTTGCCACAAAGTTTGACAGACAAAGGCTTATTCTTTGTCATGTGTCCGGAACATCCACCGCCAAAGTACCGCACACCCTACAAAACAAAGTTAATGCATTTTAGGTACCCAAACCTGTTTGGGTCCATAATGGTCGATGGTAAGCATGACCCTTGGCATGTCTCCATAAGGTCTTCTCTAAATGTGTCATACTTTGGTTCATACTTTGTTCATACATGTATTCCACACATCCATAACTTCTAACAGTAGGTTGTGTAGGAATCACATATGTTTTCTGGCCTTTTGGTTTATAATGCTGTTTAAAGTGATTCTTGGTGTTAGAAGCATTAGTATAACCAGTTGTTTGCTGTCTGTTAGGAACAGTCCTGTAATATGGAGTCTGCTGAGGCCTTGTATAAGTCCTCTGCTGATTCCATTGCCTAGGTTTTACCCTAGCTGCATGGTTATACTTGTTGTATCTAACAGTAGATGCAGGAATGTTCCAATCATCATCAGTGGGAAATAGTCTACCTTTCCCCCTGAGATAAGTATCCCTTGAATGATTAACATTTTTGGGTTTAGGATTCTTATCCTTGGAATATTTATGTTTCTTACCCTTCTGTGGTCCAGCAGACTTGGTAGCAGGTCTGCTATCAGCAGGCTTAGAAGGTACAACAGTCCTACTTTTAGATTTACTCTTTTTATTAGAGTCATGACTTTTTGACTTCTGATTTTGCTTCTTTGAAGCATTCTCATTGGGTTTAACTGCCTCAGCAACCTTACTGGGAATTGGATCTAGTGCAGGTACAAACTTAGGACCAATTCTGGAACTAGGTTCAGTAACCTTACTGGATCCATTCTTGTTAGAATGCTGAGTTCCAAATCCAAGCCCTGTTCTATCTCCATAAGGCTTTCCTGATTTGTATGCAGTATTGGAACAAGATGGTTCAAAGCAGATTCGAGAGGTCACTGGATGTTCAAAGAGACTTATTCGATTCTCGTCCAACATCTTTTCCTTACCTTTGAGAACCCTCAATTCAGCTTTCAATCTTCCAACTTCCAATTCAAGAGCTTCTTTTCACCTTCACAATCTCATAACCGATTGTATTATCCTCGATTGATTAAGGATGGCATCCAAAGTCTCATTGTTGTCGAATTTCTAGGATTTGAACCACGTGTTGATTCACAATCACTTCCAAAGCAGAGTGTTGATGGATACAATGTTGTATACCTCCTCGGTTTCATCCATATTGGCCATCAACGCATAATCCTCCATATCGCCAAACTTGATGGCAAGATCATCCGATTCATTTCCTTTCATTCCACTTCATACCCTGATTCATCTTCAAAGAACCATAGCCTTCTTGCCATGTCTTCTTTGTTGACTCTTGGTCTTCGATGAGGTCCGACAATCGTGTCTAAAATGTCCAGGCTTCTTGCGCTTGAAGCAAAGATAATCAGGTTCCTTGCCTTGTTTTAGCTCAGGACAGTCAGGTTTGAAGTGTCCTGGTTTCTTGCAATGAAAACACAGATAGTCATTATCTTTCCTTGGTTCTTCTTTCCTTCTTTCAGTAGGCCTCTTTGTAAAATTTCTTGCAGGGGCCTTTCCAGTCTTCATCATCCTGATTTTCTTGCTCAGTAGGGCAATTTGTTCTTGCATCTCATCCAAAGATATCATCCTCGTCCTCCGGATGTTTCTTCATGATGTGAAGCAGCCAATGCAAGATGGTCTTTGGCTCTTCCTTTCGATTTCAGCACAAGCTTTTGCTAAATTCATAAGCCTTTAGATCTCTGAAACAATTTGAAGGTGTCTTCTTCATGCAATTTTCTCATTTCGTCAATTGCAGTCACCTTCATTTTCCAAACATCTTTTGCAGGTAGAGCTTCCAAGATTTTGGTGTTTATTTTCTCTTTTGAATAACTTACACTCAGCAGGGTAAGTTCATCCCGGATTGCATTGAATCTTGATTCCATTTGCTCAATGGTTTCATTAGGCAGCATCTTGAACTTTTGGAACCTCTTTCTGGCTACACTGATTTTGTTCTTCTTCATTGCATCAGTGCCTTCACAGATCAAGTGAATCTTGTCCCAAAGTTCCTTTGCAGTCTTGCAATCTTTGACCTTCATGTACATATTGCTATCCAAGGTTCTGTAAATAATATCAATAGCAATGTTGTTGAGGTTTGCTCTTTTTCTATCTTCTGCATTCCATTCTCTTTTTGGTTTAGGAATGTATTCAGTTGTATCACCAATCATTCTCGCTTTGGTAATATCTAGTGGTCCATCAGTTAATACATCCATCATCTCATCATGAGTAGCGACAAGGTATGCCTACATTCGACGCTTATACTCATCAAATCTATCAAGAGAACACATCAAGATTGTTCTAGCATACCGAGTGTTGTCCATGATGCAAGTCTTTGAAAATCAAGAACTTGAAAGAAAGTTTTAAAGAATTTTCACAAGCACAACAAGTAGGATTACTTGAATGTAAGCACTGCTCCGATACCAATTGTTGGTCCCTTGAAAAGGCTTTGGTTAAGTTTAGAGGGGGGAGGTGAATAAACTTAACACTTAAAACTTTGGAGTTAACAAATTATGCAACTTCAAAGAAGCCTCACGATACTTCAGAGTCTCACTGAGACCACGATAGTCTCTTTGATAAAAAGAGTTCATCGATTTTAGTTTGCTTTGAATTTGTGCAAATGGAATTATATCAAAATTAAGCCTTAAAACTTGTTGTTAAAAGTGATACTAAGTATTAGATACTCAGTAGTGCAAGTGTGTGATTTCAGTTGCTAGATTCAGTAGATTGATGAATAAGATAAACTAAGTGCAGAAAGTAAATGCTGAAAGTAAGTAGGCAGATTTTATAGTGGTTCCAGTGATGTAATCTCGCTACCCACTCTTCTCCTGTGTGATGTTGGAGGAAATTCACTAGAGATCTTTGATGTAGCCATTACAAAGATTCCTAAGTTGTTTGTCCTTCACCAATAACTATGGCTTCACAAACCGAAAATCGGGAACAGTAGGATTGTCGCTCCCGAGTCTTCCACTGGTCCTTGAAGGGTAGGATTGCCTCTTCACCACTCCCCACCACAAACAACAGCTTTTCACACCCAACAGATGCTTCACTGTCTTCATGAGAGTTCTTTATAAAATAAAGAATGAATCAAATAAATGATTCAGTTGCAGCAGCTTGATTAGGATGATGTAATCAGCAGCTTGCAGTCTCCAAGTGTGTAATCTTGATGCAGCTTGAATACAGAATACACTTGAAGAAATTATCTAGATAAGCAGCTTTATGCTCAAGAAGTTCAAAGGTGTGTTTTTCATTTCAATTGTTATCACTTAAGGTTTATCCAAAATTCATCATCTTTTTCTGAGTTGAAAGTCCTCTATTTATAGGTAGGAATGCATGTGACTTGTATTTGAAATTCAAATGTGACCGCCTTTGTTTTTGTCCCATTTGATTTGCGATCATCACTATTCATAGGATCGACAATCGCCGAATTCCTTTTGACAAGCAGATCTGTCCACCCTTTCACTTGTATCCAATGGATAAAAATATGAATCATCCCAACATCTTTTAATCTCAACCTTTGATTTTCTTGATAAGTCGAGGTAGTTGGTATCGTCCTTATCCATGTGATTTTCCAAAATAATCTTGAAATAATCGAGGTAATACATCAGCAAGTTCATGAGTCTGCTGAGATACCTATCAGTCTGCTGATCATCATATTACTGTATATGAAATACAATGCAACTGATTACTTTTATCTAACTTTTATTTGTGAAGTTAGATTACATCATTTTAATGATAACTAAGTTCCAAACATCATCCAACTTATGGAACTTAGACCTTCTACACAAGGTATATGTAATCAGTTTAGGTCATCACAGACTTGCCTAAATTCTGATTCCATATCCTTGACTTTAAATACTAAGTTTGATCCCTTAGCCTTCAGTCTTCAGCAGGTTCAAAAACTAGTCTACTGACCTATCTACCCTACTGACCTAGACCAGTCTACTGATATCAATCAGCAGGCCTTTACAGTGCTTGTTTGATCAAACCTATTTATGAATCAAACTCTAATAAACCTATACATTTGATCTAGACATCTTTTTGCCTTTGCACTATAACAGCTAGTATGGCACTCATCATCAAAACTAAGAAATAAGTCCAACACAATGGTTAAGATTAAAGGGACGTTGGAAAGATTCAGAACTTTATCCAATGGATAAAAGTCAAAGGGTGGACGATCAAAATCACAAAAAGTAAATCGACAAAGGTCTATACTATGTACAGGGACAGAATGCAAGTCAAGATGGGGACAAATCTGAAACGGCTATGTTTTGAATTTCAAACATAAGTCAAAAGGATTCTCACTTATAAGTAGAAGACCTCTGATACAGAAACAAGTGATGAAAATTGATGAAAAACAACAATCAATCCTGAGCTATCAGATTCTTATCAAGAATTCACCCTGCTGACTTTACTGAACTTAAAGCTACTGATCCATAATTTCTTCACGTGTAACCTGCTATCAAGTTACATCAAGTATACACACTTGAAGATTCCAAGTTGCTGATAATTTCATCCTGATCAAGCTGCTGAAAGTTGAATCACATACTTGATTCAAACTTTCTTTTACAAGAAACCTCAATAAGACAAAGAAGCATCTTTGGGTGTCAAGGATCGTTGTTTGTGGTGGAGCCGGTGAAGAGGCAATCCTACCCTTCAAGGACCAAGTGGAATACTTTGGAGCAAAGAATCCTACATGTTTCTAGTGTTCGGGTTGTGAAGCCATAGTTATTGGTGAAGGACAGACAAGTTAGGGATTTTTGTAACTGCAACCTCAAAGATCTCTAGTGAATTACCTCCAACATCACAGGAGAAGAGTGGACTGACAGGATTACACCACCTGGAACCACTATAAAGTCTGCCTATTTACTTTCTACATTTAGTATATTAAGCACATCAACCTACTGAAACTAGCAACTGAATCACACGCTCACACTACTGAGTATCTAATACTTCGTATCATACTTTGACAACAAGTAATACGGATTAATTTTAATATATTCCGCTGCAACAAATTTAGCAAAATCAACAGTCAGCAGACTACTAAGCTGACAACAGACAACTGTGTGGTCGTGAGACTCATCGAGCGATCAAAGAAAGCTCTCGAACTTGCTAAGTTTGTTAACTCCAAAAAGTTTTAAGTGTTAAGTTTATTCACCCCCCCCCCCATCTAAACTTAACCAAAGCCTTTTCAAGGCACCAACAATTGGTATCGGAGCAGTGCTTCTGTTCTGAAGTAATCCTACTTGTTGTGCTTGTGAAAATACTTTGAAAACTTTTTCAAGTTTCTGATTTTCAAAGCTTTTTATCATGGATAACAACCAGTATGCTAGAACAATGTTGATGTGTTCCGTAGATCGTTTTGATTAGTATAAACGTCGAATACAGGCTTTTCTAGCTGCAACACATGATGAGATGATGGATGTGCTGACTGATGGACCACTGGAGATCACCAAATCAGTAACAGTGGGAACTGAAACTCAGTATATTCCAAAACCCAAAAGAGAATGGAATGCTAAAGATAGAAAAAGAGCAAAACCTCAACAATATTGCTATTGACATCATATACAGAACCATGGATAGCAATATGTACATGAAGGTGAAAGATTGCAAGACTGCAAATGAACTTTGGGATAAGTTACAATTAATCTGTGAAGGCACTGATGCAATCAAGAAGAACAAAATCAGTGTGGCAAAGAAGAAATTCCAAGATTTCAAAATGAAACCAAATGAAACCATTGAATAAATGGAATCAAGATTCAATGCCATCATGGATGAACTCACCCTACTGAGTGTAAACTACTCAAAAAAGAAATCAACTCAAAAATCTTGGAAGCTCTACCTGCAAAAGAAGTTTGGGAGATGAAGGTGATTTCCATAGAAGAAATGAGAAGTCTACATGAAGAGGACACCTTCAAATTATTTTTAGATCTCAAGGCTTATGAATTCAGTAAGAAACTTGTACAAGAGACTGAAAATGAAGAACCAAAGACCACTGCATTGGCTGCCACACATGAAGAAGAAACATCAGGAGCTCAAGATGATCTACTGGATGAGATGCAAGAGCAAATTGCCCTACTGAGCAAGAAAATCAGAATGATGAAAAATGGAAGGGGTTCTCCAAGGAATTTCACAAAGAAATCTAGTGAAAGGAAGAAGGAGGAATCCAAGAAAGACAATGATTACTTGTGCTTTCAATGCAAGAAACCAGGACACTTCAAACTCGATCGTCTCCGAACTAAAATGAAGAAGGAACCTGATTATCTTTGCTTCATCTGCAAGAAGTCTGGACATTTCAGACCTGATTGTCCAGACCAACTGAAGAGCAAAAGTCAGCAAAGAAGATCTGGCAAGAAAGCTGATAATGCTAAATAATGCACCACCGGTTTAATAGGGCCACATGTAATCTAAGGGTGAGTAGAAAAGGGGATCGAATGGCTAGAATTGTAGTGAAGATGGTGTTCTTGGGTGTTTTATGGCTGAATCCAAGAATGTATCTTGGATTGCCTACGTATCCTGTGTAATGTCCAGGAATCAAGCCTTACATAGTTCCTGGAGCTATGTATTTATAGGCACATGCCCTTCTTCTGCCCTAAACTTAAGGCGGTTTGGTCTATTGACATAAATAACCCTTATTGTTCCTTGCCCCTTGCCCAAGCAACCCTCTGGATGTTGGGCTTAGGAATCTGGGCTGGGACCCTAGTCTCGACTCATATAACACCGACATGGGTGTTCGAGATGGGACCCTTGCAGAATCTGCTGGTTGCGGTGGACTTCACTGACTCGTCTCTTATTTTACGCGAGGTGAGTACTAGAGGTTTGGAATTTTCATACGTCAGCTGGACCAATCAGATAATTCCACGTGGAGGGGTGAGATCCCGTATCGTCATAAGCCCCCCCAGATCAGAGAGAAGCTCATCTCGTAAGCTGAGCCCGGATCTGAAGATTTGAATTATCTCTTCGATACGTTGCCTTATTTATGCGGGAATACAGCTGTCTTTCTAGCCGATGTAGGCTGTCGTAAGATGACGTCATACTGTCAGCATTAATGGGTGCAGGAAACGAAGTGTTTTTACCGGCCCACTATCCTTGATTATCGTGTTTCAAACTCTATAACTGCCCCCAAATCCTGCCCTTTCAAATCATTCGCAAGATTGTGGAGCATAAAAGGAGTCCAAGGCTTTGAAGTCTCTCATTTTCCATTCTTTACCTCTGCTTTACTCCCTAATTGCAAGTAAGACCTAATCTTACTCAAATCCTTTCTTTGCCTTTTATTTCTTGTACTTTCCCCAATTCCATGTCTAGTAGTGAGAGTGACTCTCAAAATAGGGAGGAACTTGTTGTGATAAAAGAGGAATCGGCGGAGAGGACGATTTCTGGGCAACCACTTGTTTCCGGTGAGAGAGTAGCCGGAGAAGAAAAAGAAGGAGGAGAAGAAGAATCGTCTTCTCGACCTGCTGCCAAACGCCAAACAAGGATGAAGGGTCAAGGACCATATGGTTGTATATCCAACCTTACTCAGGAAAAATCCAAAGCCGTCTGTTTAAGATATGCATGTGATCCTCCTCATGGGTTCTGATTTACCTCCTCAGGGGATTAAGGTTTCTCTTGCCATTTCATAGAAGTCATTATCGATTCTGCATCACCCAACTCGCTCCAAATGGAGTTAGGAGCGTTATGGGCTTCGTGCTAGCATGTCGGATTGCCAAGGTCGAATTTTCTGTTCGCTTATTTCGACAGTACTATTCGATCCAAGGCTTGCAGGATGCGGGATGGTATACTTTCCAGAGGCGTCCCCTGGTCTCAGAGTTTGTGAGGAGAGTGACTTCATCTCAGGGCGAGTGGAAGCCTCATTTCTTCTTTATCCGACACGGGTTGGAAGATATCGATTTCCATACTTGGTACAAAAGGCCCAGGAAAATGCATGATAGGCTCGACTCTGATGCTCCTCGTGAGTGTAGGATTCTCGAGAGGGTTAACCCCGATGTCGCAACTTGAAACCTACATTCTCTATATTCTTTTACTGATGTCGAGACGGCGGGTCCGGGTGCTTATCTGGAACTCGATGAGGATGTTCGAGTTTTGTGTAGGACTTTTATTTACTCTGTTGAGCTGCTACACTTCTATATTTTTTCTTTTTCTATACTTGCTTCTGTTTTGACTGTTTATTGATGTCAATTTTTCTCTGTACGCAGTGGAATTCTTCTCAAAGTTGGAGGCAGTGGGTAAAATGGCCGACCCCAAGAAGGTGGACCCCAAGAAGATTCAGGAGATACCCGGTATCAGGTCGAAGAAACCTGTGTCTGGTGCAATAGTCTCCGGGGGTCAAAGGACTCCGGCCCGATCTTCTACTCCCGTGTCGACATCCGACATTTTGAGAGACCAACCTGACGAGGCTCGGGTGACTGAGCAAGCTGAAGGGAGCCTCGTCTCGAGGAAGCGTCAGAAGACAACTGAGGTGAGGCATGGAGTCGGGAAAGAAACTCGTAACCTCGCTCCTCCTAGCTCGAATACCTCCGACTCGATCCCTGGAGTGAGCGTTACAGAGATGGAAGCTATGTCTCCGTAAGAGTTGCATGACTTCTTCATGAAAAGCAACCAAGCTATAAGTCTTTTTTTCATCTCCCTTAACTTTGGGGCTTTTGCCTATTTTAGATATTAACAGTACTTTCCTTTGCAGGCTCGGCTAGCAGCTAAGCTGGCCATGACCAGAATTGAGTCTCCATCAGCAGCCTTGGAGGAACAGTGGGAGACCATCAACCGGTTGAATTCGGAGATCGAAAAGCAGAAGTCGGTAGTTAAAAAGTTGGATGGCCGACGCCTTAGACTGGAATCTGACCTGGCCACTGCTCAGGACGAGTTGTCTGCAGCGCGTAAAGATTTATCCAAGCATGCTAAGGTGAAATCGGAACTCGATGAAGCAAGGGCTGAACTGGCGAAATCCCTCAAGGTTCGAGATGACCTTCAGCTTGAGGTCGATAGCTTTACAACTCGTCTGGAGGCGGTCAAAAAGGACTTTCTAGCTTCCGCAGAGCTCGAGAATGACCTGACATTGCTGATGAGTTAGGCTATGAAGGGGGGATTCTCGAATGCCCTCGATCAAGTCAAGGCGGTCATCCCGGACTTCTAAGTGTCTAGCATCGAGAAAGCCCACTTGTACGATCCAGAGGCCATCCCTCGATATGGTCGATATTTCACAGAGTTCAAGGCTGGCATTTCTTTGTATGACAAGTATGTGGCCCCTGCCATGGATGGGGATGGAGAGGAGGACGTCGACTTAGATGATCCAGCCGACCCAAACGCCTCCACCTCGAACCAGCCTACCTCTTGATGCCTTTTATAGTCATATTTTTAACAACTTTATTCGATTTGGCTGTACCAACTTTTATTGATCTTTTGATTCGATCTTTGTCGAGTCGAATTTGTGATTCGATCTCTGAAACTTTCACTTTTGCATTTTGATTTTTGAATATCAATATTTTTTCCATTGAATGTCTTTCTCGTTGTTGATTATTTGTTTAGGGTGTAGTCTTTTTCGACTTAATTCCCTTGCAAACACTGCCTTGTGGAGTTTAAGGTGTAGTCTTTTTCGACTTAATTCCCTTGCAAACGCTGCCTTGTGGGGTGTAGTCCTTTGGACTTAATTCCCCTGTGGCCCCACGAAGTGTAGTATGAGTACATGACTCATGATACACTTGGATATGAGTCGACCTAGCATTGTACTGTCTTATCGGCTTGACTTGGCTATTTAGTCGGAGCTCGAGTCGACTGTCTCGCCTCGTCAAGCTTTTGACTTAGTAGAATTGAAAATTCTCTATTCGATTGTCGCACTTCGTGGTACTTCTGAACTTAGTCGAATAGGGTATCCATCGTGGGATCTTCCGACTACCTCGCATCGTGGCTTATTGGCAGGTCGGGAGTGAGATAAGCACTGTCATTGACTTGGCTTTATTCACTATTCTACTCCAACTTCTTCGTGTCGAGGTATTGTCGTTGAAGTCGAATTTTGGTCTTTTTTTTCTTCCAGCTTCCTTTTCTTTTTTACATGAGCTTGCAAGTTAAGCATAATTAGAAAAGAAAACTACATGAATAAAAGACATTCAGATTAATTGTCGCATCGACCTGTTACAAGTAACTAGGAAAGTAAAGTTGCAAATGTCATAAAGTGAACAAACAGTTTAAACATAATATTTTTTGAGGTTGGTGGCGTGCCAAGTTCGAGGCACTGTACTTCCTTCCGACCTGACCAGATGATACGATCCTTTAGGATGCACTTTCAGAATTTTGTATGGACCTTCCCAATTCAGCTCGAGTTTGCCTATTGGGTCCTGCCTGCTTGCTTCATTCTTCCTCAACACGAGATCCCCTACTTGGAAGTACTTATACTTCACCCTTGAATTGTAATACTATGAGATCTTTCTTTTGTAGTTGGCCATTCGATGTGCCGCAACTTCTCTTTTCTCTTTGACGTTATCTTTCTGTTGAAGTAGATCGGTGGCGTTTGTCTGAACGTTATAGGCCAAAACCCGAGGCGATGCTAGCCCGATCTCTGCAGGTATTACTGCTTCACATCCATAAGTCATGGCAAAGGGAGTCTCCTGCGTGGCCGTATTTGGGGCTGTTCGATATGACCATAGAATGCTAGGTAGCTGAGCTGCCCAATCCCGACCTTCATCTTCTAGCTGTTTCTTCAAACCAAATTTAATTTGCCTATTTGTCTGTTCGACCTGTCCATTGGACTGAGGTCGGGCCACTGAGGTTGTTCTATGCTCGATCTTATACTCCTTCAGCCAACTCTGCACTCTTTCATCTAGAAACTGGGTCCCTGTTGGAAATAAAATTTATGTTTTGATGATAATTCATCATAATTATTCAAAGTATTATTTTAACCTCATTGATGAAGTGCTAAAGCTAGCTGTTATAGTGAAAAGCTAAAAGATGTCTAGAACTAGATGTTTAGGTTTTACTAGAGTCTGATATTTGTATAGGTTACATCAGACAAGCACTGTAATAGTTAGTGTGTCATAAAACTGAAAACTGGAAATCATTCTGAAAACTGGAAATCATCAAGATAAACAAACTGACTCAGAATACACCTAGATGAAACTGAAGAAGATAAGTTCGCTGAAGGACACAGACTCAATTGGCTTATCTGGAAATTGAAGAACTGAGGGTCACAGACTCAGTTATTGAAGATCAAAGAACTGAGGGTTCAAACTCAGTTATGAAGACTACGTCGAAACTGTAAAGTTAGACTTCAGACAAGATTGTGGTGACCTGAACTTACTTTATGGATCTTGTATGATGACCTAAGAATCATAAGGACAATGAATTCTTAGAAGACAATGAGTCATGGTGTACTCTGATTAAATCAATTATAATCAGATGAAAAACTAGAGTACTGATATTTAAAGAAGAGTAAAATCTCAGTTAATGCTCCAAGTCAGTCAAGAAACTGACAAGTGAAAATCTCAGTATGAAACTGATAAGGAAACTCAGTCTCACATGTCCGTCATCCAACAAGCTGATAGTACAGTCGAACGTTATAAAGGAAGCGATTCTATTGGATGCAATACTGACACAACAGAACGGTCAAAAATATATCCGTTACAAGATAGAAGTTGATACAATTCGAATTCAAGCCAGATGAACGTTGGACCTTACACTATAAATAGAGGACTTTGCACCAAGGATTAATATAGAACGAATACTAAGATTTACCAAGAATTAACGTGTGCATTAGTCATTCGAATTGCTATCATCTCTGCGCTATAACAAGATCATATCTAGAATTTCTTCAAGTGTTCAAGCTACCAAGAATTTATCAAGAATCAGACACTTTGAAGAACCACAAACAAGAATCAATTTATTGATTCTCAACCCAACTTTGATTCTACATCATAGGTTTAGACTGTGAAGCAAACCGGGAGGGTTTTGTCAAGGACAGTTGTTACAGGCAGTCGGGCAGACTGTGTTTGTGGTGGTAGCTGGTGAAGAGGCAATTTCAACCCTCTAAGGACCAGTGTTCAAGCAATTGAAGAGTAGCAATTCTACCTGTTCTACAACTGTTTAGATAGTGAAGCTAGGGATTAGCCAAGGACTATTGTTTAGGAATTTTTGTAACAGTTCACCTCAAGAAGTTCTAGTGGAATTTTCCTCCGCACCACAGGGGAAGAGAGGACGTACAGGATTACACCACTTGGAACCTCTATAATATTTTCCTTATTTACTTTACACATTTATTTATTTAATCAGCATCTACTTACAACATTTTGATAATTGATTGTTATATGTTTAGGGTGATTTTCTATGGTTTATAATGTTATATTTTGTAATAATTTCCTCTATAATCTGATGATTTGCATAGAAAGTAGGTATTTATTGGATTTATTGAGCAAATGAGGTTTGAAGTGGTTTAAGTGCAAAATCGAGTTAATTACTTGATTTTATTAGCGATTTTCTATCAATATATATGGTTCTACATTTTGCACGTTTCTATTATCTTGTAGGTACAATTTGCATGGTAGGGGATGAGCTGAAAAGATGTTTGATTGAAGATTAAATGGAAGGAAGGAGATGCAAGTTGAAGGTAGAATGAAGATATGATGAGCTGAATGTGCGTCTGCTGCTCCGTCCGGCTGGACGGGCGTCTGAAGCTATGGACGAGCGTCCAGGAGAAGTAACTCGATTCAGAGTTTTGAGATAATTGTTGAACGAGCGTCTGGAATTACATAGGACGGGCGTCTGATCAAGTTCGGCCCGACTCGAAGATTTCAAGCAACTAGGACGGGCGTCCATCCTATTAAACGGGCGTCCAGAAGCCGACTTAGTTAAACCGACCTTGATTCCTATAATACAACGCAGCATCTCAACCCTAGAAGGATCAGAATATTATCATATCATATACAGAAAACCCTAATTCGAGCTAGAGGCAGGCTCGGTCGACCGAGTGCCCCTGCTCGGTCGACCGAGGGTTAGATTAGGTTTTTATTTTGTTTCGCTTTCTTTCTGGATTGTAACGATGCTGATCGGAGGCTGAGCAGTCTGTTCAAGCTCTGTGAAACCGTTTCAGCAGGTTCTTTATTTTCCAATCTTAGGTTTATTTTGTGATTTTAATTAAAGTCGTATCTTTTCTATATGCTTATTATTGTTATGCAATTTAAATCGAGAGATGTATTGCTGTTGATGTTTACTATGTGACGAGAGTCGGTGTAAACCTAGATCACCATAGGAAAGATTGGATCATTAACCTAAAAATAACGAGAGTTGTTAGGTTAGAAATCTAGGTTGCTAGATTGAATAAATCTTACACCTTGGTTATGAAAGCGTTAATCTTTAAGGATCGAGAGATGACGAGATTAATAGACGAATTATTTAAGAGATTAGAAACTCATACTTTTGATAGGTGAATCACAATTTTAGTTAAATCTTCACAAGATAACCTTAGAGAGGAAATTGAGGGTTGCGGGAACGGTGGATCGTTTCTTGTTCGTTGTTTAATCATCATGATCATCGTCACAACTTTATAGTTGTTTATTGTTTTCTTTTCTAGATTATAGTTTAGATTTAGGTTTCGCAACTATCTTTCCTGGCTTTGGATTGACAACCCTATGCCCAGTTTATTGTTTTTCTTTTCGTTTTCGTTTCTAGTTATTTCTCGTGACAATTTAGGAAAATTAAGAACTAGACCAACCTCGATTCCCTGTGATTCGACTCCGGTTTTTAATCGCTATACTACGATCCCTGCACTTGGGGTAAACCGGATTTATTTTATTACTTGTTTATTTTTCATTAGATAAAATCCGAGACATTATACATTTCTCAGCTCACAAACTGACAATCATTAGAATTCAGTTTACGACACTCTGCTTTCATAAAAGAATAACAAGATCAAGAAAAAGGCTAGAATTATATCCGCTGCCGGTTGACTCAGTTCTTGATTAAGTTAGTTTGACTTAAACTCAGCTTAGTCAGCTTAACTCCACACGAGTTAAGGGGCGAGAACAAAAGCGAATCAGTGCATCGCTTTGAGTTTCGAGAAACTCGCCTGAGGCAATTCCACTAGGGAAAGTTTTTAGTTACAAGTTTATTCACCCCCCCCCCCCTCTAAACTTGTGTTAGCCTTTCCAAGGGACCAACAATTGGTATCGGAGCAGTGTTTCTTTGACAAGATATCATTTGCTTCATAGCTCCTCTTAGTTGTTCTCATTTGAAAGCTCAGTTCCAGTTAATTTACTATCAGTCATCACTCACTCACAATGGATAACAATCAATATGCGAGACAGATGCTCATGTGCAACATGGACAGATTTGACGAATATAAACGTCTTATGTAGGCTTTCCTAGCAGCTACTCATGAGGAAATGATGGATGTACTCATTGATGGACCAATTCAGATCACTCACATGCAAACTGTTGGTGGACAGCAAGTTCGAGTTGCAAAGCCCAAATCCGAATGGACTAGTGATGATCGCAAGCGAAACAATCTCAACAATGTTGCTATGGATTTTATCCTCATTACTCTTGACAGCAACATGTACTTAAAGGTGAAAGAATGCACAACTGCCAAGGAAATGTGGGACAAACTGCAAGTTGTTTGTGAAGGAACAGATTCAATTAAAGAAAATAAAATCTCTGTTGTAAAACAAAAGTTTTAGAATTTCAAGATGAAATCTAGAGAAACCATTGACCAAATGGAAACAAGATTCAGTGCTATCATGGATGAATTAGATCTACTCAAGATTGAATACTCAAAGAAAGTTATCAACACAAGAATCTTGAAGGCATTACCAATGTGCTGGAAAATGAAGGTCACTGCTATGGAATTATCTAGAAGACTTTACATAGAGGATTCATTCAAAATCTTCTCAGATTTAAAAGCTTATGAATTCAGTGAAGATTTTACAAGTACAGCTGCGATAATCAAGGCTCTGGAGGAACCAAAGACCACATCACTTGCAGCAGCATCAAATGACATTCAAGAAAACTCATCAAGCAATCTTCATGAATTGGATGAAATGGAAGAACAGATGGCTCTAATGATGAACCGAATTCGAAGAATGAAGAGTGGACACCCAGTCACTCAAAAGTTCATCAAGAGGACTCCTGAGAAAAGAAAAGACGATGACTATCTCTGTTTCAACTGCAAGAAACCTGGACATTATAAAGCTAAATGTCCAGAACTGACCAAGAAGAATCCACCAAGAAGAGTTGGTAGAAGAGCACTCCTTGCTGGAGATGAATCAGATTATAAAGCTGGCACTGAAAGACTATCCGATGACACAGCTTTAATGGCACACATGGAAGATCCAAATGAGGTATGTGAATCCAATTCTAAATACTCCTCAGCTCAAATTTCCATGCAAAATGCATGTTCTTCGACAGCTGACTCCAATCCAAAAAATCTAGAATTAGAAGAAACTCTTGACGAATTGATGAATCAGCTAGTAACTATTCAAGCTGGTTATGAATCAATTAAAGCTGAAAAAGAGAATCTAATTCTTGAAGTTGAAAGATTGAAGTCTGAACTAAAAACGTTGAAACTGACTAAAACTGATAAAGAAAAGATTCGAAGATCGCCTCATCATCGACGCGCAGCAAGAAAGAATCGAATCATTTGCTCAATCAAGTTCAGTTACTAGATTCAAATCAGGAAAACCATATGGAGACAAAACTCGTTTAGGATTTGATACACAGCAATCATCTAAGAATGGAACCAGCAAAGCTGCCAAACCTAGTACCAAAACTGGTATTAAGTTTGTAGCTGAACAACTTCCTCAAACTGAGAAAATTGCTGAACCAGTAAAGCCAGTATCACATAGGATAAATCAGTTTTCCAAGAAAACAACTAGATTTACCAACAAGGTAAACCAAATGGTAAATCAGCTATATCTCAAGAAATCGAATTGGGAAATCAACTACCAGGTCCACAAAAACCAATCAAGTCAAGAACCAAAAAAATTACAATCAAAGTAAATCCAAGAATGTCAATCATTCAAAGATTCACACATTTAGGGGGAAAGGAAGATTATATCCCACTGATGATGATTGGACTTTTACTGCATCTACTAATAAAACTGAATATAACAATCATTCCAGACAGAAAACTTATCACAAGTTTCAGTCCAAAACTCAGCAGAGAGCTAATCTCAGTTCTCAGAAAAAGTCCCAATACCAAGGTCAGTCCAGACCACATTACAAAAGAAATGATGGTTATTATTCAGGTTTTAATAGAAAGCATGATGGAAATAAATTTCAGCCAAAAGATCTGAGAGATCATATAAATAAGACACAATCCAAACATAGACACTATGGGAGTGTGGCTTATATATATGAAAACAAGTGCAACAATATCCGAAGAATACCTAAAGGATATATTCCCAGAGTTGTACTGACAACTGACCCCTATGGACCCAAACTGAGTTGGGTACCTAAAAATATTTAATTCTTATTGCAGATATATATGGTACTTTGACAAAGGGTTGCTCTAGGCACATGACAAAGAGTAAAGACTGTCTCAGTAATTGTATTGCAAAAGATGGACCAAAGGTTAATTTTGGAAGTAAAGACAAACCTGGATACACCAAAGGATATGGTACCTTAATCAGGAATGGTCTTACAATCAAGAATGTATCTTATGTAGAAGGATTACACTACAATCTACTCAGCACCAGTCAATTCTGTGACATGGTATACAAATTTACTTTTGACAAAGATTTATGTGTTGTCGTCAGCGAATCAGCTTATCAAGTTGTCTTAGCCGGAAGAAGAAAAGAAAATATGTATGTAGTAGACTGGACAACAGCCGTTACTGAAACTTGTTTGCTTGTGCGTACCAAATCAGAAATCAGTTGTCTATGGCACAAGAAACTGAGTCATCTCAACTTTGATGACATCAACACACTTGTTAAGAAACAGTTAGTCATTGGACTACCAGAAATATCATACAAGAAGGATAGCTTATGTGATGCTTGTCAACAAGGAAAACAAACAAAAGCAAGTTTCAAGACCAAGTCTCAGCATTCAACAACTAGACATCTGGAGTTATTACACATGGATTTATTTGGTCCTATTACACCAATAAGTATCAATGGAAAAAAGTATACATTGGTGGTAGTAGGTGATTTTTCAAGGTACACTTGGGTAATTTTCTTAACCAAGAAAAGTGAAACCCAGCAAAGGCTTACAGAACTACTCAAGAGACTTCAGAATCAGAAAGGAGTATCAGTTGTGAAAATAAGATCAGACAAGAGAACTGAATTCCTCAACAGTGTGATTAGTGAATATTGTGAAGAAAATGGTGTTTTACACCAACTTGCTGCCACAGGAACACCTCAACAGAATGGTGTAGCTGAAAGAAGAAACAGAACACTAAAAGAAGCAGGGAGGACTATGATCTGTGAAGCTAAACTACCTGAAAGATATTGGGCAGAAGCAGTTAACACGGCTTGTTATACACAGAATAGAGCTCTCATGAACAAAAGACATGAAAAGACCCATTATGAAATATGCAATGGAAGAAAACCAAATGTTTCCTATTTTCACGCTTTTGGAAGCAAATGTTTCATACACAACAATGGGAAAGATCAACTTCAAGTTTTTCAGCCCAAAGCTGATGAAGGAAATTTTCTAGGATACTCAAGTGTCAGCAAAGCCTTTAGAGTACTAAACAAAAGGACACTTAAGCATGAAGAATCAATTCACGTGGTATTTGATGAACCAAACTTCCCAGGTGAAACAACTGAAGACAGACCTGAGAACCCGTTTCAAGATCGATTACCGGCCTTGCCGAACCGGTTTTGTTGACATTAGGAGACTACAAATTTCAGAATCTTCAGATCCAGATCAGTCTCAGTTTCCAACTACTCAACAAACCTTACCTGAACAACATGTTTCTGATCCAACTGAAGAAATTCAAGAACCAACCCCTGAAGAACTAGTCGAAAAAGATTTAGATCCTTTGATGCAAACATCCATATATCAATGGATGAGAGATCACCCTGAAGAACAAGTAATTGGTGATACTCAAACTGGCGTTTGAACTAGACATCAACTAGATGCAATGATTGCATGTTTTCTATCACAATCTGAACCTAAGGAAATTGAAGAAGCTTTAAAAGATCCAGATTGGATTCTAGCTATGCAAGAAGAACTGAATGAGTTCGAAAGAAATCAAGTATGAGAATTGGTAGAAAGACCAGCTCATGTGAATATCATTGGAACCAAATGCGTTTTCAGAAACAAACTTGATGAAGATGGGAATATTATTCGAAACAAAGCTAGACTTGTAGCTAAAAGATACTCTCAAGCAGAAGGCATAGACTTTGATGAAACCTACGCACCAGTTGCAAGATTAGAAGCAATCAGACTATTTCTTGCCTTCGCAGCTCATAAGAAATTCAAAGTTTACCAAATGGATGTTAAAAGTGCATTTTTAAATGGAATTCTTGAAGAAGAAGTATATGTTCAACAACCACCTGGATTAGAAATCAAAGATCAAGCTGATAAAGTCTTCAGACTAAAGAAAGCTCTTTATGGACTAAAACAAGCACCAAGAGCTTGGTATGAAACTTTGTCTCAGTTTCTAGTAGATAATGGATTTATCAAAAGGACTATAAACAAAACCTTGTTCAGAATGAAAAATGGTGAAAATACTCTACTTGTTCAAATTTATGTTGATGACATCATCTTTGGATCGGAAGATGAACAATTATGTAAGAAATTTGCAAGTTTGATGAAAAGCAAATTCCAAATGAGTATGATGGGAGAATTGAATTACTTCCTGGGATTACAAGTTAAACAATTAGATGATGGAATTTTCATTCACCAAACCAAATATACAAGAGAAATTATCAAAAAGTTTGGCATGGAAAAATCAACTGGAATTTCTACACCAATGGGAACCAACATCAGATTAGATGAAGATAAAGAAGGCAAAGATGTTGATCAAACACTTTACAGAAGAATGATTGGAAGATTACTCTATCATAAAGCAAGTAGGCCAGATATATCATTTACTGTCGGTGTATGTGCAAGATTTCAGTCAAAACCAAAAGAAAATCATCTCACAGTTGTGAAAAGAACATTGAAATATCTGAAAGACACAGATGGAGTTGGAATTTGGTATTCAAAAGAAGGAGAATTCAAGCTAATATCTTATTCAGATTCAGATTATGCTGGATGCAAAGTGGATAGAAAGAGCACATCAGGCACATGTCAGTTACTAGGAAATAGACTTGTGTCATGGTTTAGCAAAAAGAAAAACTCAATCTCAACTTCTACAGCTGAAGCTGAATACATAGCAGCTGAAAGTTGTTGTGCTCAAGTTTTATGGATTAGACAGCAATTAAGAGATTATGGGATAGAAGAAGGAATGATTCCCATAATGTGTGATAACACAAGTGCAATTACAATCACTGATAATCCAGTTTTACACTCAAGGACAAAGCACATTGATGTGCGTCACCACTTCATAAGAGATCATGCAGAGAAAAAGGATATCACAGTTCTTTATGTACCTACTGAAGATCAATTGGCAGATATCTTTACAAAGCCATTGGACAAAGACAGATTTGCCAAACTGAGAACTGAATTGGGGATAATCAAAGTCAGTTGAAATCAGTTAAGCCAGAAATTTGTCAAGGGGATTAATCTATGTTTTGCTGGGTGCGCTCACTTAACAGATTAATCATTGACATCAACAGTTTCAAACTGATCAACCAGAACTGATAAACTTTAGTGAAACTGAATAATTTGTCAAAACTGGAAGATATTTGTAAAATTGACTTCAGTCTCAGTTTCTATTCCAGTCAACTCAAGTCAAAGGTTGACAAGATAAAAGCGACAGCGGTTATATCGCATTTAATTACGGCAGTTTACTTTTGTCAGAATATGATGCGTGTACACCCCATTACTGTCAAAACAGTACATGTCTTGGTTCCCTAAATCATCATGGAATTTGAAAAGTTGTACTAACCAACCGCCAGTACACCACCCCTATATATTCAATCCCCATTCACTCTTCATAAAATCAAAATCAGATTTTTCAAACGCAAAATTCATCTCAAATTCACTCATTGTGTTCACACTCAAACATGGCCTCTTCCCAGAAATCACAAGAAGAAAGACTAATAGTAGAGCTAGACGAATTTTCATTCGAATTTTACGAAGCCTAGGGTCAAAACACTCTGTTAGCAAGTCACATTTGCACAAAGATTGAAAAACAACCAGGATTAAGAAATATTCTGGAAGTTACATTCAAAGAAAAACGTGACTTGGAAGGTATTTTGCAATTCTGGCAAAATATGCGTTTGGTAAGAGACTCTTTAATGACAACAGTTCGTGGAGATCGCATTGCTATCAATGAAAGAGTCATGAGATCACTTTTTGGCTTCGCAGATTCATCTGTAACTTCAACAGATTTATCTACTCTACCACTGGATAGGACTACATTTCTCAAGAAGCTAACTTTCTCTACGGTACCAATCGAAGTTGGTATTCATGTTGACAAAATCAAGCCAGAATTTGGACACCTCAGCAGATGGCTCAGCAAGCATGTCATTGGAAAATCCAAAGGAATTAGTACACTGTCTGAAGAAAACATCTATCTAATGAACATTATATGGGATAAGTAGAATACAATTAGGCAGGCTATATAGTCAATCAGATAAAGAAGCAACATTTAGCCGAATTAGGCAAGATCTGAGAGCTCAAGTGAAGGTCGATACAATCACAGTAGATTTCGACTGAAGAAAACACTCAGTGAAATCATTCAATTCTACCTGGAAAGACTTAAGGAAGGGAAGCAAAAAAGGCAAGCTAAAACTGCAAAGGAAATAACAGCAAAAGCAGGAACAACTTCCCAACCTAAAGCAGGTCAGAAAACTGTGTCTCAGCAGGAAACTGAACACATAAGAATCAAGAGAAAGGCAGACTCAACAGAGGGAAGATCAGTTGTAAGATGTTTATACCCAGCAACCTCAAGTAAGACAGCACCAACCGAGGGGGAACAACAACAACAACTGACAACTGAAGATACAAGGAAAACCACTCTTGCTGATAATACTTCTCAATTACAACATCAATCAGTTCAGCAATCAGCCCAAGTTTTTGAAGCTGATAAAATTGTCAGACTAATGAAGATGAAGCTTAAACCAAAGGACTCTCGTGATGCTAGTCTACAGACTGAAGAAAAGTTACTCTTGGAAAATTTGGAAATCGGAGATTTATATGCTCTATTTCCTATATCAGAGTTTCTTGAAAACTGTTTCAAAAGGTTTACTGAACTAGCTCAAATGAGAGAATCAGCCACATCATCTGTTCCCAAAGACAGTTCAAAGAAAAAGGATGATGATGAAGATGATCATACAAGAAAAGAAAGTGTTGGTAAATCAGATAAATATTCCTTTAGGTCGTCGAATGCTTTCTGACACTTGTCATCCCATTGGAATGGACTTGCCTTCTTCAATATCTTAAAAAAGAGTAGGGCTCTTTGGGCTGATATCGACAAAAAATGGTTGAGAGCTTCCATCCGACTTGTCAACCGTTGAACTTCTTTGACGTTACGAGGTGCGGGCATATTCTTGAGGACATCGATCTTGTCCGGGATAGCTCGAATTCCATCTTTCGATATCATATAGCCTAGAAACTTCCCAGACCGAACCCCGAAAGTTCACTTTCTTGGATTGAGATTCATACTCGCAGCCCGGAGCACCTCGAAAACTTCTCTGGTATCAACAAGAAATTGTCCCATGGACTTGCTCTTGATCAACAAATCATCGACATAAACTTCCATATTACGACCTATCAGCTTCTCCAATATCTTGTTAACCGCTCTCTGATAAGTTGCCCCCGCGTTCTTTAGGCCAAATGGAATCGTCACGAAACAGAATGTGCCAAACTCTGTGATAAAAGCGGTCTTCTCCGAGTCTTGGGGGTCCATGAAAATCTGATAATATCCCCTGTAAGCATCTAGGAACCCGAAGACCTCGAAACCCAACGTCGAATCGACTAACTGATCAATTTTAGGAAGTGGATACGAATCTTTGGGGCATGCCTTGTTAAGATCCGTAAAATCGACACACATCCGCCAGCTCTCATCTGGCTTCTTAACCAAAACTGGATTGGCTAACCAGTCTGGGTAGAATTCCTCCTTGAAGATTCCAGCAACTAACAATTTATCAACCTCTTTCTTTACTGCCTCTTTCCTCCCGGGGGCGAGGTTTCTCTTCTTATGCCGTATCGGCTTCTTTCCTGGCTCGACATTGAGCTGATTACTGCTATCTCTGCTGATAAGCCTGGCATATCGTCTGCCTTCCAAGCGAACACATCTCGATACTCGACCAGGAGATCGACCAAGGCTTGCATGTCGGGGTGTGGTATCCACTTCCCGATCTGGACCCCTTGGCCCTCTTCCTCTTTCCACACACGAACATCCTCTGTCGGGTCGACAGAGACCCATCTCTTATCCTCTTCCTCTTCAGGAATTAATTCTTCGACCAATACCTGCCCGACACCTTTCCCTTTAATTGTGACTAAACTACAATTCCTGGCTACCTCAACATCTCCTTTCACTTCATGGGTACCATACCAGGTGGGAAATTTCATGCTGTTATAGAAGGTTGAAATGATGGCTCTCAGGTCGTATAAGGCAGGTCGACCTAATATCGCGTTGTAACCCGAGGGGGCCTTAACTACGACATAAGTCATTTCCATTGTCCGGCCCTTTTCTCCATCTCCAACTGTGGTCAGCAAGTTTATCGATCCGACAGGGTGGATGGCCTGCCCTGTGAATCCAAACAAAGGGGTCGATAATGGCACAACGTCCTCATCTCTCAACTTCATGGCTTTGAAGGCTGAGTAGTAGAGGATGTTGACTGCACTTCCACTATCAACACAAACCCTCTTTATCCAGCCTCGGCTTATCACTGCCTCTATCACCAATCCTTCACTGTGACTGTGGGAGCTTGGAACATCATCTTTGGGTCCATATCCCACCTTTGTTGTAAATCTAAGTTTTTTCGATTCCCTCGATCTGTCTGTAGACTGTCGAC
Source organism: Gentiana macrophylla (assembly GCA_026214975.1). Taxonomy (NCBI): domain Eukaryota; kingdom Viridiplantae; phylum Streptophyta; class Magnoliopsida; order Gentianales; family Gentianaceae; genus Gentiana; species Gentiana macrophylla. Next base: position 87,203,634 of record CM047808.1, on the reverse strand, counting down.
TGGATCGGGGTCGATTTGACTCATGCTCGGCAACAATAGTATTGACATCATATCCGATGCGATTATCCCCGTGGGGGTCTCGACTCTGATCTTCCCTTTGATCATCCCTGCGGTTATCTCTACGAGTCGGTTCGGGGGACCTATCCCGACGCCTCTGATTATCTCGACGTGGCGATCGGTCTTTCCCTCCGTTATAACTCTTTCTCTTATATTCTCGACGACCCTTGGGCTCGTCCTTCTCTGATCTATCGACCACCTCATCTAACCGACCCTCCTAAATACATGCATCGATATCTCTCTTCATGTCAAAACACTCTTCTGTGTCATGCCCCACATCCTTGTGATAGTCGCAGTATTTAAGGGTATTCTTTCTCTTTTCTGGATCTTTGGACAACGGTTTCGGTGTTCGTGCGATGTTTGTCTTGATCATGATGGCCAGGACCTCCCCCCGAGATCGGTTGAGAGGGATAAAATCTCACTCTTTTAAATTTCCCTTCTTTCCGAGCCGATCCGTGATCGGTGAGGTCAATCGATCGAACACATTTGACTTTCCTTCTTCGTTCGGACCCTTAGGCTGACCCTTGGTCTGGCCTCAGACATCATTTCTCGAGTTGAGGCCAAGTGAAATGGTGTGCAGACACACTGCCTCTTCACCTTGGCAAAACTTGTGGACTATGTTCACACATTCGTCCATGTCATTGGACATCTTCTGAGACAACTTGTCGTATAGTTTCATATTACGCAGGCCTCCGACAAAGGAATTAACCTGAAGTGCATCTCTAGCGTTATGCACTTTCATAGCTTCGAGATTAAAATGCCTCATGAAATCAATAGTCGATTCTCCCTTTTCTTGCTTGATGTTCATGAGGTGAGTGGCACTGAGGTGGAACTTCTTGTTCCCGATGAAAGCATCTCGAAATTTCGCCCCCAATCAGAAAAACTAGAAATCGATCCGGGTCGTAGCTTATGAAACCACTCTCATGCTCGACCTGTAAGCAAGGTGTCGAAGGCATGGCACTTCATGGCATCGGTGGCATTCCTCAATCTCATCAGTGATATATATCGATACAGGTGGTCCTCTGGGTCTGTAGTACCATCACAAGGTTCCATCTTTGTTGGCTTAAAAGACTCGGGCATCGAGTACTGCTCTATCTCGGAACTGAATGGTGACTCGAGCCAATCTACAGCCTGGTCTTTCCCTACTATGCGATTAAACTCGTTTCGAATACTATCCTCGACATGCCTTTGTTGCTTTTCGTGTCCAGGACGCTTCTTGGCGTTGGTTGTGCTGATTACTACTTCGTCTTCGCATCCCTCTTGAGGATCAACAGGTTTCTTTCCCCTCGCATTCTCGAGCTCCTTTCTACCCGGTGCATCTAACAGGTGCTCATCAGGGGGGTGATAAATTCCCTTATCTATGAACGCAGAGGCCACCACTCTCTTCAAGGCATGTTCATCCAAAGACGCCAAGTGATCGGCCATGTCTTGTAACTGCGGGGAAAGTTGGGGCTTTGGTGGTTGTGTAACAGCGGACCTAGATCCAGTGGGGATTTCCTGAGCCTTGGTTTGAACCCCCGCTAGATCTACATCCGTGTGCTCTTCGACCTGTAGGTTCTTGCTGCTAGTTGGTTTCTGTCTTCTTGCTGGTGGTGCCATTGCGATATCTTTACCAACTCACCGGTAGAAGACCCTCCTTCTAGCACCAAATGATAATGCTAAATAATGCACCACTGGTTTAATAGGGCCACGTGTAATCTAAGGGTGAGCTGAAAAGGGGATCGAATGGCTAGAATTGTAGTGGAGATGGTGTTCTTGGGTGTTTTATGGCTGAGTCCAAGAATGTATCTTGGATTGCCTACGTATCCTGTGTAATGTCCAGGAATCAAGCCTTACGTAGTTCCTGGAGCTATGTATTTATAGGCACATGCCCTTCTTCTGCCCTAAACTTAAGACGGTTTGGTCTATTCTCATAAATAACCCTTATTGGGCCTTGCCCCTTGCCCAAGAAACCCTCTGGATGTTGGGCTTAGGAATCTAGGCTGGGACCCTAGTCTCGACTCATATAACACCGACATGGGTGTTCGAGATGGGACCCTTGAAGAATCTGATGGTTGCGGTGGACTTCACTGACTCGTCTCTTATTCGACTCGAGGTGAGTACTAGAGGTTTGGACTTTTCATACGCCAGCTGGACCAATCAGATAATTCCACGTGGAGGGGTGAGATCCCGTATCGTCAAAATCTTTGGTTGCTGAAGATGAATCAGGATATGAAGTTGAATCAGAAAGAGGAAATGAATCTGATGATACTGCATTTGTTGCTGATATGGATGATTATGCTTTAATGGCAAACATGGATGAAACAGAGGAGGTATACAATTCTGTATCTATAAACACTCCTGCTGAAAGTGACAGTGAATAAACTTGTGGTTCAAATCCTAAAAATTCTGACAATGAAGAAACTTTAGATGTCATCCTTAATCAACTGAGGATCATAAAATATGGTTTTGAGATTGTGAAGGCTGAAAAAGAAGCTCTTCAAGCAGAATTTGAAAGGTTAAAAGCTGAATTAAGAATTCTCAAGGGAAAGGAAAAAGAGTTTGTGTAACGCCCCGTTCCCAGACACTGAGTCCTTATCCGAAATCGAAACGTTTGGCATGCATAATATTACATAAATAATATTACACGTAAGCCTCTACTACGTCGTATCAAATAAAAGCAAACGGAAGTTAAAAGACTCGGTTAATTTTTTTCCAAGCAACCAAGAATAGAAATAATAAAGATAGAATAAAATGTAATACTTATTACATCAGAAAACCAAACGAATCCAAAAGTACGAATCTCAAAGACTAAAAGAAAACTACAAGTTCCAACAATAATCCAGGACATGAAAATAAGCATAAATAAAAGAATAATAAACAAGGTCTTCAAGTCCGGCGTCCTCAAACGTCGTCATCAAAGTCCTCCTCGAAATCTTCACTAACCTGTTCATCTTCTCTCCCCCAAACACATAAATAAACATGCATTTGAGGTAAGTACAATGTACAAAGTAAGAAGTAGAAGATACAATTCAATTAAGGTTTATCATTAAGGGATTTGTCTTAATGAGACCGACTCGATTTAGGGTTCAATCCATGCCCATCGACACGTCCTAACTATATGTTTCTAACTTAGCTTATCTTTGTTACATCATTACTCAAGGACACAATGCATGGTGAAAATTCCACCACGAGATATACTTGCCAACTACGGTGATTAGCACCGGTAGTCCCGGGATCTCCCCGGTATGAATATACGTTCGATGGATTTCCTCCACTATCCTTCAGCCTTTTGAGCCAGTAGCTTTGTCCACCTTTTTATGAACGTATCACATCGACGATTTGAATCAGAGCCTAACCAAGAATAGATGACGTTTTTGCTTTTATCTACATGTATGTAATTATTAATTTGAATTAACTAACCACCTAAGTGTTTTCAGAATAAAACTCACCTTAACCACTCTACTCCCTCACTTAGACACCTAGACATCACATCTTATCAATTACACAGACATTGATGAACTCTAGTTCATCAAAGCACAAGCCCTTTCATGCCCTTCCGACGGATCCTAACTTCAACTCCCTTTAAGAGTACATTCGGTGTTTTAACTGAACGAATCAGAAGTTCAATCGAAGCTTGTTCATGTTTAATTAATGTTAACATATCATGATTAAGGGTTTAAAACAGTGAAAACACGATTATGAAGCCGAAAACCAAGCTGAAACGCTAAAACTGTAAAAACAAGGTAAAACAGGTCAAACGCCCGTCCACTAACCTCAAATGCCCGTCTGTCAAAAAGGCTACATCCTGAATCAAAAGTCTAACCTCAAACGCCCGTCTGCCTTATGCAAACGCCCGTCTGAGCTGCTGTGATCGCAAACGCCCGTTTGCCTGGGTTTTTCCCAAAACGTTGAAATCTACAAAACATGATTTCTAAACCGTTTCTAACCTAATTAACATCGAAAATAACCCAGAAAAACACATAACAACTTATCTAATCATACCATAGCATCTAGGATCATTGACCAACAAAAAAACACATCTTTCTTACATCTAAACGTCTTAAATCTTGATCTAAACCTCAATAACGATAATTGAAATCGTAGGAAGAGCCTCTTGCCTTTTTAGCAGCTAAATCCAAGTCCAAACTCAGAAAACAGCAGCTAAAACCATCCCTTCTCTGTAGAAAATATGTGTGATAAATAAAAACTTAGATTAGATTCAATCACACGCTTCTAAATGATAAAAACTATGAATTGATGAGTTTGAATCCATCAAACTCAAAAAAGAACAAAACTAGGGCTTAATCATACCTTTTCAAAACTCCAACTTTCTGAATTCAAAATGAAGCTTCTTTCACAACGATTCCGGTGCTCGACTCTGATCTGAAAACCGTCAAGAATCGACTTAGAAATTGATGAAAAACCCTCAGCCCTAATTTTCTCTCTTCTCACACGCAGAAGACAATTTGGAGGTGGAAAAAAAATCTGATTTCTAGTAGGTTATAAGAGTTGTGGGGATTTATTTTCCTTAAATAACAAATCCCAAAATAATAGAAAATCTTATTATTTTCCTTAATCATAAAAATCAGATTTTCCTCCTTAAATATATACATATATATCTCGAAATATATATATATATATATATATATATATATTTATCAAATATGCTATAAACTATATAATATATATAATATATAATTTATCAAATGGAAACTCCGAATAAAAGGAACCGAACCCAATATTTCGTTTTCGCAAAATGACACGTCTGCCCTTTCCCAAAAATCGGAATATTACAGTTTGGACAGAATCAACATAAGTCTGCTATACAATTAGTAGCTGCTGAATCTGCTGAACAATCTTGTTCCTCCACTGCATTCAAATCTGGAAAGCCTTATGGTGGTAGAACATGCCTTGGATTTGGAACTTAACAATCTAATAAGAGTGGATCCGGTAAGGTTACTGAACCTAGTACAAGAATTGGTCCTATGTTTGTGCATGCACAAGATCCAACTCCTAAAAACGTTGCTGAGACAGTGAAACCTACTGATAATGCTTCAAAGAGGAAAAATCAGAAGTCAAAAAGGACACCAGTACCTAACAAAAAGAATAAATCTAAGAGTAGGACTGTTATACCTTCTAGACCTACTAATAGCAGACCTGCTACCAAGTCTGCTGGACCACAAATAGAGAAAAACCAGAAATATTCCAAAGATAAGAATCCAAAACCTAAAAATGTCAATCATTCTAAGGATACTTATCTCAGGGGGAAAGGTAGATTATTCCCCACTGATGATGATTGGAATATTCCTGCACCTACAGCTAGAAACAATAGATATAACCATACTGCTAGGGTAAAACCTCAGCAATGGACTCAGCAGAGGACTTATACAAGACCTCAACAGACTCCATATTACAGGGCTACTCCTAAAAGATAGCAAACCTATGGTTATGCTAATGCTTCTTACAATAGAAATCACTCTAAAAAGCATTACATACCAAAAGGCCAGAAAGCATATGTGAGTCCTACACAACCAAATTTTAGACCTTATAGATGTGTAGATTACATGTATGAACAAAAGTATAATACTTTTCAAAGAAGACCTTATGGAAATTCGCCAAGGGTCATGCTTACCACTGACCACTATAGACCCAAACAGTTTTGGGTACCTAAAATATATTAACTTTGTTTTGTAGGGTGTCTGGTACTTTGACAGTGGATGTTCCAGACATATGACAATGAATAAGCACTGCTTGACAAACTATGTGGCAAAGGATGGTCCAAGAGTGAATTTTGGCAACAAGAACACACCAGTATACACAAGAGGATATGGCACACTTGTGAGAAATGGATTAACTATCAGGAATGTTGCATTTGTTGAAGGACTAGACTACAATCTACTGAGCACTGGACAATTTTGTGACATGGGTTACAAGGTCTCTTTTGACAAAGGCACATGTATTGTCATTAGTGAAAGAGGTGATCAAGTTGTGTTGGAGGAAGAAGACAACAAAACATGTATGTTGTGGATTGGTCTACTGCTGTTCCAGAGACATGCCTGATTGTGCATACTAAGTCAGAACTGAATTGGTTATGGCATAAGAAGTTAAATCATCTAAACTTTGATGATATCAATCAGTTGGTGAAAAAGAAACTGGTGATTGGTTTACCTGAGATCACATTCAAAAAAGGATGCTATATGTGATGCTTGTCAGCAAGGTAAACAAACAAAATCAAGCTTCAAGTCAAAGACTAAGCAATCAACAAAACGAGTTTTGGAGCTGATGTACATGGATCTATTTGGACCAGTAACACCAACTAGTGTAACAGGAAAGAAGTACACTCTAGTAGTTGTGGATGATTATTCAAGGTACACTTGGGTAGTATTCATGAACAAGAAAAGTGAAACACTTCAAAAGATGCCTGAACTTTTAAAGAGACCGTAAAATGGGAAAAGTTTGACAGTAGTGGAGATCAGATCAGACAAGGGTACTGAATTTCTCAATAAAGTTATAAGAGAATATTGTGAGCAGAATGGTGTGCTTCATCAACTAGCTACTGGTACACCTCAGCAAAATGGGGTTCCTGAGAGAAGAAACATGACTTTGAAAGAAGTAGGAAGGACTATGATTTGTGAAGCATTATTAACTGAAAGATATTGGGCTGAACCAATTAACACAGCATGCTATACACAAAATAGGACCTCAATGAACAAGAAGCTGCTGAAGACACCGTATGAGATTTGGAATGGAAGGAAAGCTAACATATCCTATTTCCATCCTTTTGGAAGCAAATGTTTTATACTAAATCATAAGGAGCAACTGAAGACATTCCAACCAAAATCAGATGAAGGAATCTTTCTGGGATACTCTTCAGTCAGCAAGGCATTCAGGGTACTGAATAAAAGAACACTGAAACATGAAGAATCAATACATGTTGTATTTGATGAACCTAAGTTCACTGGAATGGAAGATGAAGCTTCAGAACCTGCTGAGAATCAACAAGTCACTGATCCAGAATGTGTTGATGTTTTGGAAAGGATAAATGACTTAAAGATTTCTGACTCTGCCCCTGCTGAACACCCTGCTGATAACACTACTGATGCAACAACTGAGGCAGTTCAAGGATTTGCTGAACCCCTTGTTGAAGCAACTCAGACCCTATTGAAGATGATATTCCTGAGAACCAATTTAACCAAAATCCACAATGGTTAAGGGATCACCCTGCTAAGCAAGTTATTGGCAATATACAGCAAGGTGTGAGGACTAGAAGACAATTAGAAGCAATGTTTACTTGTTTTCTATCTCAAATGGAGCCTAAAGTTGTTGAAGAAGAAATATCAGATACAGATTGGATAATTGCTATGCAAGAGGAATTGAATGAATTTGAAAGAAATCAAGTTTGGACACTAGTGGAAAGGCCTAATCATGCAAATATAATTGGAACCAAATGGGTATACATAAACAAATTGGGTGAATCTGGTACCATTGTGAGGAATAAGGCCAGACTAGTAGCAAAAGGCTATTCTCAAGCAGAAGGAATAGATTTTGATGAGACATATGCCCAGTTGCAAGATTGGAAGCTATAAGATTATCCTTGGCATATGCTGCTTACAAAAACTTTAAAGTATACCAGATGGATGTCAAGAGTGCATTTTTGAATGGCATTCTGGAAGAAGAGGTTTATGTTCAGTAACCTCCTGGTTTTGAAGTTAAAGATCAAGAAGATAAAGTGTATAGACTCAATAAAGCACTTTATGGCTTGAAACAAGCACCAAGAGCATGGTATGAGACCCTATCTCAATTCTTGGAGGACAATGGCTTTACCAAAGGTACCATTGACAAGACTCTTTTCGTAATCAATGAAGGAGACAAAGACTCACCTGGTTGATGCATTTATGTTGATGACATAATTTTTGGTTCTGAAAATGAATTGCTATGTGAAAAGCTTGCCAATCTCATGAAAAGCAAGTTCCAAATGAGTATGATGGGAGAGATGAACTACTTTTTGGGATTACAAGTCAAACAAATGAAAGATGTAATCTTCATTCATCAAACCAAGTATACCAAGGAGCTACTAAAGAAGTTTGGGATGGAAAATAGCACCAAGGTATCAACTCTTATGAGTACAAACATTAGATTGGATGAAGATAAAGATGGCAAATATGTTGATAAGACTTTATACAGAAGGATGATAGGAAGTCTGCTATACCTCACTGCCAGCAGACCTGATATATCATTTGCTATAGGTGTTTGTGCAAGATTTCAATCAAAACCAAAGGAAAGTCATCTAGCTGCAGTCAAAAGGATTCTCAAGTATATAAAAGAGACTTTGGGAGTAGGGATATGGTATTCAAAAGATGGAAGTTTCAAAGTTATATCCTACTCAGATTCTGATTATGCTGGATGCAAGATTGATAGAAAAAGCACTACAAGAACCTGTCAGTTGATTGGAAATAGACTGGTTTCCTGGTTTAGCAAGAAATAGAATTCTATATCAACTTCTACTGCTGAAGCTGAATATATAGCTGCGGGAAGTTGCTGTGCACAAATACTATGGTTAAGACAACAATTAAGGGATTATGGAATTGAAGAAAGAGAAATTCCTATAATATGTGACAACACAAGTGCAATTGCAATCATAAAAAATCTTGTCTTGCACTCAAGAACCAAACATATTGATGTGAGACATCATTTTATAAGAGATCATGTTGAAAAGAAAGATGTGGTGGTTCATTACATCCCTACTGAAGATCAACTTGCTGACATATTCACAAAACCATTGGATAGTGAAAGATTTGTAAAGTTAAGGACTGAACTTGGGATTATAAAAGTTGACTGATATAGTTTAATGATCAGCAGTGTACAGGAATTCACCAAGGGGATTAGCCTTTGCTATGTTGGGTGAGCTCACTTAGCAGACTAGTCATTGGTTTCAACAAATTCCATGTACTTATTTTTGTTTGGACAATTGAGCAAATGAAGTTGCCAAGGGGATTGGTCTTTGTCCTGTTGGGTGAGATCACTTGATAGATCAATCATTGGTGTTAAACTTCATCTTGTATTATCAGTTGGACAAAACAAGGGCATTTGAAGATCAACAGAGTAACCTTGTCAGTAGGCTACTGAGCCATTCTTGTCAGCAGGCTGCTGATCCAAGTCTACTGAAATTCAAGTCTGCTGAACTATACGTTACAAGATAGTCAAACTTAAATAAAGTCAACAGTAATTGGATATTATTCTTATCCTTTATAACCGCAGTTACAAATATCCAACAGTTACAACTCTCATGGAATCGATTAATGGGACACTTGGAAACATCACATTTATTCCAACTTTAATCGTGGTTAATGCTACAGTGCAAGTACAACACTTTATCTGACAGTTACACCCACTACTTTCTCTATATATACAGATATATACACTGAGACATTACTTACAAACTTCAGATCGATTTTCTCTGAAGATACACAGTGTGAACACAGATTTGAAAGCTTTCATCTTCATCTTTTTCATCTCTAATGGTGGACAAGGATGATATTCACATTGGAACAAGCCAAAGTGTCAGAGGATTTGTTGTTGATGCTAACAAAACCGAGTTGGCTATCAATATTGGTAGAAGAATTAGAAGATATGAAGGACTAGAAGATGTTCTTAATCTGAGATTGGAAAGCATCTCCTACATGAATGTTGCAAATTTCTGGAGAAACATTGTGATAAGAGATAATAGAGAGGCATTTACTACCACAGTTAATGGCAAGGAGATTGAAATTTCCTCAAATCTGCTGAGGGAAGTGTTTGGTTTTGGACCGGGTAATGATGCTCCAACCAGTCCTGAAGAAATGGGGCTGTCAATTTTTTGATAAAATAAAGACCAATAATGCTATAAAATCATCTCTGAGCATCAATGTGATGCATATCAGGATGAAGTATAATCTGCTGAGTAAGATTATAGCCAAGAACATTTTGGGATTCAGTGGAAGTCTTGACAAATTGTCAGGACCCAAGATTGATCTACTGATCATCATCTGCAAGAGCATGAAATTTGGTTGGGCTGGATTCTTTGTCCAATATATGAAGAAAGTGATAACAGAGGAAAGAGAAGGGACAAGAAAGTCCTAAACATTGCCTTTGGGTTTGATGATTCAGGCCCTTCTGACTCATTTGAGGGTTGCTGATGTTGCACCTGAAAAGATAAACAAGTCCAGATACAAAAAGGAGATTAGTTATATCATCCCTGGATTGGATGATGATGAAGAACTGGACACTACAAGGACAGAAAGTGACAATGATGGAGATGATAATGCTAGTGGTGAGCAGGTTGAACAAGTTGCTAAATCTGCTGCACCTAAGAAGGCTGCTGAGAAGAGAAAGGCTACTGATACTAGAAGAATAACTGAGATGCTAAAGCCTAAGAAAACAAGGAAGCAATCAGTAGAGACTACTGAGTCTACTGAGGGTCCAGTTGAAGTTGAAGTTACTGACCCTACTGATGTTGTAAAGAAGAAGTCTGCTGCTGAGATCTTGAAAGAGCAACAGAAGGAAGATAAAAGAAAAAGGAAAGCTGCTGAAATTGAAGCTGAACGTCCTTCAAAAAGAATGAAAGAGGTTTCTAAGAAGAAGAAACATGGAAAAGGCAAAGTGATAAGGATTCTGGAGGAACAAAGGGAAATAGAAGAAGAGGCTATTGAGCCTAATGCTGATGCTGGGGTTGTTGTTGAGCACACATTGAAGAACCACAACACCATGCTGAAGAAACTGTTCCAGACCCTACTGTGGAAACTACTGATGTTGCAATTGAACAACAGGGTGAAGCACCACACAAACCTGCTGAACCAGAACCTGCTGTGGAAGTTGTTGAATCTACACCTATAAAGGCCGTTGAGCTTACTGAGGCTAAAGAAGTTGTTGTTGAGCAAATTAATGAAGAACCGCAACAAACTACTGAATCAGCACCTTCTGTGGAAATTGATACAACTATACAAGACCCTGCCATTTCTACAATAGTTCAGGGGGAAGAGCAATATGTTGATGACCCTGCTGATGAGCATGTAAGTCGGGGGAACCTAGTGTTGAGTAGATGGAGGTAGTAGGGAAAAATTTGCAATTTGATGAGCTTACTGACCTGGTGGCATCTGCTGAGGAAACAATAAATTTTCTTGTTGAGATCTTTCGAGGACAGCAAGCTGATCAAATAGCTCCTAGAAAGCCAACAATGCCTTTTGAGAGGAAGGAGAAGAAAAGGAAAGAATGGTATGTTGATCCCAAACTCAAGCTGGTTGCTGGTTACGTTCAATGGAAGTTTGGCTACTATAAGAGACAAAAACCAGCTACTGGGCGAATGACAGATTTTGAAGAATGGGCCTTTGAAAAGTTAGAAATGGAAAATTTACTTGACTTGGTTGATACTTCTATGCTGGAAATGAGGTTGATGGAACTCATTGAAGAAGAAAAGAAACCAGGAAGTATCCTGTTTAAAGACCCTAGGGATGCACCAGATAGTGAAGATTCATCATCATCTGATTCTGATGATGATCATCCTACACATCAAGGAGAAGCCAATGGCACTTCATTTCCAAAATGTAATGAAAAAGTCGGACAGGTCAATCAACCAAGAGTAGAAACGATCATCAGGTGTGTCGATAAGTCTCACTGAAGGTCAAAGAACTGATCAAATGGATGAAGATCTTGAAGATCTAACCATAGATGATTTGGAGGCTCTAATCAATGATGGAATAAATTTTGGAGATAACAGGCTGGTTGATACGTCTGATACTTTATTTGTTGTGGAATCTGATGAACATCCTGAAAACAAAAAGTCTGAAAATTTGGATGAGGAGACAGTCATTGCACATAGTGAGTCTGACATCAGTTATGAGGATTCAGCTCAATATCAGGAGTGGATTGATACTCAGGACACGCTATCTAAAACTACTGATACTCTACAGAAAATTGCTGATGCTAGAGGATTTCTAGAAGAAAATATGGCAATATTTCCTGAAATTCTTGTACAGAGAGTCTTGATCACTGAGGAACAAACAGTGATAGGACAGATATTGGATTTGGTGATGGAGTTGGAAGGGTCACCCACACCAATTGGTTTTAGTACAATGGTAAGCGCTTTATTTCCTTATACCACACCTTCACAGCGCCATGGGTCGAACGCACACAGGCGGGCAGAGTGTTGTATACCCAACAATCCCCCCAGTACCTGTTACCCACTCAACCGTGCTTTAACACAGAATGCTATTACCGGGATTCGAACCCATGACCTGCTCTGCTACCAGTTTTTAGGATCAAGCGCTTACTGTTGTACTAAAACCAATTGGTTAGTAAAGGTGCTACTTTATTTCCTTATACTACACCTTCACAGTGTCATGGGTCGAATGCACACAGGAGGGCAGAGTGTTGTATACCCAACAGGTGTGCAAAAAAGGAGGGCTCCCTATCCAACCTAATGAGTTTGATAAGTTAATCCCTGTGAGACTAATTACTGGACATCGAGTTTGCATTGATTTCAGAAAACTGAATGACGCAACTCATAAAGATCATTTTCCCCTACCATTCATTGATCAGATGTTAGAAAGATTAAGCGGTCATGCATTTTATTGTTTCTTATATGGATATTCTGGTTACTATCATATCCATATTGCCCTCAAAGACCGGGAGAAGACCACTTTCACATGTCCCTCCGGAACTTTTGCATACAATCTCATGCCTTTTGGATCATGTAATGCACCAGCAACATTCCAAAGGTGCATGATGTCATTATTTGCGGACATGGTGGAAGATTTTCTGAAGATTTTCATGGATGATTTCTCTGTATTTGGAGATAGATTTGATAAATGCTTGGACAATTTGAGTAGAGTGCTGAGGAGATGTGAAAAAACAAACCCAGTACTTAACTGGGAAAAATGCCATTTCATGGTTACAGAAGGAGGAGTGTTAGGTCATAAGATTTCAAGGAAAGGAATGGAAGTTGATAAGGCAAAGATAGAGGTAATAGAGAAGTTACCCCCTCCAACAAACATAAAGACGATGCGAGCCTTTCTTGGCCACGCGGGATTTTATAGGAGGTTTATCAAGGACTTCTCTACAGTTTCTAGGCCTTTGACTGAATTACTTGTAAAATATGTAACTTTGTGTTCGGAGAGGAGTGCAAGCATGCATTCAACACATTAAAGCGAATGCTTATAACCACCCTAATTCTGGTAGCACCAGATTGGAACAAACCTTTTGAGCTTATGTGTGATGCAAGCGACACGGTAGTTGGAGCAGCCCTGGGACAAAGGGAGGATAAAATATTTAAGCCTATCTATTATGCCAGTCATACCCTTAACAATGCCCAGAGGAATTATGCGACTATAGAAAAGGAACTCTTAGATGTTATCTTTGCATTTGAAAAGTTTCGACCATATCTGATAGGATCGAAAGTCATTGTATCCACAGACCATGTAGCTCTGAAATACCTTCTAACCAAACAAGACTCCAAGCCGAGATTGTTAAGATGGATTCTACTCTTACAAGAGTTTGATGTTGAGATTACAGAAAAAAAAAGGGATCTGAGAACCATGTGGTGGATCACTTATCAAGATTAACTTTGCTGGAAGAAGAGCAACTGACTGAGATAAAGGAAAGCTTCCCCGATGAACAAATTTTTGCCATCTCAGTAGTAGCTCGAGTTGAATCTCAGACCCAAAAAAGTACATCAAGAGTGGGCAAGGTATACCCTTGGTTTGCTGACATTGTCAATTATCTAGCAGGAAGGTACCTACCACCGAAATTCACAAACACGGATAAGAAGAAGTTTTTCACGTATCTGAAGCATTATCATTGGGACGATACCTACCTATATAAGCTATGCCCTGATGCCATTATTAGGAGATGCGTCCATGATGATGAGATTACAAGTATTTTGCACCTATGTCATTCTATAGAAGCGGGAGGTCACTATGGGCCAGACAAGACCGCAGCAAAGATACTGCAGTCTGGATTGTACTGGCCAACAATTCATAAATCTGCTTATGAGTTTACACGAGCCTGTCATTCCTGTCAAATGACTGGTAATATTTCCAAGCGGAATGAGATGCCACTGTAGAGTGTTAACGGTGATTTTTACGATATATATGATATTATTTCGTAGCAATTTCCTTCGTGTTTTATTACTTTTTATAGAAAAGTAAGTGTTTAAAGGATTTATTGAGAGAATGCATATGAAATTGGTTTAAATGCAAAATCGAGCTTATTACGTGTTTTTATCAATGATTTTTCCATCAATATATATGGTTCTACATTTTGCACGCTTTGATTATCTTGTAGGTACACTTGCATGGCAATGAAGGAGCTTAAACGATATTCTGTTGAAGATTAAATAGAAGGATGAAGTTGCAAGATGAACTTGGGATTGAAGATTTAACTTAAACTTGGATATGGAGCATGCTGGACGCACGTTTGGTGTCCGGTCCACCTGGACGGGTGTCCAAAGAGGTGAACTGGCGTCCACTGGAGCCAACTGGATTCAGGATTTATGGATTTTTCCTGGACGGGCGTCTAGAATTGCATAGGACTGGCGTTTGAGAAGATTCGGCCCGACTCGAAAAGTTTACACAGACTGAACTGGCGTCCAGAGGCCCTGGACGGGCGTCCATCCACCGCCATTTCCTAAACCGACCTAGAAACTTATAAATAGTCGCGTTTTTCTGAACCCTAAAACACAATTCGATCCCTGGGCGCCCCAGGCCCCTTGGGGGCGCCCTAGCTGCGTTTTCCCACCATCAAAAACATCTTTTTATCTTCTTTTTATTTATATGATTTTTATTCCAACGATGAGCTAAGGCTAAGCCTAGAACGAGCTTTGTGAAGCCAATTCTCAGCAGCGTTTTGATTTCGACTTTGGATTTGGTTTTGTAAGTTTTTATTTAAAGTTGTTTCTTTATTACATTTTGTATTGATTTTGCAATTTATATCGAGAGATGGTTGCTTTGTGATGTTTAACGTTTGATGAAAATCGTTGTTAGACCTAGATCACCGTAGTAAAGATGGGATTTTTTAACCTAAAAAATAACGAGAGTTGCTAGGTTAAATTTCTAGGTTGCTAGATTGAGAAATCTTACACCTTTGTTATGAAAGCGTTAATCTTTAAGATCGAGAGATGAAAGATTAATAGGCGAATTATCTACGAGAGTAGAAATTCATACCTTTGATAGGTGAACCACATCTTTATTAAATCTTCACTAAACGATCTAGGGTAGAAATTGAGAGTTGCGAGATAGGTGGATCATTGCTTGTTCCTCGTTAACTTAATTGAAAGAATCATTGTGCCTTGTTCTTCGTTGCTAGCTTAGATATTTTCGTTTTAGTATATAGAATAGAATTAGTTATTTTAGGTTCGTAATCATATTTCTTGGCTTTGGATTGACAACCCTCTGTCCATTTTATTGTATTTGTTTTAGCTTTGTTTTGTGTTTTTCGTGACAAACCTTTAGAAAAATTAAGAACTAGACCAACCTCGATTCCCTGTGATTCGACTCCGGTTGTAATCGCTATACTTTATCCCTGCACTTAGGGTACACCGGATTATTTTTTATTACTTGTTTATTTTTCTTAGATAAAATCCGAGACACAGAGTATCTTAGAAGTGTAGTTAATCGGTGGATAGGGAATTGATTTTGTTGGGCCTTTCACATCGTCAGAATCAAATCGTTACATTATGGTAGCAGTTGATTATGTTTCTAAATGGGTAAAGGCAGTGGCCTCACCTACTAATGATGCCAGGGTTGTCTTGAGGTTTCTTAAGAAAAACATTTTGACGAGGTTTGAAGTGCCTAAAGCCATAATTAGTGACGGAGGGAGTCATCTTTGTAACAGGTTGTTTGTGAAATTGATGCTGAGATATGGGGTTAGACATAAGATTGCATCAGCATATCACCCCTAGACGAGTGGACAAGTAGAAGTCACGAATAGAGAGATTAAGAGGATCTTAGAGAAGACTGTGAATCCTATGAGGAAATATTGGTCTTTGAAATTAGATGACGCTCTTTGGGCGTACAGAACAGCTTATAGGATAACGATTGGGGTGTCACCATACATGATAGTATTTGGAAAATCATGTCATTTTCCGATAGAACTCAAGCACCGAGCGCTATGGGCTACGATATTTCTAAACATGGATGAGAATTTAGCCGGTGAAAAGAGAATGCTAGAGTTGAATAGATTGGAGGAGTTTAGACTTTATGCATATGAGAATGCAAATATTTACAAGGAGAGAATGAAACGCCTGCATGATAAAAAGATTCTGAACCGCACATTTCAAGTTGGAGATAAGGTGCTGGTATATAATTCGCGTCTTCGTCGTTTTCCTGGGAAATTGAAGTCTAGATGGTATGGACCACATGTAGTCACAAAAGTTTTCAATTCAGGTGCATGTGAAGTTAAAAATGAATAATCTGGGCAGACTTTCATAGTAAACAGCCACAGGCTGAAGAATTACCTAGAGCACAATTATAACCCTGAGTTGGAAGTCTTTGTGTTGACGGATCCAAAGTACGAACAAAGGAGCCCTATTAGTACAGTCGAGCTGGCGACTATAAACTCAAAACTAATTCTAAACCCTTATTTATTGCTTTTGTTTATTTATGTTGTTTGAGTCAATAAAGTAGCATGACAATCGCAAGGTTTTTTCCTTCACGTATATCTTCAGTCATCTGACTGGAGATATATGTTGTTTTTTCCTTCACGATTCACATGTGATACCCTCATAAAAGTTTTTGCGTCTTGCTTAGGCCAATAATAGAATAAAGTGGCTTAAACTGTTTTTGCGCATTCCTCTGGTTTGCACAATTTCCGCCACCTTATTTTCTTATTGCCCTTCGCATGTTACTTACAGTTTTTGGAAGTATTTTGGAACGTAGGTAACAACTTGGAAGAGGAATGACCTATGAGCTAATGATTCTGCTCCAGGATTCGCTTTGACTCAGCCGACAATTCCAGAGCTAAGTACCTATCCTTTTCTTTATTATTTGTCATTGGGGACAATGTCTATAATAAGTAGGGGGTAGGCGGTCTAAGCTGGGTAGTCGGAAAAAAAAGGGGAATAATTTTTGAAAATTTAACACTGTTTTTAGCTCACTTATTGCACGTTTTCGAGTAAGGAATCGGTCGAAAAGGGGCCCAAGTTCAATTTGAAGTGAGCTATAGCATATTCAATTTAGCATGGAAGAATGAGCATGTGTTATGTTGCATGAAGTAGTAACTTATTAATTGTTATTCTATCATTACAGTCAATATTTGAGCACATAATCTGAGTGAGGAGTGTTTAAGATTAGATGAAGAGTTGTTTTAACCGGGAATCATTATTTGTCTGTCTATATACTTAAACAATTTGTTGTAAGACAATGGAAGGAACTTGAATGCCACATGAGGTGACCGGGACAAAACGGGCTTGTGAGAGAAAGAGAAAAAAAGTGAGGAAATCTGTCAAAAAAATGAAATACATAAATGAAAAAGAAAAAATATGCAATAAAGGCGGTGAGGGAAGCGAACTTGTGTAAAAAGGGCACGCCCCTCGCATAAAGAAACAAACAAGGACTTAAGAGCGATGCTCAGTCCCTGAGTCCGCCTGACCAGATATATTAAGGTATATATCATGTTGTGTAACCAAGTCTGAAGGCTAGATGAGCGAGTGTATGCGCTGGTAAGTTAAGATTGTGTGGTTAATACAACTTGATTCTCCTCACGAATGCACTATCACGACTGATTCATCACTCGACACATTGATGCAAGATAAGTAGTGATTAATGGGAAGCTTATGGATTGTGGCTTGATGTATGTTTCTGCCAAAAATCTTTATTGAATGTGTGGTAGTTGATGGGGATTGCTGTTGGAGGTACATTCCGCCTTGATACTCTGCTCGAGGACGAGCAAAAGGCTGGTGGGGGGTAGTTGATGACGGTTAAAATAGTCTATCCTACGGCATCAACTTTCTATCCATTATGAGCTAAAAATAGTTGTTTCGGCCTATAAATATGAACCATTCAAGTTGAATAGCATATGTCGGGTTCGTGAGTCGAGAAATCTACACTTAGCATTTATTTTCCTTATTTCGATATTATTTCATGCATTATTTGATTATTTTCAGGATACGAAATATTGGGCTGAGCATTATGGATGAATCTGGATTGGACTGAATGAAAGGATTTGGCCTAGGGTATTCTAGAACATTCCAAGCAAAGTCGGCAGAGAAAAAAGGACAAAATTGCCCTCGGTTTACCGAGGATAGGCACCGACTTACCGAGGTTCCAGATCTTTCCGAGACGCGGTTTCTTGGACGAGGGGTAGAACTAGGTGTTTCTAAGTCGGTTTATGTTGCTATAAATAAGAGGCCTCGCCTCAGAACTCAATGTAACATTGGTACCATTGGTAACATTGGTACCACACAACTATTACAATTATTATGCAATAAAAGTTCTTGTTTTTTATTTTCTTTATTTTATGAGTTCTGGTCGGAGAGACGACGGAGTCGCCGCCTAGGGAGAGATCCCAGGGAGATCTACGCTCTTCTTCGAGGGTATGATTTTCTATCTTTTCTAAGATGTAGATCTATCGTTGTTCTATTCGACTAGTATGTTTTAATTGCCTATTTAGTTTAATTATGTAGTAGTTAGTTTATTTTACCCCATGTGTTATAGATCTAATTCGTTGGTGACGAAATCATGAAATAGTTATTGTGTTCTTCAGATCTGCGACGGTCTATCGCTAGATCTGAATACCTAGTAAATTACTAATTCATGATAATCGGCGCCAGCTACGTTGATCGATAGATTTAATTTACATGTTAGTAGCTTGATCAACTATTTGCATGTCATCATAAAATTAGCATGAAATACGAATAGTGAAGTGTTAATTTGGACATTATCTTGATGGACCCTAGGAACGTGCTGATTAGTGTCGACAGCTGTCTAGGCAGGTTTGCGGTATGAGTTAGCGCTCGATACCGACATCTCTAGTTCTTTATACGTATGGGCTATTACGGACCAAGTAAGGTGGCTAGATTGCGGATAGATTGTCTACTACCATGGTCGGAGTAGATATGGTTAAGACTTGTACCCGTAGCCGAACAATGAATTAAAATTCACCAATGGGGAGGACTATTGCATGTGTGGGAAAGATAACTAATTACTCATTATTGAACTAATACATTAGAAACTTGTTTACCCCATGTGAACTAGCATATTGTTTTTAGTATGTGAGACCAGTTATACTACCGTCTAGAGTATAGTTAGTCGTAGACCATTAATTTCGACAAGCTCAATCTTTATAATTTGACGTTCTTATGAGTCTCTGTGGGATCGACCTTGACTCGCCAGTACTCTACTATGATAGACTTAGTTCTATTACTATTAAGTGCTTTGCACGCGATCATTCATCAAATCCGATTCATCTTTTTCACGCATGTATCTTCAAGTATGATCAAATCAAGAAGATTATTGATAATATAACCGTTATAGTTCTTTGTGAACTCTTGTCATTATTTGAAATATATCCATTTATTTAGACGTCGATTCGACATGATTTGAGTTTTGAATGTTGCTAGTAAGGATAGATAAGTTCTTTGTCTTGTATAGCTGGTAGAATGCCCTATTTTTTAAATTTCTGACTTTATTGACTTTTGACATCTTGGCCGCATTAAATTCTTGCTCAGCCTTATCCTATCTCTTTGAAATTTACTTTAATATTATCTATTATTTACTTGATCAATCATGAGATATCTTCATAGCTGGATCTTTGAGTATTGACATTTCTATCACATCTGATCTGAATTTTTCTTTCGAATATGATTCTTCATGTCTGATCATTGAAACTGTTCTCTCTTTTTCCAATGTGACTTATCTTTTTATGATGTCTGAATCTTCAAATCCAAGCCTTTACTTCTGAAATTTGACATCTGAGACTTTTATGCATTGAACCTGATTCAACTATCAGATCTTTGTTCCATCTTTCAGATCTGATCTTAATTTCATTGATCCTTTCATTGTGTGAGATTAGAGTACACCATATTATTCTTTTCATCACATAAATATACTTCCAGTCATTGGAGACTTCTTTTTATGTAGCTTTATTTCGAGCTTCATGTTTTCTAATCTTATGATCTTCTACACCGAGTCTGATCCCTCAGCCACCAATCTTCAATGTTCAATATTGAGTCTGATCCCTTAACCTTCAAATATTCAATACAGAGTCTGATCCCTCAGCATTCCACATTTCTGAAAATCAGTCCAAATTCAATCTGAATTTAAATAATTGGATTGCTTTCATGTCTAGATGAGAGTGACTAATTCAGTTTGAATCCTATCAGATTTTCAATTACCGTACTTATTCTGGTTAACCTACACATTATCACACTTCTAGTAAAACCTATACAAATTCATCTAACTCGAATCAGACTTCTATTACAGCTGGTTTGGGAATCATCAAAGTTTGAATATCCTAACATCTAGATACCCAAATAGCTCATCCACTTCAATATAGTTCTCCAACCAATATTCCTATAAGTGCATGTCAGAAGCATTTTCAATTTGGATTCGGGGCCTGCTTTACTTCCATTGCAACCATTTTTGAACCCTTTGTTCCAAAGTTAGTCCAACTTCTTCAATCTCATCATCAATACCTAACTCCTCAGCTCCTTCAATATGGATGGATTTATCAATAGTTGAAGTCCCTTCACTAGCATCTTGCACAGTTATTATCTGCCCCTCCCCCCTCAACAATTGTCTTTGTTGCTTCTGCTCACCTCATACTTGAGCATCTTATTGTGCTACATCTTTATCTACTAGTCTTAGCTCCACATCCTTAATTGGATATGTTGTTTGCTCAGATGAAGAGTAGAAATTTTTCAGAGCCTCGGCCTCTTCTGAAGTTGGAATGACTTCCTTCTCAACTGAAGTTCAGAGAGTTCAAAAAAACCTAAAGCTTTGGAAAATGTTCCATGGTGCTTCTCTGATCTCTAATGAGTAGTATATACATGCCAAAACTCAGCTCATCAAACAGTGTGGCCAGGGGGTAAAAACTTGACCATTGAATTCAAATTAACCCTTGTTTAGTGCAGCTTAGAACCTTCCTTATATAATCCTTTGTTGATCAAGCTCTTAATCAGCCAAACTCAAATATCTATGACATTGTACTTGCATAATGACTTTTTCCGGCTCATCTTTTCCGTTCATTCAAGCTTTGATCCAAGGGATCTCCATGTAGCGGATTAGTGAATATATTAAACAATAGAACACACCTTGACCTTCAATTCGGCAATGTGTAGCCGAGTCGGGTTTTTCCATGGCTATATCCTGTGAAATTTGTGCTGTTGCGCATGGGAGATGAAACCCGAGTGTTGGTCGGGGTAGAAGGCTGTTGTGGTGGCATGAGACGTCAGCTGGAAAGGCTGTTGTGGTAGAGGGACACCCATGTGTGAGGCTTTAAAGCTCAACAACTTTTAGTGTAGCTCTTCAAACAAGATGGCAGAATCTAGAACCTGAACCGCATGAGCTAAATCGGAGTATTGATCGAGGTCCCAAATTTTCCAGATCGACGGCGGCACCAAATGCAGCTAATTAGTTCGTCAGCATTGCCTTTAACAGAGGTAAGATGATCCGAAATTGATTGCGTGCCTTTTTGTGTATTCCTAAGACTGGCTTTGAGTTGGCGGCTTCGTCCTCATAATGTGGCTTGAAGGCCGGAATTAATGGCTTTATACCATGTAGAAATATTATTGATAATATCATGATGGCTCAATTATTCGGCGATCTTAAGAAGAAGTTGAAAGCTCCCACTATGTCTTAAGCTCAACATGGAAAAGTGTATGACAGAATGTAGTGGGTTTTATTATGTGAATGCTTCGCATGTACGGCAAAAATTGATGATTCGGCAAAAATATCATGTTGCCACAGTAACAGTCAATTCGGCAAAAATTGATGATTCTGCTTGTGTATTGATCAGCTTGATTCTGCGTTTTTATCTTGGAATTTACTTCATTAGAAGATCAATAGCACTTGTGTAAACCAGCAAATAATCACAGAAAGCTTGCGCATACATCCAGCAGTGTTTAGACTTCAGATTGTACTAGTACAATTTTTAAGAACATGATGAACACCAATCGTAAGATGAAAATTCAAAAGCCACGGTCAGAAATTATTAATAATGAAACTTAATCTAGATTAAACGCAATCTGGATTAAAACAAGAATTCAAAAGCAACGGTCAGGAATTTACTTCTCTGTTCTATAGTTGGTCGTAGACCGTAATCATGACACTCAATCTAGATTAAAACATATTTTTACGAGTCTCTGTGGGATTCGACCTTGACTCGCTAGTACTCAGTTACGATAGACCTAATCCTATTGCTTGTAGAAGCCTGTGCTCACACCGCAGACACGATCAAGCTTTTTGGCGCCGTTACCGGGGACTCTTGTCAAATATACTTTTAATTTGGGTTGAAATATTTGTATATACTGATTTTTATTTTGTTAACTGAGTCTATTTTGAAGTGTGTAATTATCTAAGTCTGTTCAGATCGATTCTGAAAATTCTTGGCCGTGAAGCCGCGTGAACTACTCCCGCAGCCGCGCGACTGGGAATTAACAGAGTCATATATGTTCTGTCAGAGTCAGTAGACAGAGTCTGTATTATTATTTCGAGTCTTCCAGGCGAGTGTAACAGCCACCAAGGCAAGTAGTTAACCTTTTTCTTTTCTTTTTGTGTCTTGTAAAACGCAACAAGGAGTTAGGCAGCCAAACTTGAGCGATTCATACCTAAAATTGAAATTTTTTTGCGAAAAAAAAGAGAAACGATTGAAAGACTGGCTGACGAAGCAAGTTCGCACGAAGGAAGTGAAAAAGAAAGAGAAGAGGAAATTCCACCTCTAGAAGATACGGAAGAGACGATGGTACAGAACGGGGTTAATGGAAGACGGATTGAAGCAGGAGTCGTTGCACCAGTAGATATGTGGACTCTATAGAGTTACGCCATGCCAACGATTGAGCAGTTTGTGCCAGCAATTGTTCAACCGGAAAATGCAGCTTAAATCTTCCATCCAAAGCCCAATGTCATCCAGATGGGGACAAATTACACTACATTCCATGGAGTACCAAATGAAGATCCAAGTGTACATGTCACCAACTTCTTGGAAATTGTCACTACAATCAAACCATCAGATGTGCCCGAGGATAACATCAAGCTTAAATTGTTCCCGTTTACACTCAAAAAGAAGGCGAAGATATGGTTATTGTCTCTAGCAGCAGGATCTATCCAATCTTGGATAGATTTATTGCAGAAGTATATGAATAAGTACTGCCCACCAAGAAATTCATTGTAGATGAGACAAGACATCATGAATTTCAAGCTGAAACCAGCTGAAACCTTTGAAGAAGCCTGGGAAAGATTCAAAAAAATGCAATAGAAATGCCCTCACCATGATATCACTCTACCAGTGAGAATGCATAGTTTCTATCATGGATTGTGGCCGAGTGAGAAAATGAGAGTTGATGCATCAAGCAACGTGTGTTTTGCGTTATTATCACCAGAGAAAGCTGAAGAAAAACTTGAACGGATTGCACTTACAAGTCAATGGGGGACACATCAAACTGAGATTGTGAAAGCAGTTGAAGGCGTATTCAGAGAAGACACTTCTCAACAAATTTTGTACCAGTTGCTAGTAATCAACGAGAAAATGGTCGGCATGCAAGATCTCATCGCCAAAGTGTAAAATGTCTTAGGAATTGAACGGCCAACACTGAGGACGTGAAATTTTTAGGAAGGAAAGGAAATCCATATGGGGGCGGATATCACCCAGGTTCTCATGATCACCTAGGTTTCAGATACATCAATCTTGATGGTGGCGAGAGAGTGAAGAAAAGTGGAGGTTTCGTGCCTCAATCAACCAAGTCCGGTGGATGGGAAGCAGCCATGGACACGATGAGCTAAACAGCAACCGAGAGCGTTAGTCAATTGACAAATCCATGAGTGAGATCAATGTGAATTTCTCGGCCTATAGTCAGAAAAATGATACGAGACTGACCAATCAAGAAGCCTTAGTGCAGAATATGTCACACCAAGTAGGGCAAATTGCCAAGCAACACTGAAAAGAATCCGAAGGACGCGAATGCTATTATGATAGGAAGCGGAAAAGAATTACTTGGACCAGTTATCAGAGAGAAACTAGAAAGCCAAGATGACCAAAGATGCAGTGCAGAACCGTATAGCAGGGGAGCCGCAGCGAGCATGCAGATGCGGCTATAGCACAATTGTCGCGCCAATCTACAGATCCAAAGAAAAGAGAAGGAGCACGATATGAATGCAGCGTAAAGTCTTGTGTAAGTCTTCATGTACTGCTACTTTAACCTATCCCCCTAGGAAGTCGAAGCGAAATCATGATGATGCGCAATATAAAAAGTTTATAGAAATGTTCAAAAAGCTGCAACATACCTTTGGTAGAAGCTCTGGCCGGACTGCTAAAGTATGCTAAGTTTATAAATGAAGCAGTCTCTACCAAAAGAAATTGTTAGACTTGAGACTATATGCCTGAACGAGGAATGCTCAACAGTTTTGCAATGTAAACTGCCCCCCTAAGTGTAAAGATCCTGGAGATTCCTCATACCATGTACAATTTGAGAAGAATGCCTAAACAAAGCCTTATATGATTTGGGAGCAAGCATCAATTTGATGCCGCTCTCTATCTTTCATAAGTTAGGGATGAAGGAGTTGAACGAGACATCGATAACCCTTCAATTGGCTGTTAGGTCTATGAAACAACCATGTGAGTTGTTGAAGATGTTCTAGTTAAGGTTGACAAGTTTGTGTTCCCAGTAGTCTTTGTTGTGCTAGATATGGAAGTTAATAGTCATGTTCCACTCATCCTATGAAGACCTTTCCTAGCGACGAGTAAAACATTGATAGACGTTCATAAAGGTGAGTTGATCCTAAGAGTGAATGAGGATAGAGTGGTCTTCAATGTGATGAAAATGATGGGCTACACGTGAGACGAAGGAGAAGCATGTTATATGCTGGATGACATTGAGGAGCTTGTTTTGAAGTTGCAACAGCAATTGGCAGCTGATCCTGAAGTAGCTGAAACTTTGTTGTTGAAAGAGGAAAAAGAGGATGAAGATAAGGTCTGGTGATAGGAACCAACTTTACAGTACATTTCTGTACAGTTTAGCCCACGAGTATCACATTTCTAGCATGTTTTGGGTAAGTTCAGATCCTATTTTGAGTATTAAATGAGGTTTTATTGCACGGCGAGTGACTGTCGGTTTTCCGTAAACTCGACCTTATTTTAGCATTTTATACTCGTTTTTCCCGAGCACCCGTAGTTTGCGGGGTTATGCGTTTGCTTGTTGTTTTCATATGGATGCAGGACTAGGGTGTCTCGAGAGCCCGAAAGGCGAGAAGTATAAAGTTTAGACGTGCCCGAGGCGAAACACGGAGGTTGAAGGTGAAAAAGTGAAGATTTTGGGTCACATGGGTCCGGACGCCCGTCTGGACACCTTGGACGTGCGTTTAGTGGCTGTCCGGACGGACAAAAACCTCTCATCCGGACGGATAACTCTCTGGAAAATGGATTCTTGGCTGCAAAAGTTTGTCCGGACGGACAAGGTGTTGTGTCCGGATGGCTAACTCTGGAAATTGGGAAAACTTTGATGAAGAATTCGTCCGACGGATGATCCGATCCGGACGGACAAGAGCATTTCATCCGGACGGACATCTATGCATCCGTCCGGACACCTGGAAAATCAAGAACAGTCCGGCCGGACATGGCGGATATCCGTACGGACAGAAGACTTTCTATGTAAAGCTGCCTCATTTCTCACAGCCGCAAGCAGAAAATAAGGGGAGATAATATTAGATAGGTTAGGCGATTTGGGGCGATTTTGTTCGTTTCTTAGAGTTAGAATTAGTGTTATATATCATTAGAATCCTCTTTCGATCTTCTCTTTGAACCTCTAACTTTTAGCTTCGATCTGTAACATTTCAAGTGACAAGATTTGTTCTTTTGGAGCTCGAATTTGGTAGTTCTTCAAGTAATCGAAATGGGTATGTTTTCTTGTTGTTTTACTATTGTTGTGATGTTTTTCTTCCGTTTGTATTGTTTAGATTCGATTACAAGTAGCTAGATTTGTCGTATGGTCGAACCACATGAATGCGGGTGAAACACCATTAGAGAGATGAACCGGGAGGTAGTGTAGCGCATAATTTAACGTTCTAATCGATAATCCACATCACGAAACTTGTTTTGATTGTTTTAATAGCTTTGAATGAGATTGACAACCTTGTTCATTGTTGCACACACGTAGCTTATAAATGTATGGTGCGGAGACGTGTGGGAACGGGGTTTCGGGACAGTAGAAGTTTTGGGCTTGAAAGGTAGTCTGACACCTACCCGTGTACTAGATTGATGCCCTAGTCATCAAGTCCAGTTCCAATACGGGGTTTGTCCTATGAGTTATTGTTAGACGGCAAGGTAGAGTAAGGCACACTCCCGGGGAAATCTTTCTGAGGGTAAAGTAATCCGCTGAAACGTAGTTCGGCCATACCTCTTTTAATTGTTTAGAATTCTGAGTAGTGTAATCTTTCTTTTATGCAATAGTATAACTTCATATCTATCTGTTTGACCTAAACTGAGTGCTAAGTCAAGCTGTGGTACTCAAAACCAATCTCTGTGGGTTCGACCTCGGACTCCTCAAGCACTATCCTACAATCGACCGGTCCCACTTGCCGGTTAGAAAGTAGATTTTGCTAAGGTTTGAGTTTTACTTGATCGACCGGACCTAGAAAATCCGCTTATCAAGTTGGCGCCGTTGCCGGGATTGGAAATGCTTTGATATCACAAAAGTTGACCGGAAGCTTGGGCTTAGGTCGTTTTATTGTTTTCTTGTTGCTTTGTTTTGACTTGCAAATGAAGTGCCACACCACCTATTGATGAGGTGGTGGTGGCGGGCACCGTGATTGTTTTCGTGTTGTTTTACGTGATTTTGCAGATTGAGCATAAATGGGTGGATACTCTCAACAATACAACTTTTATGAAGAAAAATCCACCTACCAACCTTGGGCACCGAGCTTGGTCAAAATCGGTATTATCAACCTTATGACCAAGAAGCGGTGCGTCCATGGGATGTGGAATGGACGACGATTATCGATATGATGAGGGAACTATAATAGACAATTTTTGGGGAAATTGGAACCGAATCAACCGGGAAAGCGGGAGGCAATCAAAGCCAAGATGATGACTACAATTGGAGCCCAAATCAAGGACAAGGAATAATCGAATTATGACTCGAACAACCACTTGGAATTGGAGCTCTCAAAATCAGCACTTACAATGAGATTGACCTTGCCTATGCCGAAGAGGAACGAAAGTAGGTATTATTCGAGAGCGATGGAAAGGGTTTCTATGGCTATGGATGAGGAAGTGTCGGCACATCAATTGATCGATTGGTTGAACCGGATGCTCGTGTTATATAAAGAGGCCGAGGATGCTTTGAAACGGGCTGGGGAGATGCAAGACAAGTTTTCCAACGGGGAGTATAGGACCTGCCTAGCCAATGAAGATTGGCCCCATATGAGATACAGGCTATATTGGATGTCTCAGGATATCGTGTCTTCATGACGGCCTGGATGCCGGATCAAAATGAAAAGTCTTGCACACAAACGGTCCGGGTAGACAGTGATATTGACGAGTCAAGTTGCTATAATGAGGTGCTCGTCCCGGAGGATTCAGTGATTGAGTTGGCTTTATCACCGCCACCCCCCATTGTAGTATTTGATTATATGACTTTCCAAGTCCTCCCGAGTGAACTCCCGAATAGTGAGCTGAAAAATGATGATGTTTTGGTAGAGTCCGTAATGCAAACTGAGTTGGAAGCTAGGAAAAGGGAGTTAGCTGCTGTTAAGAGAGAACTCGCGATGGAAATAGGGCCAGAGAAAGTCGTCAGTGAAGAGGTTCAGGTGGAGAGTGAGGTTGATGAATCGGCTTTCTATGAGGAGATTTCTGAGCCAGAGATTGAGATGCAAGAGATTGATATGGGATCGCCCATCACTCCATTAGTTGATGATGTACCATTCGAGTCGGTGGAGAATTTTTATGAGTATGCCAAGCCACTTGTAGTGGAGCCTACCTCAGTTTTGGGTGAGCCGGAAGCTTTTGGTATTGCCATGCTCGGGGACATGGAGGATACCCATGATTGTAAAGTAAGGGAGGTGGAACTGTTGTCTATCATACCACATCCCGATGATGACCATAATGACACCTTGACGAGAGGCGCGATAGATTTATTTGAGGTCGTCGATCCGGTGGGATTCGAAACCGAGGAGAAGATGGGACAGCTCATTCTGCCGCCTAGCTCGCTAGTGGTTCGAGGTCATGTGGATGAGCCCATTATGTTGACACCCCCGGATAGATTGGTCATCTTTGATATACTGGTCCCGGATTATTACGCCCTTCCATTCTGTGCGGATGAGTTCTACGAGGTTAAGTTCGAAGGGTCCCGGGTGGAAGACACACGTAGAGGTGATAGAGAGGAAAGACCACGGTGGTGGGGTGATTTCAAGAAGAAGATGATGAGAAGTTTTGACAGAAGAGGATTCCTGAGTTGGGAGGAGGTTGCATCGAGGGCTATGAGAGGTAAGTTTCTAACGAACCCGGTTTTCATGATGCTTGCTATTTGTATTCTTCTTGAGTTGTTGATCTTTTTGAGTTCGGATTTTGGTTGATGGTTTTGATGCTACTTGTTTGAAATGAAATATTTGAATTGTTGTTTTGAGTCTTTTATGGTTTGAGTCCGTTTTGGTGTCACTTGGTCGAGCCAATGACATAAAACAAAGGCGCTCGGTGGGAGGCAACCCATCATTTCTGTGTTTTTGCTAGTTTTGAATTTGTTTCTTTGTGTTTTGGTGTTGAGGATTGAATCCGGATGATCCCGAGGGCGCCTTCATGCTTAAAATTCACTTTTCCTCTGTTTTATCCTTGTCCGACGGACACACACCCATCCGTCCGGATGGATCTCTGGTTTTTACAATGATCTTGGCATTCACTTGTCCGGACGGACAAACATACCCATCCGTCCGGATTTATCAACGTTTTTCATCTTTTCATGCCTTCGTGACTATGTCTTGGATTTGTGGATTTTGTGTTGGGCACGCTTGGGCGTGATTGGTTGTTTATTGTATGGTTGATTCGTTTTTTGACTATCTCTATGCCATATGTTCAAGTTTTCTGACGTGACGAGGTCGTTCTTTTTATTATCCCCGGAATTCCCCAATATCTATATGATTTGGCACGTGGACCATGTCCCGTGCATGTATTTCTTGGATGTTTTTCAATGACTAGGGATTCGGGATGGACTACTTTCACGACCGTTACGGGACTTGATCGCGCCGTTTTGCCGGGCTCATAAGCTAAGTCTTTCTTTTTCCTTCTCGTTCACACACCGAGGACGGTGCTTCACTTAAGTGGGGGGGGACGACTTAGCTTATTCGCTTGTTCTTAAAAGTATTATGCCGTGATGTGATAAACTTGGT
The DNA here is from genome assembly GCA_026214975.1 of Gentiana macrophylla. Lineage (NCBI taxonomy): Eukaryota > Viridiplantae > Streptophyta > Magnoliopsida > Gentianales > Gentianaceae > Gentiana > Gentiana macrophylla. The sequence continues at coordinate 87,174,037 of CM047808.1, read as the reverse complement.
TTTACTCGTTTCGAGTCGATTTTTAGGCCGTTTTCAAAATTTTCCAAGATTTTAACACCACGTTATATGCATGTTTGCTCACAATTGAGTGGTGAAAGGTCTTTAGTTTTGTGAATGTCTCACAGTGAGTCTATATTGTCATGATACGGAACACTTTTTAGTACCCGTTTGACGACGTTTTTGCTTATCACGATTACTTTACACACATGTACCCCTAGTTTCGAGGCGAAATAGAAGGATTGGCCTTGGTAGGAACACGGGATGACAGTTTTGGCGTTCTTTTTTACCCTACATAAGCCAAATAAGCCTGAGCCGAACATTTGACCTTCGTAGCCCCTCTCAGCCTTGATAGAATGGTCTGACCACCATTCGCATTATAGCCGTTTCGTTACTTAGTCAGAAACTTAACCTTGAGCCTTATTTTGGTCACATTCCCTTCATTTGACCCTACGAGTGGACTTAGTCTCTTGTTAAACCACACTTGCCAAGGCAAGTGTGGGGTGGGGGAGATGTTGTTTTTGAGTCGGGTTGTTGTTTCCTCAGTTTTAGAGCTATAAGGAGAGGAGGAGCTCAGTGGGGCTGGATGCTCGGGTTTCATTTCAAAAAAAAAAATTCAAATCAAATAATTGTGTTGTATATAGAAATAAAGGGTTGAAAAAGGTAATGAGCTTAAAGCAATGATGATGTTAGGGTTGGGATAGTCAGATAGGTACTAAGTATTCGAGCTCACCTCACGACACTTGAAACATAGTCGAGTTTGGCAATTGATGAGAGTCAACTTCACTATGCTCCGGTGCATGTTTTAGTCCTCATTTACGACACTTTTGGCTTGGTTTGGGTAGTTTTAGACCGTTTATAGGGCGAAATCACATTGAGCATTCACTATGAGGTAAACCATCAAATAGATGGAAAATCTCACATTTTCACGATGTTTTGGCCTTTTACGGGCCATGTGTTTCTTGCGGAATTACGCTCGATATGTTGTTTGGTATGTGAAATGAAGGTAATAGGTGACTCGTATACCCGGAAGTTGAGGCATGAGGCTTAGAAAGATGAAACCGAAGCTCGGGGATGGAAAAGTTGAAGAAAAAAAGCTTAAATTCACAACTCTGCATTCTTGGTACTTACCGAAGTCATCTTGGTGGTCACCAGAACTCACCATATGTTGGGCAGAATGTATAGAAATCTCGGTAGTTACCAGACTATTCTTGGTGCTTACCGAGATTTCTGCAGAATTTATAACTGCGTTTTTTGAGAGGAAAAAAGACAGTTTTTTCTCACCCAATTCCACACACACTCTCTTAGACACTCCTCTACCCTTTTAGGTCGAAATTTCCCCCTCTCTCCCTGAGATTAGCTCTTCTTTCACTGTTTTCTCTTAGATTAAACACAATTTATCTTAGATTCAAGCTCTCTTTATTGGATTTTTGCATTTTGGATCTCCTTCTCCACCAAGTGACATGGGTGTTCATGGAGCTTGATGTAATCCCAACTTCTCTGCGATTTTGGTAATTAATAGCGTCTCTCTTCTTGTTTTATGGCTTTAATCCTTTCCTTGATTGTTATTTCTTGTTTTGTGATGAGTAGCTAAACATCTCATAGTCAAATCATGTGAAAATTGAAGAAATCACCCTCTAATTGATGAAATTGGGAATGGGTAGTGTTTAATTGTTGTTATATTGATGAATTCATGTCTTAAAACTTGTTATCAATGCTTGAATTGGACTGTACACCTAGTTCATGAACAAACACACCACTTTTATAAATGTATGTTGCGAAGGGGTGTGGGAAAAGAGGTTTTAAGATCATTCTTTATAATCAACTGAGTTGTTTAGATTGATTAGGGAGTGAGGTTCAATCGGTTGTGAAATCGGGCAACTCTAGCGTTAATCTTGTTTCGGTCAATTAAATTCTTAAAGGCGGACTGTTGAACCGGGCAAAGGGTGTTCGATTGTTGTGTGGCGTCGTACACTAGCTTAGGAGTTTGCACCCATGAATGAGTCGATATAAGTAGAGGTTGGTAGGTTGGTTATTCCCATTCCCGAGCTAATCGATTAGAGGGGCGAAAGTAATCAATTGGATCATGGTTTGGCTATGTTTCTCTTTATATCTCTTCTTATCCTTCATTTACATATCGTTTTAGTGTAGTTGAATACTTGAAACATTGTGGTTGACCTAAACTAAATCCGAAGACGACTTTGGTATTCGATAAATTCCTCGTGGGATACGACCTTGCTCGCTACTATAGTGCATCCGACTCGGTACCCTGCCGATTAAAGTTGGACCGTCACTATTTTGGCCATCAAGTTTTCTGGCGCCGTTGCCGGGGAATTAATCGGTATCACATAAGTATTTTGAAGACTTTGGCTTAGGTTGTTTTATTTATTTATTTTTCTTTCTTGATGTTGGATTTTTGTTGAAGAGTCACACCACCTATTACGGTGGTGGTGGTGACTAGATACCGTGATTGTGTTCTTGTTATTCCCTTGAATTGCAGTGTATGGATCCGTATTTCCATGAGGGCTCTCCTCCCTTCTCATTTGGAGGCTTTAACTTTGGTGGTATGGGTTTTGGATTCCAACCATATTATCAATTCAACCCATACACAACACCATACAACAATGAGTGGGAGAGTCCTCCAAGTTCTCAGTTTCAACACACCAATCCCTATTTGCAATATGCTCAACCTTCACAAATACCTCCTCCTCCACAAAAGAGTACGACTGAAGTGTTATTGGAGCAAATCAACAAGACTTTGCAAGAGCAAAGCCGGATTTTGCAAGAGCAAGGCCGTGAGTTGAGGGATCTTCGGATTAGTTCCAGCAACACATTTACTACTCTTCAATCGGCATTAAATAATTTGGAGAACCGGGTAGAGAAATTGATTGAGAAGAGGAAGGTTGAGAGGAGTGCTAAAAATGATGACATTTCATTTGCTCCACCGTCGACTCTTAAGGTAATCACCCATCATGAGTGTTATGAAGAATGTGTGAAACATGCTACTAGTGAATCATTTATTCCTTCTCATTTGAACCTTGTTGAAAAAATAGTGGTGGTTGATCACATTGAATATGTTGATGTTGTGGTTGAGCCAAAATTTTATTGTTTGGTGTTTGAATCTTTGTTACTTGGCATATGTTCTAATTCAGGGAAAGTGAATTCATTGTGTTGCATGGTGAATTTCTTGAACCAATCTTGGTGGTGGGGATTGAGCCCCTTGTTTGTCTTGTCTCATTTTAAGGGTGTGCTCAATTCTTTTGATTTTTTTAGGGAGACGCAACGGTTTGCTCTCCTTTGGTATAACTATCCTTAGCATTGTTGCGGGTAGAAAGTCGAACTAAGGACTTTAAACTTAGAATGTTTTAGGTAGATGTTTTATCTTTGTTCTAAATAAAAGTAAATGAAGGTTTTTTTTAATTGCCATGTTCTTGAGGCTATTTAGCAAAAGATGTGCAATTTTTTTCTTTCATTCCACTCGTGTTTTGTTGCTTTTCTTTTAGTTTCTAAATAAGTCAAGCCAATGACGTAAAACAAAGGCGCTTGGGGGAGGCAACCCACCATTTCTTTGTTTTTGCTTTAGTTTTTGGTGCTAGGAGTGATCTAAGGTGCTTCTTTAGGAGTTTTGGTACCATTTTTGAGTGGTTCTTCTTCGGTCTAATGTTGGTTCGTATCTTTATGCATGGATGTTGTTTTACTTGTTTGATTGTCTTTGCATCGCATGCGCCCCGAGTCGGTTCCCTTTTTGCTTTCATATGATCATGTTTATGACTTTGTGCTTTTTGATTATATCTCGATATCCGTTGTTTGCTTTTGGCACGGTGGCTATTCCCCGTGCATGCGTTTTCTTGGTGTTTTTGTCTCATGGCTTTAGGTATTCGAGTGGAGCTTTCGTGGATAAGTCATGTACATGGTTTGCACCTCTCTCCCGGGTTAAGCTAAGCCTTCTTTCTCCTTTATCATTCACACACTGAGGACAGTGTTGAATTTAAAGTGGGGGGTGGTAGGCTTAGCTTTGATATGTGCTTCATTTTTTTTCTGGCCATTGTGTTGTATGCTTCTCGTTTGGTCACTTCTTTAGCAAAATTTGAGAAATTTTTAAAATTTTCCATGGTATTGAAGTTGCATTCGTATGTTGAGCCTTCACATTGATAGGATAAATGGTTTAGTGAAAGTTTGAATGCATGTTACTTGGTTTACTACCTTATCTTGAAAATGAGATTTTCATGCACGTATAGCTTCGATTTCAGGAACCACGGTAACTAGTGACCGATTATGGTAGACTTAGGCACAATTCAGCTACCTAGAACTCATACCATTAACTTCGAGATGAAATAGAAAGGCCGACCTTGGTAGAGTTTGGGACGATAGTTATGGTATTTCTTTGACCTAACTAGAGCCAGATAGCCATCCCATGACATATTCCACAGTAACCCTTCTAAGCCTTGGTAGGATGGTTAGACCCCCATTCGACATTAGCCATTCGTTTGTAGCCCGTAATTTCCTGACCCCAAGCCTTATTTGTGGTCTACGTTTCCTTGGACACCCTACGAGTCAAGTTTAATCATCTCATTTTTTAGCACACTTGCTAAAGCAAGTGTGGGGTGGTAGAGGAGTACATATGTATAGAGGAGTTGGTTTTTACGAGCTATTTTACGATTTGGAGGGTAGGAGCTCATTTTTATATAGTATGTACGTGATGGCCTTTGACTCAACCTATTTAAATTGTATAATGCAGCCTTCTTGTCAAAAAAAAAAAAAAAAGATAAAAGTCAAAAGAAATTGAAATCAATCAAAGAAAGCTTGCAATAAAAGTCAATAAAAGTGTAATAAAGGTTGAGTCAAAGAAAGCCAAGTATTTTGGGATTCATGTTGTGATTTGTTATATGATGTTGGTGTTTGGGATCAATCCTTAATATAGAAACATAATTCTTGTATGCTTTTGCCTCGTTAAACTTGAGACATAGTGCAATATGGCATTCTATTTTCTTGGATCATGTTTCGAGTTTCATTTATTTTTTTGAGCTAGAGAAGGGGAGAGCTAGCTACGTTTTGTATTGACACGCCCCGTGATTAAGCTTGCTCGTTTTTATCTCTTTGTTGTTTATTCCCCAGAAATTCCCTTCGGTTAGCCCCGTCCCTAGCCTAACGTTACAACCTTTCAAGTCCTACTTGACCTCGCTTAGCCTCGGTTTGGCCTCGATTAGTGGAGATTCTTATGAAGTATGAGCCTATAGTGTAGTCGCAATGACCTAGCATCCATAATCCAAACCGGTAAACCGTGGTAAATGTAGGAGAAGCTATTCACACACACACATCCCATTTGCTTGATAAGGTATGGTTAAGTTGCATGCATTTACTCATTTACTTGTCGGTTATCATTGATATGTGATTGGCTTGACCTACGCGTATAACGTTGAATCTTTGGTTTCTTTTAAAATGCTCATTTTGCTCGAGGTCGAGCAAACGCTAAGTGGGGGTGGTTGATGAGAGTCAACTTCACTATGCTCCGGTGCATGTTTTAGTCCTCATTTACGACACTTTTGGCTTGGTTTGGGTAGTTTTAGACCGTTTATAGGGCGAAATCACATTGAGCATTCACTATGAGGTAAACCATCAAATAGATGGAAAATCTCACATTTTCACGATGTTTTGGCCTTTTACGAGCCATGTGTTTCTTGCGGAATTACGCTCGATATGTTGTTTGGTATGTGAAATGCAGGAAATAGGTGACTCGTATACCCGGAAGTTGAGGCATGAGGCTTAGAAAGATGAAACCGAAGCTCGGGGATGGAAAAGTTGAAGAAAAAAAGCTTAAATTCACAACTCTGCATTCTTGGTACTTACCGAAGTCATCTTGGTGGTCACCAGAACTCACCATATGTTGGGCAGAATGTACAGAAATCTCGGTAGTTACCAGACTATTCTTGGTGCTTACCGAGATTTCTGCAGAATTTATAACTGTGTTTTTTGAGAGGAAAAAAGACAGTTTTTTCTCACCCAATTCCACACACACTCTCTTAGACACTCCTCTACCCTTTTAGGTCGAAATTTCCCCCTCTCTCCCTGAGATTAGCTCTTCTTTCACTCTTTTCTCTTAGATTAAACACAATTTATCTTAGATTCAAGCTCTCTTTATTGGATTTTGCATTTTGGATCTCCTTCTCCACCAAGTGACATGGGTGTTGATGGAGCTTGATGTAATCACAACTTCTCTGTGATTTTGGTAATTAATAGCGTCTCTCTTCTTGTTTTATGGCTTTAATCCTTTCCTTGATTGTTATTTCTTGTTTTGTGATGAGTAGCTAAACATCTCATAGTCAAATCATGTGAAAATTGAAGAAATCACCCTCTAATTGATGAAATTGGGAATGGGTAGTGTTTAATTGTTGTTATATTGATGAATTCATGTCTTAAAACTTGTTATCAATGCTTGAATTGGACTGTACACCTAGTTCATGAACAAACACACCACTTTTATAAATGTATGTTGCGAAGGGGTGAGGGAAAAGAGGTTTTAAGATCATTCTTTATAATCAACTGAGTTGTTTAGATTGATTAGGGAGTGAGGTTCAATCGGTTGTGAAATCGGGCAACTCTAGCGTTAATCTTGTTTCGGTCAATTAAATTTTTAAAGGCGGACTGTTGAACCGGGCAAAGGGTGTTCGATTGTTGTGTGGCGTTGTACACTAGCTTAGGAGTTTGCACCCATGAATGAGTCGATATAAGTAGAGGTTGGTAGGTTGGTTAATCCCATTCCCGAGCTAATCGATTAGAGGGGCGAAAGTAATCAATTGGATCATGGTTTGGCTATGTTTCTCTTTATATCTCTTCTTATCCTTCATTTACATATCGTTTTAGTGTAGTTGAATACTTGAAACATCGTGGTTGACCTAAACAAAATCCGAAGACGACTTTGGTATTCGATAAATTCTTCGTGGGATACGACCTTGCTCGCTACTATAGTGCATCCGACTCGGTACCCTGCCGATTAAAGTTGGACCGTCACTATTTTGGCCATCAGCAATGAGTTCGGGTATTTCAGTATCCTATAGTTCCCAAAGTGTCGAAAATGATCAAAAAGGAGTTTGGATGGTTTGTATAGTAAAGAAGATGTGGTACGTGTTTGGATTATGTTCACTCGTACTTCTTTTCTCCAGTTTCCCAAATTACCCTTTTCGATTAACCGAATTTACCCTAGCCTAACGTTATAACCATTCAAGTCCTGCTGGACCGTGTTTAACCTTGGTTAGTCCCGATTAGTGGAGATTCTGGGAAGGGCAGGATTGTGTAAAGTCTTTTGTCCGGTATTCCAAGCCCGAAATCGTATTAAGCATAAGACGTCGTCATTCAACACACACTCACTCCGTGTCATGATCTAGTAGAGTCAAAGTAATGCATTCACTTAACTAAGTTCTTTTCACCTCGATATTTTGAAATGCATGCATGTTCCGTTGATTCCTTGGTATTGTTTGAACGCCTAATTTACTCGAGGACGAGTAAAGGCTAAGTGTGGGGTGGTGATAGGAACTAACTTTACAGTACATTTCTGTACAGTTTAGCCCACGAGTATCACATTTCTGGCATGTTTTGGGTAAGTTCAGACCCTATTTTGAGTATTAAATGAGGTTTTATTGCACGGCGAGTGACTGTCGGTTTTCCGTAAACTCGACCTTATTTTAGCATTTTATACTGCTTTTCCCGAGCACCCGTAGTTTGCGGGGTTATGCGTTGCTTGTTGTTTTCATATGGATGCAGGACTAGGGTGTCTCGAGAGCCCGAAGGCGAAAGTATGAAGTTTAGACGTGCCTTGAGGCGAAACACGGAGGTTGAAGGTGAAAAAGTGAAGATTTTGGGTCACATGGGTCCGACGCCCGTCTGGACACCTTGACGTGCGTTCGATGGCTGTCCGGACGGAAAAAACCTCTCTCATCCGGACGGCTAACTCTCTGGAAAATGGATTCTTGGCTGCAAAAGTTTGTCCGGACGAGACAAGGTGTTGTGTCCGGACGGCTAACTCTGAAATTGGGAAAACTTTGATGAAGAATTCGTCCGACGGACGATCCAAAGATCCGGACGGACAAGAGCATTTCATCCGGACGGACATCTATGCATCCGTCCGGACACTGAAAAATCAAGAACGATCCAAATTTGACATGGCGGATATCCGTGCGGACGTAAGACTTTCTATATAAAGCTGCCTCATTTCTCACGGCCATAGCGAAAAATAAGGGAGATAATATTAGATAGGTTAGGCGATTTGGGCGATTTTCTTCGTTTCTTAGAGTTAGAATTAGTGTTATATATCATTAGAATCCTCTTTCGATCTTCTCTTTGAACCTCTAACTTTTAGCTTCGATCTGTAACATTTCAAGTGACAAGATTTGTTCTTTTGGAGCTCGAATTTGGTAGTTCTTCAAGTAATCGAAATGGGTATGTTTTCTTGTTGTTTTACTATTGTTGTGATGTTTTTCTTCCGTTTGTATTGTTTAGATTCGATTATGAGTAGCTAGATTTGTCGTATGGTCGAACCACGTGAATGCGGGTGAAACACCATTAGAGAGATGAACCGGGAGGTAGTGTAGCGCGTAATTTAACGTTCTAATCGATAATCCACATCACGAAACTTGTTTTGATTGTTTTAATAGCTTTGAATGAGATTGACAACCTTGTTCATTGTTGCACACACGTAGCTTATAAATGTATGTTGTTGCGGCGACATGTGGGAACGGGGTTTCGGGACCGTAGAAGTTTTGGGCTTGAAAGGTAGTCTGACACCTACCCGTGTACTAGATTGACGCCTTAGTCATCAAGTCCAGTTCCAATACGGGGTTTGTCCTATGAGTTATCGTTAGACGGAAAGGTAGAGTAAGGCACACTCCCGGGGCAATCTTTCTGAGGGTAAAGTAATCCGCTGAAACGTAGTTCGGCCATACCTCTTTTAATTGTTTAGAATTCCGAGTAGTGTAATCTTTCTTTTATGCAATAGTATAACTTCATATCTATCTGTTTGACCTGAACTGAGTGCTAAGTCAACTGTGGTACTCAAAAACCAATCTCTGTGGGTTCGACCTCGGACTTCTCAAGCACTATCCTACAATCAACCCGGTCCACTGCCGGTTAGAAAGTAGATTTTGCTAAGGTTTTGAGTTTTTACTTGATCGACCGGACCTAGAAAATCCGCTTATCATCTGGCATGGGTGCAGTGAGGGTCATGTGCAAGAAATAGAACATGTATCTTCTGTAGATGTAGGAGGACCTATTCATCAACGTTCATGGCATAAATTCTTTGATCTGTAGTTGACTGGCTGAATACTGAAATCGTCATTGGAAGAGCCACCGAGTATATTAACGCTTAAACATTTTCCCTCTCACTCGAAGTACATATACTTACAAGATGATACTCCCCCCCTGGATTTTTCCGCTGCACTATCACCCTTAGAGGAGGAGAAACTATTACGACTACTAAGAGAGCATAAGGGAGCATTCGGGTGGACTATTCCGGATATTCGAGGGATAAGCCCCTCTGTTTGCTTGCATAAGATTTCCGTAGATCTAGAAAAGAAAGCGGTTGCTCAACCTCAGAGAAGGTTGACACCCTAATTGAAAATTGTTGTTAAGGAATAGATTATAAAGATGGTGGAAATGGGAATCATTTTCCCAATTTCAGGTAGAGTAGGTGAGCTCGATTCATGTGGTGCCCAAGAAAAGAGGAATCATTGTCCAACCAAATGAGTTTGATGAGTTGATCCCTGTTAGACTGATTACTGGACATCGAGTTTGCATTGATTTCAGGAAACTAAACGACGCGACTCGAAAAGATCATTTTCCTTACTATTCATTTCCACAACATTACCTGATCCCTGTTAGTCGGAACATTTGCATACATTCGCATGCCCTTCGGACTTTGTAATGCGCCAGCCACATTCCAGAGGTGCATGATGTCATTATTTGCGGACATGGTGGAATATTTCTTGGAAATATTTATGGATGATTTTTCTGTCTTTGAAGATAGATATGTTGAATGCTTGGATCATTTGAGCAAAGTTCTTAAGAGATGTGAAGAGACCAACCTTGTACTTAATTGGGAAAAGTGTCATTTTATGGTTACTGAAGGAATAATGTTAGGTCATAAGTTTTCAAAAAAAGGAATGGAGGTGGCCAAGGCTAAGATAGAGGTAATAGAAAAGTTACCACCTCTCACGAACTTGAAAACGCTGCGAGCCTTTCTTGGCCACGCAGGATTATATAGGAGGTGCATCATGGAATTTTTGAAGATCTCTATACCATTAACATAATTGCTTGCAAAGGACGTGTCTTTTGTCCTTGGAGAGGAATGCAATGAGGCATTCAACAAATTAAAGTGAATGTTGGTAACTGCCCCAATTCTGGCATTACCAGATTGGAATAAACCCTTCGAGCTAATGTGTGATGCAAGTGATATAGCTGTTTTAGCAGCCCTAGGCCAAAGAGAGGACAAAATCTGTAAACCAATCTATTACGCCATTCGTACCCTCAACAGTGCCCAGAGAAATTACACGACGGCAGAAAAAGAACTCTTAGCTGTTATATTCTTATTCGACAAGTTTAGATCTTATCTGGTAGGATCTAAAGTCACTGTTTTCATTGACCATGCAGCTTTGAAGTATTTTCTGACCAAGCAAGATTTCAAGCCGAGATTATTAAGATGGATTCTACTCCTAGAGAATTTTGATGTGGAAATTAATGATAAGAAAGGTTCTGAGAATCAGGTGGCTGATCACTTGTTGAGATTAACACTGTAGGAAGAAGAGCAAACCACTGAGATTGAGGAGTATTTCCCTGACGAATGACTTTTCGCCGTCTCAGTAGTAGCTCCAGTCGAATCTCAGCCAAGACATAATACATCAAGAGTGGGAATGGTATACCCTGTGTTTGCGAACATTGTGAATTATCTTGCAGAAAGATACCTACCACCGGAATTCACAAGTATGGACAAGAAAAAGTTCTTCATGGACTTGAAGCATTATTATTGGGACGATCCCTACTTGTTTAAGATGTGCTATGATAACATTCTTAGGAGATGCGTCGATGATGACGAGATTGAAAGTATTCTGAACCAATGTCACTCAAGAGAAGTTAGAGCCCACTATGGGCCTAATAAGACAACAGCAAAGGTACTGCAGTGTTGGTTCTATTGGCCGACGATATTCAAATCTGCTTATGAGTTCACCAGAGCATGTCATTCTTGTCAAATGACTGGTAATATTTCTAAGCGGAACGAAATACCACTGCAAAGTATCCTTGAGGTCGAGTTGTTCGATGTATGTGGAATTGATTTTGTTGGACCTTTCATGACTTCAAAATATAATCGTTACATTCTGATAGCATTCGACTATGTTTCTAAATGGGTGGAGGCGGAGGCCTCACCTACAAATGATGCCAGGGTTATCCTGAGATTCCTTAAAAAAACATTTTGACGAGGTTTGGGGTGCCGAGGGCCATAATTAGTTATATAGGGAGTCATTTCTGTAATAGATTATTTGAAAAGTTTATGATGAAGTATGGGGTGCGGCATAAAATTGAAGTAGCATATCACCCTCCCGACAAGTGGACAAGTGGAGGTTAAGAATACAGAGATCAAACGGATTTTAGAGAAAACTATAAATCACACAAGAAAGGATTGGTCTTTTAAATTAGACGATGATCTATGGGCGTACAGAACTGATGATAGGACCACCATTGGGATGTCACCATACATGATAGTTTTTGGAATATCATGCCATTTTCCGGTTGAGCAAGAGCATCGTGCCCTGTGGGCAACTAGGTTCTTAAACATGGACTAAGGCTTAGCCGGAGAAAAGAGATTATTAGAGTTGAATAAACTTGAAGAGTTCAGATTGCAGGCGTATGAGAATGCCAAGACTTATAAGGAAAGAACGAAGTACCAACACGACAAAAGGATTCTGAATCACACCTTTAAAGTTGGAGATAAGGTGTTGGTATACAATACGCGTCTTCGTCTTTTCCCTGGAAAGCTGAAATCCAGATGGTTTGGACCATATGTCGTTACAAAAGTCTTCAATTCGGGTGCGTGTGAAGTAAAGTATGAACACTTTGGCAGGATTTACACAGTGAATGGCCATAGGCTGAAACATTACCTAGAGCGCAGTTATGATGCCGAGTTGGATGTCTTTATGTTGGACGATCCGATTTACGAGTGAAGGAGCCTTATGAGTATAGTCAAGCAAAAGACTATAAATTTAGAACAATTTATATACCTAAACCCTAAACCCTAAACCCTAAACACTAATACGTGTTGGTTCTCTCTCTCTCTTGAGAGTTTTTCTCTCTCTTTTGTGAGAGTTTTCTCTTCTTCTTCTCCCTGTTGCTGTCTTTTTCGTCCTCCTTTCTGCTCTTCCCCTCTTTGCATGCCCTTTTCCTTGCTCTTTTTTCACAATCGGTCCTTCCCACCAGTTTCTCCATCTCCCTTCCTACCTTTTGACATGGCTGAAGACTTGGAACAAAAGCTCTTGAATTTCAATTTCTCTGACATTGAAAGCTCCGGGGTCTCTCTTCCTCAGGAGATAACTAAAGCGGCTGAAGAGGAATGCCTAAGAAGTGTTGTTATAAAGGTCTACTCAGAAAAGGCTGTGAATTTTTGAGGTCTGGAGAATGTGCTGATGATTATTTGGAACTTTACGAAAGGGTTTAAGATAAAAGGTCTAGGAGCAAACAAATTCCACATTTTCTTCACATGCATGGAGGATGTTGATAGAGTCTTGGTGGGTTGTCCTTGGTTTTATGATAACTACCTGATCGTAATGAAGCAGTGGAGAAAGGGAATTGAAACGGATGCAAAAGCGTTCAATTTTGGGCCTATATGGATTCAATTGTGGAACTTGCCGGCTGAATGGTTCACTATTTCTGCTGCGAAATACATCTGTGCTTCCTTCGGGAATGTTATTGTAGCTAAAAAACCTTCATCAGGTCACATGCAGGGCAGGATCATCAGATGTTTGGTTGAGATAGACTTTACTAAGCCTCTCTTGAGGGGAATGTTTGCAAATCAAGGAGTAGACAAAGTTTGGGTCAATTTTAAATACGAGAACTTGGCTTTCTTTTTTTTTTATTGTGGCCTGGTGGGGCATGCATCAAAATCTGCTATACTAAGGTGGTGGATTTGAGAAATGGTCTACATAAGGATGATCAATTTGGGCTGTGGCTTAAGGCACCAAATTTTAGGGGGGGTGGTTCAGTTACCAGTCATATAAGCTCCAAACCCAAGGTTAAAGAGAGGACACCTGCTCTTCTTGAAGAAGAAATATTAGGTACCCCCACATCTTTTGAAGTAGGAAAGCCTTCCCATTCCTCTAAACCCCCTGGTGCTAATCCTTCTATAGCTGATGTATACAATCTATCTTTCTCTGCTATCCTTCTAGAAGTTTTGAATAGGGGTTTCCCTCTTTTAAGCCCTCAATCTGGGGCTGTTTTTGGCTCTTCTAGCACACCTAATTCCCCTTTCCTGTTGGGGTGGAATGGGGGCCCTAATGTTGAAAAGAATGACGACAATATTGTTATTTCTGAGGTCAAAGATGCTATGGTTCCTGATGTCTAGTTGCCTGATGCCAATTCTAGTCAAAACCTTTCAAGATCTGTTGCTGATGTGGATAATAATGTAGTTACTGTCTCTGCCTCAAATAATCCTGTGTCACTTGATCATACGTTGGATAGTACTGGTGCTTCTCCGGTCGCACAACTTTCTGCTTCTGGTGCTGATACTAATACCTCAAATAACTCTACTTCTATTGAACAAAATTTAGAGGATACAAGTGGTTCTTCCACTACTATTCAGCTCCCTACTGTTAGGAACATGTTATTATGTTTTGATGATGGCCATACTAGCTGTTATAGCAAGCCTGAAATAAGTTAGAATTCTCTGTATAAGTCTTTACTTAGGGTCTGACAAGTTGTATAAGTTAAGTCTGACAAGTATTGTACTAGTTGGTAGGATGGCAAAGCAAAGACAGATATTCGGCAGAGTGAAGCCAGCCAAGCACCAGCAGAGAGGTAATGAAGACTTTATGGTCTGACTTATAACCAAGGAAGTCTGTGATGACCTTGGATAAGTCTAAGTTATGTTTTAAATGATAAAACTCAAATGTTCAAATATGGTGTACACTGGTCTCACCCAAATCAAGGATCAGTGAAGTTCAAAGACTCTCCAAATACTAGAACAAAGAAGGAAACAGTGAATCGGCTGAGTAAACTGATTTTCGGCAAAGAGAAAACAAAACAACGAAGAAGAAGTGACGGCTAAGTCAGTAGGCTCACTCGACCATTCTAGAAACGGCAAAAGACACCTACAAGGCCAGAATTGATATACGATGAAGATTCAGAAGATCATGCATTAAATGCTCAAATCATTTAAAGGATCAATCAAGGACGGATTATCTGCTATACATTTGAAGAAAGAATCCGATCACTGAAATTAAGGAAAATACAATTAAGGGGGAATCAAGAATAAAATCAAGGATTATTCCCTCATTAATATAGCCAACGGACGGAATTTCAAAAACGAAGGTATTCAAGGCTATAAATAGAAGGCATTGACAGAAAAAGAAAATAACAATCAAGAAAGAAAAATCTAGCAGAAACTCTGTCAATTTGAAAAGCCTTCTCTCTGAAATTACAAGGATACATCTAGTGATCAACTCAGACTTCAAAGCTACAAAGTCATACTCGAATCGAGGATTGATCAAGCAAGTGTGTGAATCACATTCACATCAAATCAAGCAAGCCAATCGAGGCAATCTGAGAAGGAGTTGAATCTGTGATAGCCGTTGAAGGATCTTGATCTTAAGGAACAATGAAGGGAAGATCAATCACCGGAGCCGCTGCAGCCAAGGAGTGATAGTCTTGTAGATTGTGAAGCTTGGGAAGCCAAGGACAATCATACTATTGTATCTGTGAAAACAATAGTGAATTCCTCCAATCATCACGGAAGAAGAGTGGATTAAGGGATTACACCACCTGAACCACTATAAGCCTTGTGTCAATTTAATTTCTCGCAATTTACTTTACAAACATTCATTTAATTTGCATACATCATAATTTGCATATGTGTCTCGTCGAACCGATTTGAAAACAATACAAGAAGAAGGGACTTATCCACGCCCAAAAGCTTTTAACTAGAAGAAGAAAAGTTTTTGAAACTCCACTATAGTCATTCACCCCCCCTCCCTCCGACTATAGTTTCACCTTCTTTGGGACCAACAATTGGTATCGGAGCAAAGGTGTTCTAGTATCGTAACCTGCTCGAGATCTAATTTACAGTAACAAGGAGATCACATATTTTCAAAGTAGTTTTCAAATCTGAGTTTTTCATTCACTGTCATTTATATCTTCAATTGAACTGATGGATTCCTCAAACTTCTTGTCAAAAGTACCTGTTTTCAATGTTAATAATTTTGATGAATATAAAATAAGAATGTTATCTCATCTTGCAGCAACTCATGAGGAGATGCTGGATGTAATCAACGACGGCCCAATCATGATCACTACTGTGGTAGGCACAGGAGCAGATCAAGGAAAGGAGATAAACAAACCCAAGAAAGATTGGACCAAAGATGACAGGAGAAGAGCAAACCTAGACTTTGTAGCAAAAGATATGATCTTAAAGACTCTGCACAACAACATGTTCATGAGAATAAAGGATTGCAAAACAAAGAAAGCGGATGTGGGACAAGTGGCACTAATCAATGAAGGATCTGAAGCAGTCAAAGAAAATAAACTATCTGTTGCAAAACAGAACTTTGAAAATTTCAAGATGAAGGCAGGTGAATCCATTGATCAGATGGACAACAGATTCTCAAGCATCATCAGTGAACTGCAACAGCTTGGTCACACATATCCCCAAAAAGAAGGATGCTTGAAGATCTTGAGAGGACTACCTGAAAGATGGAAGATCATAACATCAGTAATCAGAGTAACAACAAATCTTTTCGCTTTCTTGTCAATTACAAACTCTACTCTTGATTCTTTCTATTGCAAACTGAAATTCATTTCCAAAACTTCTCTCCTCTTCTGGGATCATCCTCCACAAACACCCAAGCTGGATATGAAAAATCGATTGCCACGGGATCCTTCTTTCAAGAAGAACACTACTTGAAACTGTGTGGAAATGACGAAAGATGCCAAACGATTAGCGAGAGTTGCAAAATCCTAAAGCTATCAACCTTCCTCAATCCTCCTATCACCGAGGTTTGCTATGAAAGTCTGATTTCTTCGAAATCTCGCACAATACGTGCATGGGCTCCTCTTTGAAGAAGGTGACGAGTGGGAAGAAGACAAGATTGTAGCATCTGTCAACGGAAAGGAAGTGACGATTACGAAAAAGGTAATTCACAAACATCTCATACTTTCCAATAAAGGTCAAGCAAAAGTGACACTTGTATCACAAAACTTGGATGATTTCAGGCAACAATTGCCAAACGGCAAACCCAGGGATCCACAAAGGTCAACTGCTTGAGATCTGCTTTAAAGAAACCATTCAATGAGTTCGATTACCTAATTGGCAAGACCATTGAAGGAAAATTGGGAGCAAATAATGCAATGACAAATCGAAATGAGGTGATGGGAATCATCTACAATAATCTGCAATTCAACTGGGCAAAATACTTCTTTCTAAGACTCAAAGAGCAAATCCAAGGTGAAGAAAAAGCAAAGCAAACAAGGGGACAAAAGAAGGAAGACAAAGAAAGGACAATTGGGTAAAAAGTCATATGGTATTCGATTTACACTATTTTGTTGCAATGTCTCAAAGTCCCCACAAGATAAACTCCACAAATCGCATGAATCCAAAGTCATGTTTACTTATCTTAAACAACAACGAAGGAAGGAGAAGGGAAGAGAAAGAAACCTACACGCAGCACCACCGGTCAAAGAAAGAAACAAAAGATTCAAATAAGTCTTGAAAAGACCGACTTTGCACAATTGATTGATGAAGGAGAAGAGGAAGAAGGTTCGACCTTTGAAGCGAGCAGAATGAAAGAAGAAGAAATCGATGGGGATCAACAAAGATCCTAATAAAGAAAACACTTTGGAGATGATGAGGAATCATCTCCGGAAGAAGTCAGACAATTGACCGCAAACGATATAGATGATCGAATTGCGTAATATCTTGAGTGGAAGGAAGGTGATTCCAAACAACGACTTCAAGACTCGGATCACATGCTTGCCAAGAAGCATGGCTATTTGACTTTCTCGGGAATCACAACTCGGTAGGTGTACTTGATGAATCACCTCTATGGGAAATGGTTGATGCGACCAAGGCAAAAGCGCCTGCATCTCTGGGAGACAAAGTGATGACTCAGAAGATGATGGGGATGATCATGATCAAGATGATGGTGATGATCATGATGATAATGATCATGATCAGGATGATAATGATGATCTTGATCAAGACAGAGAAGAGAACTCTCCTGCACCAGATGCAATTGATGACACCACTCTTCTCCGTACATTTATGAAAACACAAGCCTCCGGTAAGTCTACATCTCCAAAGAAAGACATCCACTCAACCGCCTGCTGCAGCCGCCGTTCCGACAACAAAGAAACACATTGTGGACACTGGCTCAGCTGCTGCCACTCCAGTCAAGACAACCCCCGGAATAGAAATAAGGGAAACAGCAGCTCAAGCCACACCAGCATACACATCTACCCAAATACTTGAAGATCTAGATGTACATGCAGATGTCACTCAACATCCAGACAAGGGACAGCAGACAGATCCAGAACCAGCTGAAACAAGGCAGAAAATCTCTCAGCTGAACACTGGCATTACAAATGAAACTTTTGAGAAAGCGGCAGACTTGCTAGCTGAAGAATTGGAACAGCAAGCAATGTATCTCAGATCTATGACTTCAGCTTTTAATGACAAAAGCTCCTCCATTGAAAACAAGTTTCGTGCCATTGCGAGAATACATTGATGCACAAAATATTGTTGTTCAACAACAAGGAGATCTCGATGAAGCAACTCAACATCAATATTACCAATACTTGCAGGCCTCGTGCAACTCATCTCCCAAGAAAGCGAATCACCGCGCGGTAGCTTTTGGGACTAGACTTGGAGTGTCAATGAGAAATTGAATGATCACAACAAAAGATTCACTTCCATTGAATCAAAACTTGACTCTCTGATTGGAACGGCAGAGGCCACCAATAGCATCCTACTCCACCAAAGGGATGATGCTGCCAAAAAGGGGGAAAACCAGGATAAGCCTGAAGGATCAACAATCAGACCCCCAAACTTCACTGAAGAACAACTGAGGGCAAGGGACAGAGAAATAAGAATCAGAAATGAAGCAGAAGAACAGCAAAGAAGGGTCAGAGAAGAAAGGGAAAAGGCCCTAAAGGAACCCTGCATTGGATTTCCTCACCCTATGCAAAGAAGAGATGATGATAGAGATAGATCCGGCAGACAGCAAAGGCCTAGATCCAGCCAGCAAAGAGGATCAGCCAGTCAACACAGACTCAGCACCAGAGGAAAAACCAGCTGAGGTAGCAGCAGCTCCAGATATACTGAGGAGCACAGGACTTACACATCGTCACCAAAGCAAAGCGAGAATATGATGCGGATGTCTTGGACCATGTAAGAGAATTTTTCAGTAGTACAAGAAGGTCTCTATCCTCACTCCTCACAAGATGAAGCCTGGCTGATTGGCTAAGCTATCAGGATGAAAAGATGAGAACCGATATGGCCAAACTTTACAATAAAGTCAAAAGAGAATTTGCACTTCTCAAACAAGCCAACAATAAACCAAGCTCACCATACCACTATCTCAAAAAGACCGGAAGACTTGCCAAATTTGAAAAGCAAGAGGAATTCAAATATATGGCAAAATTCTTCAACCCTATGGGAGAATGGAAAACAGAGCAAAGTGGAGTCTCTACAAAAGCCTCAAGTTTGAAGATTCACATATTGCCGAGGCTAGGGAAAGACTTGAAAAATATTTTGGAGAACCTAAGGCAAATGAGACCATGCCTGATTTCAATGTACTCTTTGCCAAAAGAGTTTTTCAGTGTGTATCTGAATACACGACTTTGGCTTATTGGAAGTGGAAGTTTCAGTGTTGACTGAAAGACATGGAAGAGGTTCAAACTACGAAATTCAAGAGGTACAAGGCTGAATTGAGCAAAATGTAGTTTGTAACACTTGAATAAAGTCTTAGAAATTATTACCCTTCGATGGATGAATAAAATTGTTGAACTTTTTATCTCATTGTGTATTATGAAAATCTTGATTACTTATGTTCAGGCTTATGAGGGTTTTGGCATCATCAAAAGGGGGAAATTGTTAGGAACATGTTATTATGTTTTGATGATGGCCATACTAATTTATTATAGCAAGCCTGAAATAAGTTAGAATTCTCTGTATAAGTCTTTACTTAGGGTCTGACAAGTTGTATAAGTTAAGTCAGACAAGTATTGTACTAGTTGGTAGGATGGCAAAGCAAAGACAGATATTCGGCAGAGTGAAGCCAGCCAAGCACCAAAGAGAGAGGTAATGAAGACTTTATGGTCCGACTTATAACCAAGGAAGTCTGTGATGACCTTGGATAAGTCTAAGTTATGTTTTAAATGATAAAACTCAAATGTTCAAATATGGTGTACACTGGTCTCACCCAAATCAAGGATCAGTGAAGTTCAAAGACTCTCCAAATACTAGAACAAAGAAGAAACAAAGAAATCGGCCGAGTAAACCGACTTTCGGCAAAGAGAAAACAAAACAAATGAAGAAGAAGTGACGGCTAAGTCAAGAGGCTCACTTGACCATTCTAGAACGGCGAAGAGACACCTACAAGGCCAGAATTGATATACGATGAAGATTCAGAAGATCATGCATTAAATGCTCAAATCATTTAAAGGATCAATCAAGGACGGATTATCTGCTATACATTTGAAGAAAGAATCCGATCACTAAAATTAAGGAGAATACAATTAAGGGGGAATCAAGAATAAAATCAAGGATTATTCCCTCATTAATATAGCCAACGGACGGAATTTCAAAAATGAAGGTATTCAAGGCTATAAATAGAAGGCATTGACAGAAAAAGAAAATAACAATCAAGAAAGAAAAATCTAGCAGAAACTCTGTCAATTTGAAAAGCCTTCTCTCTGAAATTACAAGGATACATCTAGTGATCAACTCAGACTTCAAAGCTACAAAGTCATACTCAGAACTGAGGATTGATCAAGCAAGTGTGTGAATCACATTCACATCAAATCAAAGCAAGCCAATCGAGGCAATCGAGAATGAGTTGAATCTGTGATAGTCGTTGAAGGATCTTGATCTTAAGGAACAAGAAGGAAGGAAGATCAATCACTGAAGTGCTGCAAGTCAAGGAGTGATAGTCTTGTAGATTGTGAAGCTTGGGAAGCCAAGGACAATCATACTATTGTATCTGTGAAAACAATAGTGAATTCCTCCAATCATCACGGAGAAGAGTGGATTAAGGGATTACACCACCCCTGAACCACTATAAGCCTTGTGTCAATTTAATTTCGCAATTTACTTTACAAAGATTCATTTAATTTGCATACATCATAATTTGCATCTGTATGCATCTAAACCGATTTGATAACAATACAGTAAGAAGGGACTTATCCGCTGCCCAAAAGCTTTTAACTAGAAGAAGAAAAGTTTTTGAAACTCCACTATAGTCATTCACCCCCCACCGACTATAGTTTCACCCTTCTCTGGGACCAACACCTACTTCTAACATTCTTGCTAATGAGTCTGGGATTCTTGCTCCTGCTCTACCTCCTTATATCAGTTATCCTACGGACCAGGATACTGCTGCTAGAAATTTCTGGGCCAAAAGAAAATTATCCTCTGTCAACTGTTTCCATTCTGATGTCTCTGTTGAACCTGACTATAAGAAACCTTGTCTCATGGATGGGGTGGAGGAAGCCAGCCCTAAATGGCTCCCACCCCAACAATGAGGATGCTGGTGTGGAATTGTCAAGGCTTGGGGGGATCCTTGGCAATTTCCCATCTTGAGGAGGTGTGCAAACTCCACTCCCCTGATGTTATTTTCCTTAGTGAAACAAAAAACAAAACTCTTTTCCTTAGAAAGGTCTGTAGAAAGCTCAAATTCCAGGATTTTTGTGTTGTAGATCCGGTCGGTCTTTCTGGTGGATTGGCTCTGATGTGGCAGCAAGGTATTTCTATTACTTCTATCTTCACCACTACTTGTACCATTGAGTTGAACTTTTTTGATCCTGCCATAAATGCTCCATGGTGGTTTGTGGGTGTTTATGCTAGTCCTAACCCTTCTATGAGGAGAGATTGTTGGGCTTTTTTATCGGATAGACTCAGGCTGTGGGGTGATCTGTTTATTATTGCTGGTGACTTCAATGATGTTCTTTCCCCCAGTGAAAAGCTTGGTGGTGCCGCGAGATCTGAAAGCTCTTGTCGAGATTTCAGAAATTTTGTTTCTAGGAATTCTCTCTATGATTTGGGTTACCAGGGGCAATTTTGGACCTGGAGAAGAGTTAATGGGGGTCAGATAACCACTTTTGAAAGGTTGGACAGGTTTCTCTGCTCTCCTTTTTGGTTGAATCTCTTTCCCAGGGCTGTTTGTAAGCATATTTTTTCTTTTGCATCTGACCATTGTATGCTTTTAGGGGATACTAACCCTCTTAATTCTAAAATTAAAAAGCCCTTTTTATTTGATCAAAGATGGCTTGATCTGGAGGGGTTTTCTGATGCTGTCCACTCTGGTTGGGGCACTTATTTTGTAGGCTCTAATATGTTTAGGTTTCTGATGAAAATTAAGGCTACCAGGGTGCAGATCCTTAAATGTAAAGGTAGTAACACTTTTAATGCAGCCAATAAAATTAAAAAAAACTCAAGTCTGATCTTGACAGGGCATCCTTTCTCAAAAGCTAATGGTATTGTGCTTGATAATCTTGCCTATGACTTGAAAGAGGCTTATAAAAGTGAGGAGTTGTTTTGGGCTCAAAAAGCTAGGGTTGGCTGGCTAAAAAATGGGGATAAAAACACTAGGTTTTTTCATGCTTCTGTGTCTAGTAGAAGAAAGAAGAACCTTATCTCATCCTTAAAAAAAGCAAGTTCAACAGGCTGGTGTCAATCAGTAGAAGACATTTCCTCTGAATTTGTTACTTATTACTCTAACTTATTTTCCTCTTCTGGTAATTTTTCTGATCTTAACAGGCACTTTGGTAACTTTGAGGCCAGGATTACTCCCTCCATGAACCAGATGTTAATGCTTCCAATTTCAGAAAAGGAGATCAGAAAAGCTGTTTTTGACATGAAGACCTACTCTGCCCCTGGTCCTGACGGTATGACCCCTCTTTTTTACAAGAAATTTTATAATCTCATCAAGCACGACCTGTTTTCTATGATTCAGGGGTTCTTTCATTCTGGCAGAATACTTAGGGAGTTAAATCAGACCTGTATCACTCTAGTCCCCAAACACCCCCACTCTTTTGAGGTCTCTCACTTTAGACCTATTAGCCTTTGCAATGTGTCTTATAGAATTCTTTCTAAAGTTTTAGCTAATCGTTTAAAGAAAGTGCTGGATATATGTATTTCCCATAATCAGTCTGCTTTCATCCCGGGAAGGTATATCACAGACAATTTTATTCTTGCTCATGAAATCATCAATGCCTTAATTCACAGCAAACCTAGAGGAGATAAGTATATGGCCATTAAAATTGACATGGCCAAAGCTTTTGATAGAGTCGAATGGCCCTTTATCAAATTTGTTATGGTGAAGTTGGGTTTTTGCAATGACTGGGTGGATAGAATTATGGAGTGTGTCTCTACTACATCCTTTTCTTTTGTTATCAATGGTGTCAGAACTGGCATGGTGGTTCCTTCTAGAGGCTTAAGGCAAGGAGATCCTTTATCTCCTTACCTCTTTTTGCTTTGTGTTGAGGGTTTGAGTCTTCTTCTTAACAATGCTGAAAGAAATGGCCTTATTCAGGGTGTAAAAATTTCCAGGTCTGCTCCCTCCATTTCTCACCTATTTTTTGCTGATGATAGTCTTTTGTTGTGTAAGGCTGATCCTTATCAAGACATTAACCTTTTGAACCTTCTTGAGACTTATCAATCTGGGTCTGGTCAGCTTATTAATCTGCAGAAGTCAGGCATATTTTTTGGCAAAAATGTGAATGATCAGTTACAATCTGTCATCCTGGATACTTTTGCTGGTATTAATGTGGCCTCTCATAGTAAGTACCTTGGGCTCCCTCTTATTATTGGAAGATCAAAAAAAGATGCGTTTAGATATGTCAAAAATACAATTTCTGCAAAACTGAGTTCTTGGGAGAATAATTTACTTAGCCAGGGGGGTAAGGAGATCTTACTCAAATCAATTGTCACTATGATTGCGTCCTACCCAATGTCTGTCCTAAAACTCCCTAAAGGTCTTTACAATGAAATGTCTGCCCTAATGGCTAAATTTTGGTGGGGAAATGAGGCTGAGTCAAAGAAGGGCATTCATTGGCTCAGTTGGAAAAAGGTTTGCCTGGTTAAAGGTCTGGGGGGCTAGGTTTCAGAGATTTCGAGGCTCTCAATCTTGCTTATCTTGCTCGGCAGGTTTGGAGAATCTTAAAGTTCCCCGATCTCCTTGTCTCTAGAGTCTTAAAGGCAAGATATTTCCCTAACTGCCCTTTGCTTGAGGCTCCTTGCTCTTCTAGTTGCTCTTATTTTTGGAAGTCCATCTTCTCTGTCTTCTCTCTCTTAAAAGAGGCCTCTTGTTGGTGTATTGGAAATGGGGAATTTGTGAGGATTTGGGAGGACAATTGGATGCCCAATAACCCGAACTGTAAACCCTTTACCTCTCACATTTCCTCCCATAATATCTTTTGGGTTAAGGATCTTATTTCGAATAGCTGCTGGAATGAGGATCAAATCAGAAGCATTTTTTGGCCAGTTGATGCTAATCAGATCTTGTCCTTGCCCTTGAGTGATTGCAATCATAGTGATTCCCTTGTCTGGAGGCCTTCTTCAAATGGGCTTTTTTCCCTAAAATCTGCATATTCTTTCTTTTTTAGTAAACTTAATCCCAATTTACTGCTGCCCGATAACTCTGTAAATGGTGCTACGTCTTCTAATATTTCTGATAAGTTTTGGAAATCAGTTTGGGCCCTTAATATTCCCAATAAACTCAAGCACTTCTTTTGGAAGTGTCTTAAAAACACTCTCCCTTGCAGGAGCAATCTATCCCATAGATTGAAATTCTCTAATATTCCCCCGTTTTGTTGTTTTTGTGGTGCTTCTGAGGAAACTATTGAGCATCTTCTTCTCTTTTGTCCTAGATCAAGAGATATCTGGTCTTGGTCCCCGGTGTTTTGGCACCTTTTTGACAATCCTGCTTGTGTGCTGACTTCTTGGTGGCATGCTGTTGTTAATGATGTCTCTTTTAACACCCTAAAAAATAAAATTGAGCGCACCATATTTATTTTCTGGCATATTTGGAAGTCAAGAAATGCTTGGGTGTTCAATCATAATTTTTGTGAATCTTCTGATGTTATTTTCATGGCTAATAAGGATTGGAGGGAGTCTCACTCTGCTAATTCTATTACTTTGGATTCTGATGCTTCTTGTAGTATAGCCTTAGCAGGCCACCAGTTACCTTCTCATATGGCTGATATTGATCCCTCTTCCTTGCAGCAAGCCACAATTTTGCAGACTGATGCTGCTTGGTCTGATTCCTTTTGGCGGTGGTGGTGGTGTCATTGCTTTTGACAAGAATTACAATCTGGTTGAAATCAGGGCCGTTCCTTTCACAACTTATGTTCCGCTTTAAGATCCGAAGGCGAGGTGGTGAGGTGGGCTCTGCGACTTGCTAAGAGTAAGGGTTGGGACAACTGATTATAAAAACGATTCCCTTATGCTTTGCCGGATGGTTCTTGGGGCCTGCACCCGTCCCCCGATATTTTGATGATTGTCAAAGATATTCAACACCTCATAAACTCTTTTGATGTTTGCAAAGATTGTACATATTAGCGGATCTTTAAACATTATTAGTCATAGAGTTGCAGCTTTTGCTAAAAACTTGTTACTCCAAATTTTGACCGTAGTTTCCTTCATGGATCAATAGCACTGTTCATGAAGAAGAGATAGCTAGGGCTCTGTAATCTTCTCCTTCTTTGTCTTTAATTTATCTTTCGTTTCGCTTTCAAAAAAAAAAAAAAAAATATATATATATATATATATATATATATATATATATATATATATATATATATATATATATATATATATATATATATATATATTATTTGTTGCTTTTATTTTACGTTGTTGAGTTAATAAAGTAGCATGCCAATCGCAAGGTTTTTTTCATATCTTTTGTCACCAGACTCTGGATATATGTGGTTTTTTCCTTCACGATTCTCGTATGATCCCCCGTACAAGTTTTCGTGTCCTGCGACTGTCAATAAAGAACGCAGTGGCTTAAACTGTTTTTGTGAATTCCTCGTGTATGGTCAATGACTGCCACCTTATTTTATTACTTCCCTTTGCATATAACTCAAAGTTTTTGGAGTGTTTTGCGACACAGGATGATGGAGCAACTAGGAACCAATTTACGACAATCCAGTTCCATGATTTATCAAGACACTTGGATAGCCAATTCCAGAGCTAAGTACCTTTTCTTTTCATTATTATTAGTCATTGGGGACACTGTCTATAATAAGTGGGGGTAAAGGGCGGTCATAGCTTATATTTGAAAAAGAGAATAATTTTGAAAAAAATTAAACACAATTTTTAGCATGTCTATTGCACGTCTTGAGTAAGGAATCGGTAGAAAAGGAGCCCAAGAACGATTTGAAGTTAATTATAGCATATTCAGTTTAGTATGGAAGAATGAACATGTGCTATGTTGCAAGAAGTAGTGACTTATTAATTGATATTTTGCCATTTGTATTCAAATTTCGCGCACATAATCTGGGTGAGAAGCATTTGGATGAGATGAAGAGTTATTTTAGACCGGGAATCGATACTTGCGGGTGGATTTACTTTAACCAATTGTTGTAAGATGATGGTAACAATCACGATGCCACAAATGGTAAAACGGCATAAAACAAGCTTGCAAGAGAAAGAGAGAAAATAAAGAGAGGAAATCTGCCAAAAAGAAAAAAATGATGATACGAAGAAAAAAAATGGGAAAAAGCAAGGAAATGTAGTGAGGCAACCAAACTCGGAGTGTAAGACGCACGACCCACGCATAAAATAAAGCAAACTAGGACCTTTGAGTAGTACTCGGTCCCCAAGTCTGCCGGCCTGAGAAAGGTTTCGTGTTGTTTGCCTAAGCTTGAAGGCAAGAAGTGTGTGTTTGCACAGTAGCAAGTTAAGATTCAGGGTCGCTATAACTTGATTCTTTTTCACGGATGCACTATCACGAAAGATTCATCACATGACATGTTGATGCTATGGTAAGTACTGATTAATGGGAAGCTTATGGATTGTTGCGTGTTGCATGTTCTGCCTGAATTCTTGATTGAATATGTGGCAATTGATGGGGATTTCTCGTGGAGGTACATTCCGCCTTGATACTCTTCTCGAGGACGAGCAGAAGGCTAATAGAGGGTAGTTCATGACGCTCAAAATGATACACCCTACGGCATCAACATTTCACCCATTCTAAGCTAAAAGTAGTAGTTTTCAACCATTTATATGAGCCACTCGTAGTGAATGTCATATGTTGGGTTCATAAGTCGAGTAATTTGCATTTAACACTTAGTTTCCCTGATTCGATATTATTTCATGTATATTGGACTATTTTCAGGTTACGAAGATTAAGCCAAGTACTGAGGACCGATTATGGGCCGAATTGGATGAAGAAACGGACCTAGGGTGTTCCAAAATTTTCAAATAAGTCAGCAGATGAGAAAAGGATGAAAATACCCACGCAGTTGCATGAGGCCTTGCCGCAGCCACAAGAATTCCAGAAGATTCGAAAACCGCATTTTCTTGGACGAAGGGTAGTTTTAGGTGTCAACAAGTCGGTTATAGGAATATAAATAAGTGGCACCAGCCATGAATTTCAATGTACAATTTTCCACAAGTCAAATACATTATATTCAATAAAAGTTCTCTTTTGTTCTTTTATTTTCTCCATGAGTCGCGGATTTGACTGATTCGTCGCCTAGGGAGCGATTCATGGAAGGTCTGCACTCGTCTTTGAGGGTATGAATTTCTGGCTTTCTAGATGTAGATCTGTCGTTCTTTTATAGTGATTAGTACGGTTTAATTCCTTATATAAGTTCTGCTAGGTAGTGGTTAGTTTATTTTACCCCATATATGTATAGATCTGAATCTTTGTTGAAGAAATCATGAAATAAAGGTTGTGTTCTTCATATCTACAACGGTCTTTATCGCTAGATCTGAATACCTAGTAAATACTAATTCATGATAATCAGCGCCAGCTACGTCTAATCGACGTATTTAAATTACATGTTTGTAACCTGATCAACTATATGCGTGTCATTATAAATTAACATGAAGGGCGATTAAGTGAAGTGTTAGTTTGGACAATGTCTAGATCGATCCTTAGGAACGTGCTAGTTAATCCACGATAGTTGTTTAGGGAGGTCTTCGGTCTTGAGCCAGCTAGTCCTAATTCTTATGGCATGTTAATTAATACAACCAACAAAAGAGGTTAATTGCACATAGCCATCTACTGTCCTTTCAATGGAAGTAGCGTAATATTATGGATTAGGACCCGTAGCAGTTAAAGATCTAAAATTTACCGATGGGGATGATTGATGAATGATATGGGGGAATAACTAATCACTCAAAGTTAGAACTAACCTTTATAAACTCAGTGGAGTATACTTGTGTTTGATCTTGTATGCTTATTGTCACCACTTTTACTTCTCTGTTCTATAGTTGGTCGTAGACCATAATCGTGACAATCAATCTAGATTAAAACGTATTTTTACAAGTCTCTGTGGGATTCGACCTTGACTCACCTGTACTCTGCTACGATAGACCTAGTCCTATTGCTAGTAGAAGCCCGTGCTAACACTGCGGGCGCAATCAGTACCTAGAGATCGATAAACTATGTCCCAATTATCACTTCAGTAATACTCCAACAGGCTAATTTATGAGAACATGCAACTAGTTGATCAGGCTAATAACATGTAAATTAAATCTGGATATCAGACGTAGCTAGTGCCGAACATCATGAAATATGATTTACTAGGTGGCTTGCTTCGGCAGTAAAGACCGCTTCCTAGGCGGGTCTGGCCAGCCCAATTTCATCATTTCTCCACAAAACGAATCGGATCTACTCATAACTGGGGAAAATGGTTTAATAGCTACATGGTAGGTCTAATACAAAAATTAAAACAAACTCATCACGAAATAATGAATCTACTAGAAAGCAGAAGAGTCATACCCTCAAAACGGAGTGTAGATCCTCCTCATATCGCTCCCTAGCTAGAAAATCCGTCGGATGTGTAACGAATACTCATAAGCAAATAATAAAAATAAAAAGAAAGAACTTTGATTGCATGAAATATGTAATAGTATTGGTGTGTGTTTACAAGTGGGCCTACTGCCCTTTATTTATATTGTTCCTGCCGACCTAGGTGCTTCTAGAAACCCTAAAACCTACTTCTCATCTAAGAAAATGCGTTAACTCTATCTTACAAAGTTGCCGCCGCGATTTTGTACTTTTTCACCGCCGACTTAGTCTTGGAATCTTCTGGATTGCCCGAGGCCCAATTCTTTAGTAGGTCCGCTCCACATTCCCTTTCTTAACACTCGGGCCACTCCGTTTCCTACAAATAGTCGATAGATACACGAAGTAATACCGATTCCAGGATTAATTATTATAAATACCAATTTCACGGCTCATGCCCCTGCAAATAGCATTTAACAGAAATGGCTCATATTTTATGGCCGGAATGATTAATTTTAGCTCATAGTAGGTGTAATGTTGATTCCGTAAGATAAAAAGATTTAATCGTCATCACCTCTCCTCTTCTATGATGATTGGAGGAATTCACTATTGTTTTTGTTGCACCGGTTAGAATAGTGTATGAGAGTCCTTGACACCCCTTACATGCTTCACTTTTTGAGTTATCAGTCCTTAAAAACTTCTCCAAGTTTCTTCAATTATCCAACTCTAATGTTCCTTCGAAATAAACTTCTAGCTATCACATCACAGCTCCTTGACAGTATCACTGCTTTGCCTTCATCTTCTTCACTGATTGTCTTCTATCCTTGACTACTCTCACAACATCACATATTTCAATCTCCTTTGGTGAATAACTAAATGGAGAGAGTAATGAATAATAAAGTTGATTCAAGGTTGATCATTTGCTGGATATGTCTTAGACGTATTGGATTTCGCTCAAGATTCAAGTTAAACCTTGATTGATTTTTTGAAGTTCTTGATTTTCTGAAGCTTGAATTTTATTGATGTAGCTTTAAAGTGCTTGAAAATCAAAGAGATAATGCATTAGTGTGATCTTAGTAGAATGAGTGTCGAATTTGACTGTAAGTCCCTATATTTATAGTTCAAGGCAATTCCCTGTTCTGACTGGATTCATCAAATCTGAATTCATCTTTTTCACGTCTGTATCTTCAAGTCTGATCAAATATAGAAGATTATTGATAATATAACAGTAATAGTTCTTTGTGAACTCTTCTCGTTATCTGAAATATGTCCATTATTTTAATTAGCCGTCGATTCAACATGATTTGATTTTTGAATGTTCCTAGTATAGATATATAAGGTCTTTGTCTTGTATAGCTGGTAAAATGCCCTAATTTTCAAATTTCTGACTCTATTGACTTCTGACATCAGGACCGTATTAAATTCTTGCTCAGCCTTAACCCATCTCTTTGCAGTTAACGTTAATATTGTCTATTCTTTACTTGATCAATCATAAGTTATCTTCATATCTGGACCATTGAGTCTTGACATTTCTATCATATATGATCTGCATTTTCTTTCGAATCTGATTCTTCCTGTCTAATCTATGCAATTGTTCTCTCTTTTTCCAATGTGAATTATCTTTTTATCATGTCTAAATCTTCAAATCCGAGCCTTCCCTTCGGAACTTTGTCATCTGAAACTTTAATCCATTGAATCTGATTCAACTATCAGATCTGTGTTCTGTCTTTCAGATCTGATCTTAATTTATCCGATCCTTTCGTTGTGTGAGATTAGAGTACACCATATTATTCTTTTCATCACATAAATATACTTCCAGTCATTGGAGACTTCTTTTTATGTAGCTTTATTTCGAGCTTCATGTTTTCTAATCTTATGATCTTCTACACCGAGTCTGATCCCTCAGCCTCCAATCTTCAATCCCCAACATTCAATATTGAGTGTGATCTCTCAGCCTTCAAATATTCAATACAGAGTCTGATCCCTCAGCCTTCCACATTTCTGAAAATCAGTCCAAATTCAATATGAATTTAAATATGTTGATTGCTTTCATGTCTAGATGTGAGTGACTGGTTTAGTTTGAATCCTATTAGATTTTCTATTACCGTACTTATTCTGATTAACCTACACATTATCATACTTCTAGTAAAACCTATACGAATTCATCTAACTCGTATCAGACTTCAATTACAGCTGGTTTGGAAATCATCAAAGTTTGAATATCCTAATATCTAGATACCCAAATAGCTCATCTACTTCAATATAGTTCACCAACCAATATTCCTATAAGTGCATGTCAGAAGCATTTTCAATTTGGATTCGGGGCCTGCTTAACTTCCATTGCAACTATTTTTGAACACTTTGTTCCAAAGTTAGTCCAACTTCTTCAATCTCATCATCAATACCTAACTCCTCTGCTCCTTCAATATGGATGGATTTATCAATAGTTGAAGTCCCTTCAGTTGTCACACTAGCTTCTTGCACAGTTATTATCGCCCCCCTCCCTCCCCCAACAATTGTCTTTGTTGCTTCTGCTCACATCATACTTGAGCATCTTATTGTGCTACATCTTTATCTACTAGTCGTAGCTCCACATCCGTAGTTGGATATGTTGTTTGCTTAGATGAAGAGTGGAAATTTTTCAGAGCCTCGGCCTCTTCTGAATTTGGAATGACTTCCTTCTCAACTGAAGTTCAGAGAGTTCAAAAAAACCTAAAGCTTTGGAAAATGTTCGATGGTGCTTCTCTGATCTCTAATGAGTAGTATACATGCAAAAACTCAGCTCATCAAACAATGTGGTCAGGGTTCCAAAACATGACCGTTGAATTCAAATTAATTTTTGATTAACCCTTGTTTAGTGCAGCTTAGAACCTTCCTTATATAATCCTTTGTTGATCAAGCTCTTAACCAGCCAAACTCAAATATCTGTTGCAAGATAAGAGGTAGATGAGATGTGACACTATACTTGCAAAATGACTTTTTGTTGGCTCATCTTTACCGTTCATTCAAGCTTTGATCCAAGGGATCTCCATGTAGCTGATTAGTGAATATATTAAACAATAGAACACAGCTTGTTACACCTCTTAACATCATCAAATTGACCTTCAATTTGCCCTAAAATCATAGTGCTACAGTAACAGTAAATTCTGCAAAATCGATGATTCTGCTTGTGTATGACCAGCTTGATTCTGCGTTTTTATCTTGGAATTTACTTCATTAGATTATCAATAGCACTTGTAGAAATTAACCACCAAATAATCATAGAAAGCTTGTGCACTTCAGATTGTACTAGTACAATTTATAAGAACATGATGAACACCAACAGTAAGATGAAAATTCGAAAGCAATGGTCAGAAATTATGAATAATGAAACGATTAGATAAAACCTGTCAATAAAGCTCAGTTCCTCACATTGATTCAATTCAGAAAACAATCCAGATGCATTTCAGATTATATGTTATGTGAATTACAACCAAACACACAAATGATCATCAAGGCCGAGTTCTTTGGACGAGCTGAGGCCAAGCTTGAGATGAAAATGCAATAAAACCAATAATTTTATCAAGCTTAATGCTGCTATTGTGTAATCAAGATTTTAGGTTTGCTATGTCCTGTAATAGCCATATAGAAATTAACTTTCAATTGGGTTTTGTTTTCCACATTTATGGACGACAATTTCCTGTTTGACTTTTTCAAATAAATATGTTAACGTTTGGACAACTTCTGAAGTCTGTCCGTAACACCAATGTTTTTCACACTAAAAAAATTAGTACATAGAATTCTTTTTCCATTTTTGCATTTCAAATTTATGTATTTAAGCACATATTTATACTGGCCGAATTTCACATAAAATATTGAGTGTTTTACCGACTTAATTATAGTCTGTCTTTCAGACCGATTTTTGGTATAGAAAACACTTGATATTCTGACTCGAATTGAGTCAGGATAGTCATCATTTTATTAAATAATTTGGGTCAGAATAATCTGTTGTATAAAATATATAAAAGACGGTTCCAACTTGCGCAGAAGGAGGCTTTGGGTAAGGTTCTCCCTGTTGTTTCTCTTCTTATTTGTTGGGAGATATGGATGGCTAGAAATAAAGTCTATTATGAAGATGTTCACACTGACACTAGGAGCATTATTTTTGTGGGGATTTTTTTAGGAGTACCACCCATGCTGTTATGGACACTCTTCAATTTATCTGCAACTCCATGAATCTGACTAGAAAAGTTGCGCATGATAACATCTTACTCACTGAAGGCATTTTAAAACAGTTTGCTGCTAAGCCTACCATTCTTCATACCCCTACGCAATGGCATTTACCTCCTGTAAATGGCAATAAACTAAATACAGATGGCTCCTCCCAGAGAAATCTTGGAGTTGTAGGGAGGTGTTTATTATTAAAGATCATTTGCTACATATTGTTGCGGCTAGCTATGAGGCTTACGTGATCACCACTAATATGCAGGCTGAAGTTCAATCTTTATTATCTGGCATTAAGCATTACATCCATCTTACTCTGCATAATGTTGATCTGGAGACTGATTCTCATGTTTTGGTTGATATGATCAATGGGAGGCATCAAATTCCATCGAAATATGAGCGGGACATTGAACTCATTAAATGCCTCATCTCTGATAATCATTTCTTGATGCTGGATGGAGAGATTGGTTTGCTTATCAAGTGGGACATGCATCAGCTCCCCATAATCAGAACCAGATTTAGATGACTTCTCCCTGCTGGATTCATTTGGAAGCACCCTTCATTACTTTGAAGGGTCCAGACAGGTTTCTTGTACACATCTCTTTCTTTGCTCCCTGGTGCATCATTTCTTCCTTGTTGCTTTTGCTTCTTGGAGCCAAATTTTTTTGCAGGCCAGAGTGTAGATCACTGTTTTGTTTTATTCTTGGATGCTCACACCACTGCATACTGACCTTGGAAGCACCCTTCATTGATATGAAGGGTGCAATCAGGTTGTTTCTACTCATTTACTATTTTGCCCCCTGGTCTGCCTTTGTTGCTATTATACTCTTTCTTCTGAGGCTTGAAATTTTTTGTAGGCTGGAATACATCTGCTTATTTCCTACTGTTGATCCTTTTTGCCTTTTCATCCTGCTGCTTGTGTTGTCACATTCTACTGATGCTCATGGGACTTATTTTTCTGAGTTTGGGATGTTGTTGCTACTGCTTTTTTAATTTAGAAAGTCCCCCGGAGTCTATTTTTTACACCACAGTTGGAACATCTAGGACGCACTCTCCATTCTCATAAAGGGTGCAAACAGGTCGTATGTTCTTGATTTCCCCTCTTGGATTATTTTTGGTGCGGATCTGCCGTTGCTTCATGTCATACTCATTTGCAGGGTATATTTTGGGCAGCAGACCATGATTTGGGTATTTCTTTGCAGCAACACCAGGAGATCTATCAGATTCATTTAGTTAATAGCCTGGCACATTTGCAGCATAGACGTTTGGCAGGGCCAGCCCTAGAATTTTTTGGGCCTAAGGCCGAGTCGTCTAAATTAGTTCGAAATTTCATATTTATCGATTCGAATTAAGCCACTATACATCTAAATACATGAATCTTCCATTGCTAATTTGAGCCGTCCAATGATCCTAATCACGGAATGAATTCATTAACTATTTTTTTTGGCCTTTATCGGTTCGAATAATAAAAAAGCCTTTATCAATTCAAATAAAAAAAAATTAACATATTTTATTAAGTTGGATGGGATTGGATCTACACGGAATATTTTCTTTGGGTCTGCGGGCACTGTTGGGCCTAAGACCACCGTCTTAATGGCCTTATGGTTCGACCGGCCCTGACGATTGGAGAGGCCTTGACAACAACAATCTCTAAGAAAATCTGTAAAGCTTGGTTGAATCACTTTATGTTCCTTGGTTGTAATAGGGTCTTAATAGAAAGTAGGTACTTTAGGTCCTCCTCTAGGTTTTTTTTTTTTTTTTTTTTGTTACTTGTTTTGACATAGAGGAGTTTTTTATTCCGATGCATGGGGGATCATATTCTTTCCTTAGCACCCGAATCTCCTCTCATTGGGTTTGTCGGACTTAGGTTTTGAGGAGCTGATGAACATGTATTGATAACGCTATTCTTTTATGAGAGATAAAGTAAATTAAAATAAAGTGAAATAATGATTAAAAAGTTGAAATGTGGCATTGAAATTTGTGTAGAGGAAAATATGATTGGTGATAGAAATTTTAATGAAATAATGATTATAAAGTTGAAATCTTGTATTGAAATTTGTGTAAATTTCGAAATGATTGGTGAGAGAGAGAAATTTTAATAAAATATTATATTGATAAAATAATGATTAAATAGTATAGTAGGTGAATAAAATGAATTGTTTAATATTATTTTATTTGTTGATGGTGAAATGATTGATAAGAGGATTTATAATAAAATTATAGAATTAATCTGAGACCCGTCCGTAATCTTAGACTAGCATGGCGTTTTAATCATTTGTAATTTTTATATGTAATTTTATGAATTTGTTTTTGGGAGCTCCCACTTATCAATAAATAAAGGATCGTTTAGTAATAATAATAATAATAATAATAATAATAATAATAATAATAATAATAATAAGATAGATAGAGAATGAATAAAATATTGAGTAGGATTCATATGGATCCAACCCAACCTAAAACTTCAGTTTTTCTTATCAATAAAATCTGAATTTTTACAAAAAAAAAAAAAAACAAACAAAACAATAGTTATAAAATTCTGAAACGGAGTTGGATTGTTAATAAAATAAAATAAAATAACAAAAATATATGACACATAAACTGATATATTATTTTGCCTCTAACGGGCCGGGTTCGAACACTGATGTATTATTTTCGTTGTGCTACGTCAACGTTAAAAGGTAACTCGGCTTAGGTAATAATTTTTTTTTTTTTATTTGACCGAATTGACACTGTCAATAATCAAAATCAATTGGAGGATCGGCACATAGTTGAAAAATATGAAGGACAACGAACTGTTTGCATAAAATTCAAATGCAAAAAACCTGGAATGGAATTATATATATTGATTAGGCCACCATACTATACATTTGGAGGTTATATCAATTCAAACGCATAAGCTAAGAAAAAATTTAGAATTTATATGAACTTTCCATATGTTTACGATTTAATTTTTCTTGTTTCCGTATGCATAATTTAACTTCGTCTAGTGGATCTTTCATATGTACGTATCTCTTGCAGACCTTCAAATATTAAAACAGGCATATTTGATAACGACAGTAACAATGTAGGAACAATTTATGAGTAACAACTGAACAGACAACGGAAGAAAAAATATTACATAACTGTCATTTTTCACAATTTGTTTTGTTTTTTTTTATTTGTCATTTTACATTACCAATACATCATGTATTTATTTATTTTCCTCATTTACCCTTACCGGGTCATTTTACATTTACATTCACATGAATTGCAAAAAGGAGTATTGCCGCAGCCGCCGAGAAGATAGAAAAAGATAGAGAGAAAAGTGTGGTCCGTTCATTGGCTGGTATGCCGTTTCTTGATCCAGTTCGAAAACAAATCACGATTAGATCAACCACATGATTTTATTTGTGCATTAAAATATGAATCGTTTCGCAGTTAGTATCTATTAGAGGTAAATTTTATATAATTGAAGGGTAAGGTTAAATTTATAATTTTTAATTGATCGAATTCGTATTCCGTTGTCTGTAATTAATTAATTAATTAATTATCGCACTACTTTATTGGAAAAAAATGGATCGATCACCTATAAAAGAATGGGGATCGGCATCCCATCCACGGCGAGAGCCACGCTGCTAAGGTGTGGGTCTCTGTTCCGATTATGTTCCAGCAGATCGTTTGTCTAGCATAAATTGCATAGTACACGATCACGTAGGGTTCAGTCAACATAAATTATTAGTTTACAAATCTAATTAATTAACATTATTATTATTATTATTATTATTATTATTATTTTGTTTTGTTTTGATTTTATGTAGTAATATTATATGAATGTTAGACTCGTCTTTCATTACTTCTCGTCATTATGGTAGTTAATTATGGTAATGGAAACATGATAATTATTTAGGATAATCTATGTATGACTGCGGAATGTAATGGCACACAGCGTGTTATGTATGATGACAATACGTAACGGTGTATAACACTTAGTAATAAAGATTATGGTAGACTGTGTATGACTGCGAAGCGTAACGGTACATGGTGTGATATGTATGACTGCGATACGTAACGATGCATATCACTAAGAATGAGAAATTAATGATATGTACACGATGCTGGATATGCAGAAAACCGAATCAGGATCTGAAACACGAAACACCTGAATCCGGAAATTTTCCGGGTCACGCCTAGGCGAGAGTGGTTTCCGGCTAGGCTAGGGTTTTTCCGTTTTTCCAGATCATCGAGATCAAATCTGATTCACAGCACTAATTGGGACTCTCGATCATACACAGCGGAAACAAGTCGCGGTCTTTAGAGTTGTATCTCCAAGCGACGACCGGTGAACATTGATCGCGTACCGGAGCCTCCTTGAATATGCTCTAAAATAACCTTAGGTTTTTCTTCTCCCGATGGCTAAGACAAGAAATTAATTTTTCTCTTCTCTCCCTCAAAAGTGGCACAGGAAGTTGTGTGTTCTTGTATTGGGAGGGGAATGATATTTTTTATGGGTATTGTATGGATATAGTCGAACCGTGCCCACCCATTACGCATTGTCATCTCTAATCATTATGCGTATTATTCACAGTTTCTGAGAAGGTTTTGCGATTTCTTTTCCAATGATCAGTCTTGCCACAATAGAAGCACGTGCCATTGGCATTCTTTTCCTTGACTATCTCGGTTTTACCTATCAAATATTTCTTCTTTTTCTTCTAGGATATGTTTTCTTTCTCTTAGAAGAATCCCCGAGCAACACCGGTTTTCCCTTATCCACAATGAACTCGACAACTTTGACCATATATTCGTAAGCCTAAAGAGTGGTTTTTGAATCTGATACATAGTGTAGTTCAACATAAACTGTCAATGATTATTAGGTAGAGACTGTAAAATTAAGTCCACGCTTATTAATGAAACTATGGAAAACCAAGCTTTGCAAACCTCTCTATAGTCGATCATTATCAATACGTGCATATTAACGGAAGAACATGAGGCCATCTTGAAAATTCTAGAATGTGATGCATAAACACATCCAAGATGCTCCATAAAGGTAAATGCATCAATGGTTGCTCCTTTTGTGGAGTAGACACGTGTGGATGAATCAGAACCACAAAGTTTGAATTTAATTTTAAAATGTGTGGTCCATATTCATCCACATGTGTATACTACTCAAATGTTTCCACACGTGTGGTCCATTTTAAAACTTCTCTATAATTCTTATATGGTTACTCCATTTGTGGAGATGATTCAGAACCACAAAGTTTGAATTTGATTTTAAAATGTGTGGTCCATATTCATCCACATATATATACTATTCAAATGGAGTAACTAGGGAAGAAATTCCTGCATCAATGGACTCACGTTGTTCGTAAAATTTTCAATACTTGGCATACTTCAGAATCACATCCTCAATCGCATCATTACTCGACGATTGGGATATCAGAGAATCTCAAGGTACATAGTGAATTCTATCATGATTTTAAGAACAAATTCTCAAATTATTTGTAATATTCCGATTTTCGAGAAAGGATAGACGTGTCATTTTACGAAAAGGAAATATTATATTTATATATAATTACGGATTTAAGTTTTATTAAAAAAAGAAAATATTAATTTTGGAAATTAATAAAGGAAAATTAATGGGAATAAAATACTATGGGAATTATTTTTTACTAAAGAATAACCTCCCACTAATCAAGGAAAATTGTCAGAAGTTTACTCCCAAAGTTCTGTGTTTCCTCTCAACTTAGAAAACTAAAGGCAGAGAGACTACTTCAAATTTCTCACAAGCTATTGGTTGGAAGTCAGATTCAAGTAGAGCACCGGACTCGTGAGGGGACAAGGAACGTTTTGATATCAAGATTTTCAAGTTTATTCAAGGTATAAATTTTGCCCTAATCTTGGATTCTTCAAGAATTGATCAAGTTTTGTTTGTTAAAAAGGTTTAATTCGTAGTTCTATTAGTTTAGAAGCTTTTGATCATCAATTGATTCAAGTTTAATTGTTGATCAACATAGATTTTGGTTGAAGCTTAGAAAGTACTGCAGACTTCTCTTGGAGTTTTGCTTGCTAACAAGTAATAGGCTCTTCCTATTGAATAATTATAGTTTTATGATGTTAAGATTGTGTTTAACGGTGAATTGATGTCAGAAATCATGCCTAAATGTTGTCATTGATATATGATATGTGTTAGGAAAACCAAACCGAACGATAGCCCTTAACGATGATAACGCAAAATAAATAACGGATGGAAAAAGACAAAACACCAAATTTACATGGTTTCCGGCAATATGCCGACTAGTCCACGGCCGAAAGAGACAATATTACTATAGTGGAGAAATATAAAAGATACAACTCTCCTAAAGCCTAAAGACAAAAGCCAAATAGCTAAAGCAATTGAAAGTTTATCTCGATTGGTACATCTTAATAGAACATCAAAAGGTGATTTATATACTATGCTAAGTCAGCCAAACTTCCAATTGTTGCCGATGTTGGAAATTTAGTCAATTCAATAATTATAAGAATCTAGGCCCAACAATTGGCCCATTACACATTAATAACAAACCTCCACCTTGGGACAATTGTCCACATCCAGAAATAGTAACACTACTCTTTCTCCACACGCTCCTTTGTCATTATACCACGCCAATCAAGCCCAACCACTTCTTGAACTTTGCAACAAGAAGAGACTTCGTAAACATATATGCATAATTGTCTCTATTTTTGATTTTCTGAACATAGGCCTTCTTCTCGGAAATCTTTTTTCGAATAAAGGGATAACTCACATCTATATGCTTCGTCCTCTCATGATATATTTGGCCATACGACAAGTCTATTGCACTCTGACTATCACAATAGATGGTAATATCATCTCGATGTGAGCTAAGATCACCATACAAATTCTTCAACCACAAAGCTTCTTTGACTGCCTCGGTCATTGCCATATATTCTGCTTCATTGGTAGACAAAGCAATAACATGGTGTAACGTAGCTTTCCAAATAATAGCAGAACCACCAATACAAAATACATAGCCGGTGATGGATCTTCTTTTGTCAATATCATCACAGTAGTCTGAATCACAAAACCAACCAATATGTCTGAACTTCTACCAAACTCCAAACATGTGTCTGAAGTACCACACAAGTATCTGAGCATCCGTTTCACCGCCTGCCAGGTGTATTGCCTGGACAAGACATAAATCTTCTAACCACACTAACTGCATATAAAATGTCTGGTCGTTTGCACACCATAGCATACATAAGACTGCCGACTACTCTTGAATATATAACATTCTTCATAAACCTCTTCTCTTCATCTGATTTTGGCAACTGAGTAACTGATAATTTAAAATGACTAGCGAAGGGAGTATCGACAGGTTTGGCATTTTTCATGCCAAATATCTCTAAGACTTTCTCAACATAACTCGTTTGACTGAGGTATAACTTGCCATATTCACGACTCCTTCTGATCTCCATTCCAAGAATTTTCTTAACTACTCCAAAATCTTTCATCTCGAATTCACTACTCAACAAAGCCTTCAAGGAGTGAATGTGTAACTGATTCTAGGAAGCAATGAGCATGTCATCAACATAAAGTAACAAATAAATAAACGACGCATCATCTAACATCCGGAGATAGTCAACTGTCATACATGCTCCTTGAGTACCCATGACTCAACATAAAGGAATGAAATCTCTTATACTACTGTCTAGGAGATTGCTTCAGCCCACAAGGATTTCTTTAATAAACAAACATGGTCTTCTTTACCTTCAACTTCAAAACCTTGGGGCTGTCTCATGAAAATTATTTCATCAAGCTCACCATGTAATAAAGTTGTCTTAACATCGAGTTGCTCCAACTCCAAATCATACATGGCCACCATAGCAAGCAAGACACGAATCGAACTATGTTTAACAATGGGAGAAAACAATTTCATTGTAATCAACACCTTGTACCTGACTAAAGCCTCTGGCAACTAATTGTGCCTTGTATCTTGCATCTTCAACCCCTAGTATGCCTTCTTTAGTCTTGAAGACCCATTTACAATCAATGATTTTCTTTCCCATAGGCGGCCTCACTAGAACCCAAGTCTTATTTTTCTAGAGAGATTCAATTTCTTCATTCATCACGGCCAACCACCTAGATGAATCAGCACCCAAAAATGCCTCTAAATATGGAGAAGGATATCCACCTTCATTGGTTTCATGTGCAATCGAAAGGGCAGAAGAAACATAATCATTATACTTTTATGGTAGTCTAATCTCTCTCCGGGGTCTGTTAATGGCTATAGAATGATCCTCCTCTCTTTCTTTCTCTTGATCTGAGAAGCTTGATGAATCTGACTGAATACTAGAACTGGGTTGTGGGGCATCATGACTAACTTCAAACTCCATCTGCTTTGACATACCATCACCACTACCTGCATCAGAAACACCAGAAGACTCTTCTTTCGGATGTAACATAGAAGACTCGTCAACTATAACATCTCTGCTGATCACAAACTTGGCAGAATCAACACACCACAAACGATATCCTTTTACTCCAGATGCATATCCGAGAAAGATGCATTTCTTAGCCCGGAGTTCTACCTTTCTTTCACTGACATGCATATATGTGGGACATCCAAATATCTTTAAATCGGAGTAATCAGCAGGGGTACCTTACCAAAGTTCCACGGGAGTCTTGAACTCAATAGATGCTGAAGGTGACCGATTAATAATATAACAAGCTGCGGAAACTGCCTCTGCCTAGTAATCCTTTGACAAACCAGCATTAGAGATCATACATCGAGCACTCTCTAAATTGTTCTATTCATGCTTTCTGCAATGCCAATTTGCTGAGGAGTCTTTCTAATTGTGCATTGATGAACAATGCCTTCATTTTCACAAAATTGATTAAATTCGCCATCACAGAATTCTAAACCATTATATGTTTTATGCCGCTTAATATGTTTCCCTGTCTTCTTCTCAATCAATGTTTTCCAGTTCTTGAAGGTTTGGAAACATCGTTCTTCTGCTTTATAAATAAAACCCAAACTTTCTAGAATAATCATCAATAAAGTCAACATATACCCGGCACCTTCTTCTGATGGAACACGATGTGGCCCCCAAAGATCTAAATGTATATAATCCAATGTATCTTTTGTTCAGTGAACTACTAGAGACTTAAAACTGACACGCTTCTGCTTCCCAAAGATGCAATGCTCACAGAAGTCCAACTTCCCAGTATGTTGTCCACACAAAAGACCCATTTTGCTCAAGATAGATTGTTAGGTCCCCATAGACTAGAAGTTTTGATGATACCAAAATAGTTGGTTTAGAAACCAAGTATAAGTTTGCTTACTAGTCTGACATGCGAATTGTATAGGTTTAATCAGACTTTGCCTATGTATTCATAGTGTAAGATAGTATAGGCTTGAAGACTTGAAGACAAGAAGACCAGACGACTAGAAGACCAGACTCTTGTCCAATCATATCTCAAGACAGAATCAGCAGAGGCAAAGCAGACCAGAAAGCAAATCAAAGAGCAGAAGAGTAAAAGTATTGAAGACCAAACGGACTAAGCATCTAAACGAATAAAGATCAGACCAGAGACTACCAAATGCTCTCAAGTGACTAAAAGACAAATGAAGTGATAAATTAAAGGGCGTCTAGCCATGCATCAGATCAACACTTGATCTAACGGCTACAAAATCATACAAGTGATAAATAGCATTTGATGCTATAAAGTTATCTTCTAGAAGCTATCAAGTACAAGGCTCCAACGGTTAAAAAGCTGAACGGGGTGATTTTCAAAATATCAAGGGACACCACAACAATCAATTAGAGCCACTCATTCTTCAATGGTACACTTACCCTATGAAGACTATAAAAAATGAAGAAGGACAACAAAAGAAAAAAGGAGTTGAGAAATTTTTGAAAATAGAAGCTAAGTATCGAAACAAATCTAGCAAGTCATCTCTCAACAAGATCTTCATCTCAGAAGCTTACCAATCTAAATCCATAAATCAAGCAAATCAACTAAAGAGCTCAAACAGAAATCATCCAGGATCTACTTGATCAAGAGAGCTGCAATCAAGATCTACAAAGTCAAATCCAGCTGAAAGCTCTCATCTTTGTATCATTAATTTGATACAGCACCAACTCTACTCATCAACCAAGTTCTTAAGAAAAGGGTGAACCTGTTGAAGCATCTGCAAGATGTGAAGGAACAGAGAAGAAGACATATGAGTTGTTGGAGAAAGGAAGTTCTTTAGACGAGCTGCATGCAAGTAGACCATTGAAGCATCTGCAGGGTGTGCGGCATTTGCGGGGTGTCAAGGATTGGCTACTTAGGGTGTGAGGCATCTACGGGGGGTGTCAAGGACACATACCTATTGTATTAGTCTAGAGTACAATAGTGATATCTCCTGAGTCACGGGAGAAGCGGTCATGTAGGAGATTACACCACTCTAAAGATCGATAACATTTCTTGTGTTCTTTACTTTCAGCACCTTGCATTCAGTACTTGCATACTCTACATCACACTACTCAACACTAAAAACCAAGCTCAATGCTTATTTTAAAACATAACATTATTCCGCTGCACTTACTTTTAGAGAATAATCATACCAGTAAAACATGACGAGCTACTTGCTAGTCTGCTCTTACTGGCCATGTTTGATCTAAAAGTAAGAAACTCCAAAATCGAAGAGAGTTCATTCTCCCCCCCCCTGAACTCTCGCAAGCCTTGTATTACGGACCAACAAGTGCTATCGGAGCATGTCTTCTAAAAACAGTCATCTTCATGTTTTGTGTGTTGGAGTGATCCAAAACTTGCGTTTTCAAAATCATATTTCAGCATGGAATCAAATATCACAATTGTTAGAGTACCTACTTTTTTTATTTCAAATTTTGATGAATGGAAAATGTGTATGCAGACGCACTTAGCTACAATCCATGAAGATATGGTCTCGGTGATAGAAGATGGCACAATAACCATCATGGCTAACACAAGATGAAGCCACTCAAAGAGATCAACCATATGTAAGAAAACCAAAGCATGAATGGACACCAGAAGATGAAAATATCAACAATTTGGATTATGTTGCTAATGACACCATAATGAAGACCTTGGATAGCAACATGTTCCTGAAAATCAATGGATGCAAAACTGCCAAAGATATCCGGAAAACTCTAATCAACTACTGTGAAGGCACTGAAGCTGTCAAAGTCAATAAACTTGCAGTTTCTGTTCAAAAGTTTGAGACTTTCCAGATGAAGTCTGGAGAAAGTGTTGAAAAGATAGAAGCTCGTTTTCATGAGATCTTAAATGAGCTTGAAATGCTAAATCGGACATACAATCAATAGGAGATCTGCATGAACATTCTAAAATCTTTTATAGAATCATAGGATATCATCAACACTGTGCTAGCCGCTATAAAAGATCTAACCAAACTAAACACATTGGAACTATTTTTGATCTAAAAGCATATGAGTTTGAGCTGAACAACAAAGTAAAGAAGAATATGCAAGAAATACCAGCCCTCATTGCTCCTACGGGTGAAACTTTGAATTCAATGACTGAAACTGTCAAACAATGTCAGATAGACCAATTGCAAGATCAGATGGCTTTAATAATGAGACATGTCAGGATTATCTCACTCAACCCGGAAGTTTCAAAATCAAAACAAAAGAGATTATGGATACAGAAGAAGAGAATATTATAAAAGATATGACAGACGAGACACATGCAGAGAAGATCGTAGAGATGATCATAGCGATGATAGACAGGGATGATCAAAAGA
The DNA here is from genome assembly GCA_026214975.1 of Gentiana macrophylla. Classification (NCBI taxonomy): domain Eukaryota; kingdom Viridiplantae; phylum Streptophyta; class Magnoliopsida; order Gentianales; family Gentianaceae; genus Gentiana; species Gentiana macrophylla. The sequence continues at coordinate 87,129,651 of CM047808.1, read as the reverse complement.
AAGATGATTATCAAGTAAGAAAGAAACAAGAATATTTGTTGTGTTATAATTGCAATAAACCGGGACACTTCAAGACAGGCTGTCCCAAACCAATCAAGAGAATCAAAGATGAGGACAGACGTAAAAGAACTGACAACAAGGGTAGAAATAGATGAGCTTACAAAGCAGATGATAACTCTTCTCATGAGAGTCAAGCAGAGCCCCTATCTGACTCAGATGACAATGTATTCATGGCATTAGAAGATAATAATGAGGAAATATCACTATTCTCACACTCAGCATACTCATCTGGTTCATGTTCCAAATCTTCAATTTCAAATCTTGAGACTTGAGACATTCAAGAATTTCTTAAAGATCTTAACAATGAGTTCGAAGAAATTCAAACAAATTGTGATATTATAAAGAAAGAAAATGAATATCTCAAATCTAAAAATCTGAAATGCAAAGAGGAATTTTTCAAATTGAGAAATAACAAACCATTAATGATAGATGAAACTAGACCTAATCTAAAAGAGGAATATCATTTTCAAATCAAGTCCACTGCATCAATCATTCCTGAGTTCAAACCAGCCAAACGACCTGGAGACAAGTCCGGTCTGGGTTACTCAGAATAGACGAACTCTGTCAAGTCTGATCCAAAGTCAGATCTGAAAATGGTATCTCTTATGGACCATCCTTCAAACCTGAAGCAAAAATTAGACAGGTCAAACAAGTCAAGTTTGTTAAAACCTTAATTGAAAGTCGGAAACATGAACGTCCAGTTACTTATGAATCCAAAAGAATGAACAAATAAAGAGATCATAAGTTCAGGGGGGAAAATAAAATATGTCCCTCTAACAATGACTGGAACAATGGTCTTCCCATTCACAATAGGAAACCCAATGTCAAAAATGGAAATCCTAAAAGTAGAAACGTGGAAAGTTCCAGATTTCCTTCTACACACAAAAAGGTTCCCAACAGGACCAGACGAGTGTATAAAATAAATCTGAGGCAACTGCCAAACCTGCCTTTAAGACTAACCATGTTCAAACATTCAAAGGTACAGAAAGGATCACAGGTGGGAAGAAAAAGTTCTACCAAAACCCATTTGATTATCCACAACAGTGGTGTAAAAGCCTAAGAGCCCCCCGTTCGAATACAGACTAGGACTTACACCATCTGGCACTAAGACTGTTGGACCTAAACAGATTTGGGTACCTAAATTGCATTAATTTGTTTTGCAGGTCGTCTGGTACATAGACAGTGGATGTTCCAAACACATGACAGGCAATAAACATTGTTTAAAGAAATATCATATTATAGATGGACCTAAAGTCAACTTTGGAGGAAATGAGAAGCCTGGAATTACAAAAGGAATTGGAAGCCGTATCAAGAATGATCTAGAGATTTGTGATGTCACATTTGTTGAAGGACTCAAGTACAATCTTTTAAGTGCAAGTCAGTTCTGTGACAAAGGGTATGAGGTCCTATTCAACAAGAAAATTTGCAGAGTCATCAATGAAGAAACAAGACATACGATCTTAATTGGAAAAAGAAAGAAGAACATGTATGTAGTAGACTGGTCAACTGTAACATCAGAAGTGTGTCTACTAGTACAAGAAAACCAGAAATAAGTCGTCTATGGCACAAGAGACTGAGCCATCTAAATTACAAGACAATCAATCGATTGGAAAGAAATGATCTGGTCAGAGGTCTGCCAGATATGGTCTACAAGAAGGACTGTACAACATCTATGACTCATACCAAGGGGAAACATACAAAAGCTTCAGTCAAGACAAAGACAACACCATCAGCAAATCGGATTCTTCAACTACTACACTTGGATTTGTTTGGACCAGTGACCCCAATAAGCATCAGTGTAAGAAGTACACCTTAGTAATTGTGGATGACTTCTCAAAGGTCACTTGAACAATCTTTCTCAACAAGAAGATAGAAACTCTTATGAAGCTGCTTGATCTACTGAAAAGACTTCCAAATGAAAAGGAACTGACAGTGATCAGAATCAGATCTGATAGAGTCACAGAGTTTCTGAATCAAGTTATCAGAAGTTACTATGAAGAAAAAAGGCATGAAACATCAACTAGCTGCTGCATGTACTCCACAACACAATGGAGTTGCTGAAAGAAGAAACAGAACCATAAAAGAAGCTGCTAGAACAATGATAACAGAAGCAGACATGTCAAAAGGGTATTGGGCAGAAGCTGTGAACACTGCTGGCTATACTCAAAACAGATCTATCATCAACAAAGTTAGAGGGAAGACACCCTATAAACTATGGAGTGGGAGAAAACCAAACATTCCTCACCTCTATATCTTTGGAAGCAAATGTTTTATTCACAACAATGAAAAAGATCAATTGAAGACTTTTGATGCGAAAGCTGATGAAGGAATATTTCTGGGATATTCAAACACGAGCAAGGCATTTAGGGTTCTAAACAAAAGAACCTTGTCAATAGAAGAATCAGTCCATGTTGTTTTTTATGAACCCAACTTCAACACAGGTCTACCCAATGAAGAAAAAGATCAGACAGTTGAAGAACCAACTTATGTTGACATTGAAATAAGACAAATCAATTCAACAAAACCAGAGGATTTTCATCCCACAAATGAGCAAAATGCAACTCAAGAAGAGATGCAGACTACACCAATCTCTAAACCAAATCTGGTTTGGCTAACAAATCATCCAGCTGAGCAAGTTCTTGGAGATCCTAATATTGGTGTCAGAATCAGAAGACAACTGGAAACAATGCTCACATGTTTTCAATCAGATACGTTACCCAAAACAATTGAAGATGCATGTAAATATGTTGACTGGATAATAGTCATGCAAGAAGAACTGAATGAATTTGGGAGAAATCAAATCTGGACTCACAAAAAGACTAGACCACACAAATGTCATTGGAACAAAGTGGGTTTACGGAAACAAAAGGGATGAAAATGGGATCATCATCAGAAACAAGGCAAGACCAGTGGCTAAAGGGTATTCACAAGCTGAAGGGATTGACTTTGATAAAACATATGCTCCAGTTGAAAGACTTGAAGCTATCAGATTATTCTTAGCAAATGATGCTCATCAGAACTTCAAAGTATATAAAATGGATGTCAAGTCAGCCTTCTTAAATGGACAACTTGAAGAAGAATTCTATGTACAATAGCCATCTAGATTTGAAATCAAAGGACAAGAGGATAAAGTATACAAGCCCAACAAGGCGGTATATGGTTTAAAACAAGCACCCAGAGCTTGGTATGAAACTCAATCAAAGTTTCTTGTGGAAAATGGATTCAAAAATAGAACTATAGACAAAACACAATTCAGAATCCAGCATGAAGACTACACATTCTTGGTACAAATATATGTGGATGACATTATCTTTGGATGTCATAATTCCAAGCTATGTGAGAAGTTTGCCAACTTGATGAAAAGAAATTTCCAAATGGAGAACTCAACTAATTTCTTGGTCTTCAAATTAAACAAATGGAAAATGGAATTTTCATCAACCAGAGCAAGTATGTCAAAGATCTTATCAAGAAATATGGAATGGAATCAAGTGCAAAGGCTGCAACTCGTATGTCAGCAAATCTACACTTAGACAAGGATGTCAATGGAAAGAATGTGGATCAAACCAAATACAGAGGTCTGATAGGTTCACTACTATATCTTACTACAAGCAGGCCAGACATATCATTTGTTGTTGAAGTATGTGCAAGATTTCAATCAGATCCAAAAGAAAGTCACCTAGCTGCTACTAAAAGGATGTTAAAATATCTCAAAGATACTTGGGATTATTTTATCCAAGAGAAGGCGATTTTACTCTAGTTGGATATACAGATGCAGACTATGCATGTTGTAAAGTGGACAGATAGAGTACATCTGGTACATGTCAAATGCTATGTAACAGACTAGTAACTTGGTTCAGCAAGAAACAGAGGTCTATTGCAACATCTACAGCAGATAAGCAGAATATGTAGCTGCAGGAAGTTGTTGTGCACAAGTGTTATGGATGAGACAACAACTCAGAGACTATGGAATTGAAGAGAAGAGGATTCCAATCATGTGTGACAATACAAGTGCTATATCAATATCAGAAAATCCAGTTCAACATTCAAAGACTAAGCATATTGATATCCGACATCACTTCATACGTGATCATGTGGAAAAAGGGGATGTGAGTTTAGTCTACATCAAAATAGACGATCAACTGGCAGACATCTTCACCAAACCTCTCTATGTGAACAGATTCACAAAAATGTCTTCTTGGATTAATGAATCTTTCTTAGTCCATGAAATCATATGAAATTAACTATTGCACTTAATCTTTATCATTTTGGGTGAGCTCACTTGTTAGATTAATCATTATGTTTAAGGATTTCTTAAATTAATAATGGTTATCAAACATTTGTTAGGTCACCTTATTAGTTTTAATGATTAGAACTAGTCTGAAGACAAAACCAGACGACTAATGGACACAGACTAGTAATGAGACTTCAAAGCAGACGACGATGAAACATGGAAGAAAGTCAATTATACAAGGAGAATATATTCTGATGAAGAAGAATACTATGTTGTATCAAATCACATTTATGATAAAAAAAAGTGATACAACTTTAAATGAGCAAATTATTATTTAATCAAGTGCCAAGGAATTAATAGTCAAACCACTCGGCTCATTTAAATCGCTAAGTACAAAAGGTTACCAGATGTCTACTGATAGCAATACTGATAGCATTGAAGAGACGATTTGCATCTCTAAACTGCCATAAAGTGGCGTAGTTATGGACATATCACGTTCTTTGAAGAATAAATCCATCATTACGGCTAGAAGACCTACGATCGATGTGTTGATACACACGATCCTCAGGTCAATTATATCTAACCGTCCATTATCTTTATAACTTCCCTCCACGAAAACACTTTCACATTACCAACTCAAAATTTGAAAGCCCTATTCAAAGAAAAACTTCATCTTCTTCATCTTTTTCGCTTACACTCCAGAAAGGACCATACACAGTTATTCCATAATGGATCATGATCAAGTTCAAGCTGGAAAAACGTTTCACTTAGATGGCTTTTTAGCCAACTCCGACAATTCTCTATTCGCCACATCCACTGTAAACTACTTTTGGAGAAAAAATATCTTGATAGACTCATTGAATATCAAACTCCAAATTACGGTCTTGAAGATCTACTGGAATTCTAGAGAAACGTTGTCTACAATAAAAGAAATAACGAAATCATCACAAATGTACAAAGGAATCTAGTGCACATTAACAAGGGTACGTTCCATAGTGTGATGAATCTAGAAAATGGAGAGACCGCAAAACCCAATCTCATCCATATTGCAAATAACACAGTTCTTCAACATCATAGCATGGAGTGAGAATACAGAAATCAAGATTAAGGGCAACACACTAATGATGAACAACAACTTTCGGTCTCTTAGTGACATGATCATCTGAGGCTTATCTGGAGGTACATCCACAAAAATCACTATCACAGAAGACTTATTTAGATTATTGTTGTTAGGTGTAGTGCCCGAAAGACAATTTGTGTAATTGTTTTTAGTAATGGATGACAGATTTTATCTCACCTTATTACTTGCTTTGTGCTTGTAAATAATACATCATTGCAAACCCTAAGTATATCAAGATGTAACCGCTTAACTTTCGGTGTATGGCATGCACGTGAGGATTGAGTTAGTGGTGATATACTTAAATCATTAGTCCGTGGTGAACTTAATCGAGTTTAGGGTCTCTTGATTAAAACACCAATAATGCGCCTAACACCTTAGGGTGTGATAGTCTTATCCGGACTGTCGGTAGAGGTACCTACGTGGGGCATTTATATATGATGGCATTCATATAGGATCTGGACCGATTTAATCTGAATTTCTCGGTATAATTCCGTAATCGAGGAATCTTATTAAATCATTAGATGATCATATATGGATCAACCTTAATCCCGAGGTGATCACGAGTGGTTTGCTTGTCCCGGGTAGTGTTTGATGTGTTAGTTACGGTTCACTTTAATATGTGTTCCAAGCCACTTCTCATTGGCACTATCTCCGGATGAGTGAGTAGTTCTGCTTTTCACGCAGACATGGAATCCATTCCTTCTCAAGGGAAGTAGAGAGACAGATCCCCTTGTTTGTTAGCCCCGAAAGTGATCGATCCCGGAGTTCACATTTGACTAATTAGCTACTAGTCGATATGTGTGCTAATTGATCATCGTGGGGTTAATGGTAAATAAGGATAAGATATTCTCGAGTCGGGTTCACGGAGACTTCCCACTCGAGAATGGACGATCTATGGAGGGTTAATCCGTATGTAGTGATTATATCAATGGACGCTTATTCACTCTATGGGTTGAGTATAAGTATATATCTATAATCGAGAGAGTTCGATTTGGGTTTATGGTGGCGTAATCCCGAATTAATAATTAATGTGCTTATTCTGCTCGATGAATAATTAATTATTGGAGCTACGATTATAGGTCCATGGTCCCCGATGTGGCTTCACGTAATTCGGACTAATAATCTTGTTACTTGGGCCTCAAAGTGATAATTAATTGGTTTGGGCTAATTAATTGATATGCATGGATATTATTTAGTCGGGCTAAATAATATAATACACATAAAAGACATTTTATGTGGGCTTAATTAACCTAAAAGTGGCGCCTCCTCCTTTATTAATTATCACAAGAATTATTTTTTGTGTGATGTGGAAAATAAAAGATATTCTTGTTATATGATTGGTTGGATGACTTGTTATTTGATTTCCTATTGGTCAATACATGTCACAATTAGTCATTAAGGAAAATATCTTTTTATTTTGTTTAATTAATTATTTATTTAATTAATTAAAACTTGGAGGCCAAGGATTTACTCTCCTATAAAAGGAGAGTTATTCCAAGGGTAATTCATAAGTGTGAATTTCGACTACCACCACTAAAAGGAGAGAAATAATTAGTTTTCTCATCTAGGGTTTTGTAGAAGAAAAACTCTAAGTTTTTTCTTGAGTGTTGCATATCAAGGAGGCTTGAGTATCAAGAAGGGTGTCCACCAACCGCCGTTTGGAGAACATATCGGAAGATCTTGGCTTCTCTTCCTACTATTGGTAACATGATCTTAACCCCCTTGTAGTAGTTTAAGTCCTTTAATTATGTGTTGTGATGTATAAATCGTGATCCATCCGCTGCGCATAGATCTAACTAGCTTAGATCTAAGAACCTGCATCCTTCAATTGTATGTGGTCCATACATACATAAGCTTCAACTAGGGAGAGTACATCTACAAAAAAATGGTGAATCAACTAATCAGAGAAAAGAATGCAGAAATTTCTCATGGAAAGAAAACGGATGGATCCTTTCACTTAGCAAAATCCTTTGGATTTTTAATTCAAGTACTCCTTGGATGGTTGGGTATAAATATGAGAAATACGATTCCGGTTCCTTTTTCAAAGATCTCCTTCTTACCTCAGAATGAGAAAAATGATAGAATGAAGGCCCAACAAAAGAAAATGAAGATCACATCAGTCTTGGCACCTCATTCACCAACTCCAAAAACTACTCCGGGACAAGCTGAGGCATCCGGAGTTGAAGCATCTGTCTCCAAAAGACCGATGAAAAGAACCAAGACAATGGTTGAGCACATGAGAGAAGAAATGGAAGTCACTTCAGCTTCTACCGTTCTACCTGCTGAACCACAAATTCCTCAGGTATAAATTCAAGCAACTACTTCTCCACAAATCATTGATTTATCTTCATTAGATGATGAAGATACCAAGCCACTGTCTGAGTTGATAAAGCAAATCATTGCTTAAGCATCACTACTTGTTCAAGCTGCTGCATAACCAGAGAATGTTGGTACAACTAAAAATGTACCAGAGACAATTGAAGATTTTCTTGAAGAAGAACAAGTGGAAGAAGAAGAAGCTTTGGTTCCTGAGAAGCAACCAGCCATCACTGAAAATCTACCAACCACTGATCCATATGCAGAAGAGACTAGTCCGATGAAAGAACAGACTGGTTCTCCATTATCAGCCAACATTCAGCAGATTCCCTATCATGATCCATACACTGTTGATCCCAATGACCTAGCCTATAAACAAAAGATGAGAATGGTCAGATGGATGAAATGGAAAGTGAGCCCTATTGCTATTCATAATCAAGCTAATCAAGAAGAAATGGCTAGGGAAAAGAATGGGCTAGAAGTGTGATCAGATGAGATCCAGAAGAGGTACATTCAGAGGAAAGTTTTGCAGATATGTTTGATCTATGAAAACTACTATACATCACATCAGTTGTTTTCTCACAACCATATGAAGAGAATTCAGACAATGAAAAGAATGAGGATGATGTTGCTGATTCAAAGAATTCTTATAATGGAAGTGATGGCAGTGATGATGATGATAATGATGATGGATATATGGGAGGAAATGTCACAACAAGAGGTAAAGAACCTGCTGAGGACACTGAATAGACTGAAGACACAGAAGAGGCTGAAGGAAATGATCAAGAAGAAGAAGTAAATAAGCAAGAGCGGCAACAATCTCAGGGGGAAGGTGAATCCTTCCCACAACCAAAAAAGCTTAATGGCCGAAGTCTACTGGACATAGCAGGGGAAATCCAACATGGCATTAATGAAATCCAATCTCATGTTGAATTCAGACAGGAAACTAGTTGGAAGAGCCTTTGTATTTTTTTCAAACAAATTCAAGATCTGAATATAGAAGGCTCAGAGCTGAGGAATGAGGTTGCAAATCTGGCCACCAACACAAGGACTTCTCTAGAAATTGGTTGACCAATGCACGGTCACTCAACCTCAAAATGTGTTGGATTGAATTCATCTGAGCAATGAACTATCTGGAAATCGACATAACTTCACATCACAAAAGATCGATCGACTGGCGGGCCAACTGGGGGCACATGTCAATTTAAGTGCATCAGGCACAGATGCACAGATCTGGAACTTAAACAAAGTTGTCGCTTTACTATCAGCCACACTCAATGAATTTATGGCCACTCAAACTGCCTTCAATCAAATTCTGGTGAACTCCCTTTTGGATGATGCCAAAGGTGGAAGATGGGAAAGAGATAATGCTGAAGATGGAAAATGAAAAGATGATGATGATGATGATGCTAAAGAAAAATAAAAAAATCTGATTTGGAAGATGGAAAGTTGTCTTGATATGTTTTTGTGAAGATCTGTGGAAGAGGAGCCGGTTCTTATAAGCTTTTGCAACAAGGACAAATGGACAAGAGTCTGGGAGAAGATTGAAGACTCCAGACTAGTGTTTTAAGTTTTTTTATTCCATCCGTACCATATTTATTTAATCTGTAACAGACTCCTTTGATCTATTTATAAAATATCTATCTTTTTCTCCTCAAGTCAAAAATCTCTTTGATTTCTTCACTTATGCTTGAAAACGATTTATCTATTACTTGCTTGTTTTGGCATCATCAAAAATGGGGAATTTTTTAGGACCCCATAGATTATAAATTTTGATGATACCAAAATAGTTGGTTTATAAACCAAGTATAAGTTAGCTTAGTAGTCTGACATGTGAATTGTATAGGTTTAGTCAGACTTTGCCTATATATTCAAAGTCTAAGATAGTATAGGCTTGAAGACTTGAAGACAAGAAAACCAGATGACTAGAAGGCCAGACTCTTGTCCAATCATCTCTCAAGATAGAATCAGCAGAGGCAAAGCAGACCAGAAAGCAAAGCGAACAGCAGACGAGTAAAAGTATTGACGACCAGACGGGCTAAGCATCCAGACGAGTAAAGGATCAGATCAAAGACTACCAAATGCACTCAAGTGACTAAAAGATAAATGAAGTGATAAATTGAAGGGCGTGTAGCCATCCATCAGATCAACACTTGATCTAATGGCTAAATAATCATACAAGTGGAGAAATAGCATTTGATGCTATAAAGTTATCTTTTAGAATCTATCAAGTACAAGGCTCCAACGGTTAAAAATCTGAACGGGACGATTTTCAAAATATCAAGGGACACCTCAGCAATCAATTAGAGCCACTCATTCTTCAACGGTACACCTATCCTACGAAGACTATAAAAAGATGAAGAAGGATAAGTGAAGAAAAAAAGAATTGAGAAATTTTGAAAAGAGAAGCTAAGTATCGAAACAAATCTAGCAAGTCATCTCTGAAAAATATCTTAATCTCATAAGCTTACCAATCTAAATCCAGAAAACAATCAGATCAACTAAAGAGCTCAAACAGAAATCATCCATCTAGTTGATTAAGAGAGCTGCAATCAAGATCTACAAAGTCCAATCCAGCTGAAAGCCTTCATCTTTGTATGATTAATTTGATACAGCACCAACTATACTCATCAACCAAGTTCTCAAGAAAATGGCAAACATGTTGAAGCATCTGCAAGGTGTGAAGGAACAGAGATGAAGACATACGAGATGTTGGAGAAAGGATATGCGGGGTGTGCGGCATTTGCATGGTGTCAAGGATTGGCTACTTTAGGTGTGAAGCATCTGTGGGGTGTCAAGCACTTACCTATTGTATTAGTCTAGAGTACAATAGTGATACCTCATGAGTCACGGGAGAAGCGGTCACGTAGGAGATTACGCCACTCCGAAGATCGATAACATTTCTTGTGTTCTTTACTTTCAGCACCTTACATTCAGTACTTGCATACTCTACATCACACTACTCAACACTGAAAACCAAGCTCAAGGCTTACTTTAAAACATAACATTATTTTGCTGCACTTACTTTTAGAGAATAATCAGACCAGTAAAACCAGACGAGTTAGTTGATAGTCTGCTCTTACTAACCAAGTTTGATGTCAAAGTGAAAAACTCCAAAATCGAAGAGAGTTCATTCACCCCCCCTCCCTTGAACTCTCACAAGCCTTGTATTACGGGCCAACATAGATAGACCCTTCTCACCCATGTGCCCAAGACGCATATGCCATAGCTCCGTAGTATGTGCCTCTAAAGATAATGTAGAAACTACAGAAGTCCCTGTGACTCTAAATACCTATAGAGTATACAAACTGCTAGGCCTGGTAGCTTTCATCACAACAAGAGCATCTTTAAGAACTTTCAAAACTCCACCTGTAGCGATGTACCAGTAACCAAGAGCCTCAAGTTTACCCAAAGGGATGAGATTTTTCCTCAAGTCTAGAACATGTCTAACTTGAGTAAGTGTTCTAATAACACCATCACGAGTCTTGATTCTATCCGTACCAATACTAGCAACCTTGCACACTACGTCGTTTCCCATCAAAACAACTCTACCTTGAACTGAATCATAGGTGGAAAACAAGTCCGTATTAGGACATATATGATACATGCAACCAGAATCCATGATCCATTCATCATTAGACCTTAATTTATCATTAGCAAAGAAAATAACCCCATCACTGTCATCATCAACAACACTAGCTTGGCCCGACTCTTTGTTACTATGCTCTCCATTTTGTTTCTTTTCTTTGTTTTTGAGATTAAATCATTCCGATTTGATGTGCCCTTTCTTTTTACAATAATTGCACACCAAATTCCTATGTCTTGACTTGGATCTGTATTTGGAACTTTGACTGTCTGCATCCCTTTTATCCGATCTGCCCCGGACCATAAAACTACTTGCATTACTACTATTCTCCCCAGTTATATCTTTATAAATATGATATTTTGATTTTAGAATCGACTTGATTTCTTTGTAAGAAATAGTGTTCTTACCATAAAGCATTGTTTCTCTGAAATGCTTAAACGACTGGGGAAGTGAACACGATAGTAACAGGGTCTGATCCTCATCATCAATTTTCACATCTATATTTCTTAAATCCATAAACTGGGAATCAAATTTAGCTAAATGAGATAATATCGACGACCCTTCAGGCATACGAAGCAAATACAAACTTTTTGCTTTAAATAAACTCTGTTATCCACAGTATTCTTCAAATATATAGACATTGTTGGATCGATAATGCGCGAAATACACTCTAGAATGGGGGGTTGAATAGAGTTTAGGGAGTTTATACCACTTTTTTGATTTATCACAAAATAAACAAGTTGGAGCAATTTAATACACACAATTACTAATATTTAATTCCGGAAGCTTAAATCAAATATTATTCGATTGTGTATAACACCCAAGTGATCAATAATATTATAACAATGATTAAGAAACAAGAGTGATTGTAGGAAGGTTGATTACTATTAGTTAAGTTATTTTCAAACAATCAAGTATGATTTCAATACCTAATTGATTCAGTAACCACAGATGCTATTTAGCACATGAGTTCGATTAAAAATAAAAATTCAAGTATATATTAAATCACAAACTGAGAGCTCGTATCAAACAGGTTCAGAAATTTACACAACTGAAACAACACTTAAGATAGAATAAGTACAGCTTAACACTCGAGTAGCTACAATCAAAACAGAACAGCTATTATAAATAAAATGTAGTAATGGGTTCTTAAATGCAACAGTATGAATACAGAGTCAACCTGAACCAAACCTATATATATGTATTATTTTAGCAAATACAGTATCAAGAATTTATGTGCACAACACAATCCTGGACTGAGTGCCTTCCGATAAACTTATACATGTGATAATCCAACTTGGATTAGCAGATTATCACAAGTATGGTTCTTCTTTCGGAATACAACGCACAACAGAGAGCAGGTAAGATTGGGACCTAAATCTAGGCTGATCAATCAAATTCAGGACTGAGGTGATACACAACTTAGAGTCTCAACTCTGTTCTGGTACCAGATGAGTATTGATTCTGATCACAGAGTAATCACCTGGTCCATGAGTTTTAAACAAAAGATATCTTATTACATTTTGTTCATAGAAAGTGCAGGCTTTACAACTTCTGCAGATAGCTCAGATTCAGAGATATTTCAACAGGTGCAGCAGGAAGACAATTGTGAATAGATATTGCAGGTAAGGCACACAAGGGGCAGAAACTTCAGATTCAATTCCGAGGGAAATGATCCTGAGTTTCCCAACAATGTTAAGGGGATACACAGACTAGACAGGATCAAATAGGTACTCAAGGGCACAACCTTGCTAAGGTGTCAAAAATTCAGTCTATGAAGCCTTATGCTCAAGGCAGTGTGCTGGTGTATCAACCAAGACACACAAGAGGACAGATTCTGCGTTTTTGACACAGCAACAAGTTGATACTTGAGTAATGTTGTTAACACAGCTTTCTCACTGAATGTTCAATACACAGTCAAGCACTGAACAAAGATTGGTAAGCCTAATTCACAAGGCAGTGATATTGGCATGTCAAACCAAATCACCAAAGCACAATATCTTTTTTTTAAGCAACTTTATTTTATTGATATTAATAAAGAGCTACAAAGTTCAACGCCCTATCCTGGCCCGCCCCAAGTTTACGTGATGGAATGCATAGCATGGCCTCCTTAAACCCAATGTGTGTCAAACCCAGGGTGGGAAAATCCATCACATTGGGAAGAGTACTCGCTCAATGCATCCCCAAAAAACATCATCCGCCATAGATGATTACAATAGTGTTGGTACATAAAGTAAATGAAGTGGATCTCCGTCTTCGCTCTATGCCTCAAGCGCATCCTGACCGCTCCAGAGCCCATCATCAAACGACTTGTAGGATGCCTTCCAAACCGATTCGCAGCTCGAACTCCATCATGAGGCATCCAACCTGCACGAGGGGATGTCACCGACACTTGGTTCCGATGTTCTGCATCAAAAGAATACATATAACAAATATATTGCATTCCTATATCACAGGAATTTAGTCGTAGAAAGAAACAAAAACACCTGATAAGCACCCCAACCAAGAGGGAAGGGTGCGTCCAGATGCTCAAAGCCATATATCCCTCTATTAGGCAAGTTGAGGACTGTGCAGCAGCGCCAGGTAACCAAAGCACAATATCTGTTCTTAAGCTTTCTGTGGATTCAAACACCAAATGAATACAGACACACTATGACTACTACACTACACAATCATGCAGGTCACAGAGATACAAACACTGCAAATCTTAAACTAAGTTCCTGATTTACACAAGATCAGGGGTTAATAGAAGCTAGAGTCTAAATTGCCAAATCATCACATAGGCAATCTTCAGACTAAAGTCCTTCTATACCAATGATCTTAAAAACATGGGTGCCTTAGTTTAATCAGGCAGTCAACACAGATGCAATTAACAAAGAAGTAAAAGAGATCTGGATTGAGAACCTTCACAAGGAAGAACACCAATACAGAAATCATACCAAGACTGATCCTAGAATCCTGTGTATAGATTTAGCCAATCCACATGCTATACACACTCCTCTTGAGATTCCAGCCGATTCACTATACTTCAGGCAAGTATGTGAATCCTTGACCACAACTTTTAACTTCACAAAGGACTTTGAGAAAACTTTTGAAAGTATAAAAGTGGGATTGAAAAATGATTTTTTTTTAACTTGATAAAACTAAGGTGATGATGGGGACTATATATAGGATTCAGAAGGAGAGGTAAACATTTTGAAAGACCAATTTGGTTGAAAAACACTGATAGACTTAGACCAGCTAGGACTTGGTTTAAAACAAAACTAAATCTAGTGTGACTTATTTTGGGCATCATTGGACCGAGGTCCTGATCGGGGTCAATCAGGTTATATAATATACTTGACCACCATAAACCAATACTAGCAAGAGGACTAGGCCCATCGTAGTATAGCTATAGTGAATCAAGGTCGATCCCACATGGAACCAATTGTGGATCATCTTATATACAAACAATTAATTAAACATGTCAAGGACATAGAGGCGGTCTACAACCAACATAAGACAAGAAAGGTAAAGACACGACTCGACACAACGTAATTAACCTCCCCAATTATAGTCTTTATCGTTTGGACCTAGATAATTTATATAATAAACTGAACTTATTAACTGTCAATCCATTTGTATCTATCTTAGATTGGCTACGGGAGTCATCCCTTTAACTTGACTTAGCACCGGTTAGGTTGCTGATCATCACGTGCTACATTACGTGACTTCACCTTTTTGGGTATCCATCTCATATAACTTGCACGCTTACGACACTAAGGATGCCGATATTAATCGTACACCTCTTCTAGGCAACATTCCTATGGTTAGGCGTACTTCCTAAGCGATTACTCAAGCTCTCGTCCAACTAGCAATTACCAAGTTATAGTCTCATGCTAATCTACGACGTATGTATAATCAGGTGCTAGCAATCCCCAAATATAAACCTACCTAGATAACGCTGAACGTCCGTGAAGAGCAATTCATAAGCCTACCTAAGAGTTTTATATTGGTATTTCCTTTTTACACATTTTAATTAAACTAAGCGAGTAACGTAGCCATAGCCATACCTACTGAGATAATAAATTCAAATAGGCTAAACCTACCATAAAGACGTGGCAGAAATAACTGATGAAACAGGGCTCGGTCGACCGAGTGTAAGGCCTCGGTCGACCGAATGACACCTTTCGGTCACCCGAACTATTCCAACCCAGAATACATCTTAGAATATATCTCTCAGCGTTTCATCATACAGAACAGAATAAACAGTAATTTGCACAGTATTCATATAAACTAACATAGATACGCATTAATTAAATCAAGTAGATTCATGAATAAATACTAAGTGTATGACGTAGGTCATGGGATCCTCATAGACAAGGAGTCGCCACATCCCTAACGTCATAGCCTAGATCTACATCATCTAGCTATGATTAACTAATTCAAACGATAAAGCATAATTGGGGAATTAATTATCAAAATAAAAACAACGAGAAAATTAAAGGCTTACATATTTGCGACCATAATAAAGCTGGCTGATGTACTACATTGTAACGCATACAAAGCTATGAATGTAATCGATAAAAGGTATAAGGTATTGTATGTATGTCTAAGGTGTGTTGGTGTGTTTTTACAAATTTCGTAGCTGCTGCTTATATAGAGGCTGTAACTGACCTAAGGAGGATCTAGAAGATATACACGCAAAAATCCCATGAGTGACCGAACCGACATACTCGGTCGACCGAATGATAGGGCTCGGTCGACCGAGCCTTTTTCTGCATGTGTTAAACGTTTCTCTCGTCTATCTTGTTCCCACTTGCGCTTTAAGTGTTGATCTGATTTCTCTAATTTATCTCTTGATTAATGCTCCGATTTTCTTCCTTATTATCTTGAGATTTACTGATTGAATGACATTTATCCTCTCGATTTGTCGTGATCTGCAAAATCAGCATTTATCGCACAATAAATCGGTCTTTTACTAATAAAAAACAGCTAAATACCAAATATCATATTAATAATCACTTAACATTAAATAATAAATATAAACGAGTGATTTAATATGAAATATACATTATTAATCTCGATTTAAGGTCAATGTTGATGACTTTTACGGGTATAATTTGACCGTCATCAGGTCCTAAGCAAATGACTCAAATCAGACCATCATTGGGTTAGAGAACCCTAGGTCAAACTTACTTGCCCATAGTGTAGGGTTCAAGCCAATTTACCTGTGCGGTTTGGGTTGAGATTCACCAAACCGGGGCTGGTTAGATATATAGAGGAGAGAACTACCAGTCCTTAGAATGGCAACACTTGATCCACCATTAATCTGGATTGATTTTGGTTCCAGGTCCAACCTTTAACAGCTACAAGGCCAGCCATCATGTGTGTAACGTGTTTCTGGAGCCCACATGCTGTAAATCAAGGACCAGTAATGGAAAGAATCAGGCAGAATCAATCAAATCAGAAATAATAACTGAAAATACGATATTAATCTCAAAAAGATATCACCTTGTTTTAGTGTTGACTGCAAATCCAAGGATTCGCATTCCTATGGCTCATAATAGTCCTAAATCGGATGAAAGGTTAGACCTTTCACACGTAGACCTTCAATAGACACAAATAGCATAAAATCAGGTTCAGATCAGAGTAATAATAGAAGATATTAACGTATACAGAGAAAGATACAATGTTTATGATTCGAAGCCCTCATAGAATGAACATTCTATGTTTCTTCGAGACAATCACTGAGAATCGGTGCAATCAATACTCGAATCATCGCGATTTTGAAATAAAGGTGCAAGCTTTTACTTTGAAGCCTTTCTAATCTGAGATTCGTCACATGGTTTCTTCAATTTTGAGGAGCCTTCACAGAATATGTCTTCTGTGTTTCTCCAAAGGATTATTAGCACGAGGGATAAGCGAATAAGAAAGGTGCAATGTAGAGAAAGAGAAACGGCTAGCAGATTTCATGGATTGACATTGAAGACGGAGGGATTTCTAGAGAAAAACGTGTATATTGAATAAAGGGACGGCTGAGAAAGATTATCAGAAGCAGCTAGAAGAGGAAATAGGGTTAGGGATTTTCTTTGGGGTATATGAAAAAAAATTAGGCCGGACGAAGGAACATGGATAGCAGAAAAGGGCTTGGCAGATTTCTATTATATAATTTATATAATTAAGTTATTTAATTAATAATTTATTTATAAAACTAATAAAATTAATCTTATAAATTAAATTAATAATTAAACGTTTAATTAGGACCTGCAAAAATAAATTTAAACACAAGAATTTTCCATATGATGTAAGTGTTCCCTTCATGACAGTTAGTGGCAGTAAAAACACACATTAGGGGTATTTTTGGAAATTAAACAAACTTACGTGCAACTGGGGCTCATAACTCAACAGACTTAATTTATCCCACAAATCTTTAGCAGTAACCTCAGTAGCTACCTCTCTTAATACTTCATCATAAATATTTAAGATGATACCTGACCTGGTCTTCTTGTCGAGACCAGCAAAATCCTGACATCTTCTCGGGCTTTTTCTTTTTCCCAAGCAGCAGAATATCGAAGCCCTCCTGCATCAGCATGACCTCCATATTCAACTGCCATATCCTGAAGTTGACGTATCTGTCGAACTTCTTAAAATAATACTGAGTTATTGTCCTAGTGGCTAATTTTAACCTCGGCTCTGATACTAGTTTGTTAGGAAAAATAAACCGAACGATAGCCCTTAACGACGATAACGCAAAATAAATAACAGAAGGAGAAAAACAAAACACCAAATTTACATGGTTTCCGGCAATATGCCGACTAGTCCACGGGTGAAAGATAAAATATTACTATAGAGGAGAACTACAAAAGATACAACTCTCCTAAAGCCTAAAGACAAAAGTCAAATAGCTAACGCAATTGAGAGTTTATCTTGACTGGTACATCTTAACAAAACACCCAAAGGTGATTTATATACTATGCTAAGTCGGCTAAACTTCCTATTGTTGCCGATGTTGGAAATTTAACAATTCAATAGTTACAAGCAACTAGGCCCAACAATTGGCCCATCACACATTAATAACAATATGTTATGGAGTGTTAAAGTTGAGTTTTTTTCTGCTGTTTTTGGTTGTCAAATTGATGTTAAACTTGTTGGGAATGAGTTATGAATCGTAAAAGTGGAGAAAATCATGTTTTTGGAAAATTTTAGGGTTTTGACGTGCGCCAAAACGAAACCATATAGGGATTTTTGTGCAGGGAGTTTTAGCGCGTGCCAAAGGCATTCAGCGCATGCTAAAATGAAACCAGAATGTGGCAGGAAGCTTTTAGCACCCGCTAAAAGGTTTTAGCGCACGCTAAAACTGAAACAGAAGTTGTCCAAGTTTGCTGCTTGAGTTTAGCACGCGCCAAACAGGTGTAGCGTGGGCCAAAACCTCTGTTTTGCTGTTTTAGCTTGTTTTGAGCCCCGAATCCAGTTTTCAATGTTGTTTCTTGATCTAATAACATTGTATAAACATGAACAAGCCATGATTAAGCTTCTAATGCGTTTAGTTCCGGCACCGAATGGATTCTTTCTAAGAGTTGAAGTTCGGGACCGTCTGAATAGAATGATTGTGCTTTGATAGATTAGTATCCATCAATGTATGTGTAATGTGCTAGGATTTGTACTTGTCTAGTGGTCTAGGTGAGGGAGCAGAAGTTGTAGGTGAGCCCTTCGTTGAAAACACTTAGGTTGCTAGTTAACAATTAATAGCGTACGTACTTAAGTAGTCAAAAGCCTAAACATCATGTTATTGTTGGTAAGGCACAAGTCTATATCGCGATGTGTGGGCTGTCGGTAAAAGTGAATAACTCTGCTGGCCCTTGAGGGGCACCAGGAGTGGAGGGACTTCGCCGAACGCGTACACTATCGGGTCTAAACCATGGCTACTGGTGTGATCCACCAATAGGTTGCACCCAGATACTTCGTGGTGAGTAGCACCATGCGTAGTGCCCTTGAATACTGACGTAACAAAGATAAGCTAAGCTAGAAACAAGTAGGATCCCACGACATGTTGATGAGCATGAAGTAAACCCTAGAGTTTGAGTCGGTCTCACAAAGATAACCCAATAATAATGCGAACCTTTCATTATGAAACATAATTATTCAATAGCTTCTACCTCTTTACTAAGTACTACATACTTACCTCTATTGCGTTTTGTTGTATGCTTTGTGGGGTGAGAAGATGAAGAGGTTGACCCGGAGTTGGATGATGAGTATGAGGATGACGTTTGATATGCTTGCTATGGAGTTATCTTGCTTTCTTTATTATATTGAACTATGAGCCTTGTTGTATTTCCTTTTAAGACAATGTTGTACTTTTGTTTTGAGACTATTTTAAGACAATTTGTATTCTTTGAGATACCGTATATTGTAAGATTTGTTTATCGTTGTTGCAAGATAACCTCTTTTTATCTCTAGTTTCACGGCTTGTATTCTAGTATAATTTATGGTTTTTACCTGAGTCTTTCTAGCTTCCGTTTTGCTTAACTGAATACGACGACGTAGAGGGAGATGAGATCACCTGTCCAATTAGTGTGTCGGTGTCTAAGTAAATACTACGTCGTTTCATGTGTGTTTTATTTTTAGGAGTAATTTTAAGAAAAATAAAAAAACAAAACCCAAAAATAAAACACACATAAACGACGTAGTTTTTACTTAGACACCGAAATTAGACACACTATTAGGCAGGTGATCTCATACCACGTAGAGGTTTATATTTAATATTAAATTTATTTGATTTTGTGTGTCAAATTTTTTTTCTTGAATAAATATTCGATATTCGGAAACGAGACAGTTGTGTTATTGTATAATATTGTTACAACCTTCAACGTGAGTGATATTTTTTTTCTGAATTAAAAGAAAATTAATATATTCAGTTCACTTAGTCAACGACAGTTTCCGGTCGTAAGTTGATTATTCAGACGTCTTGAAAAATAAAAGTTTTAAAATAAAAAAAATGTCCTACATTAGCAAATTCTCCCAAAGAAAAAGACAGATTGTCTAGATGAAGCTAGAATCACATGTATTACTGGTGGGCCTTATTTTATTTGCTGGAAAGAGTGTTTAAGCACTTGTGTAATTTGGGGTGGACACAAAAACCGGAAACAAAACTAATCGGTCGATCCAAACCGATCTAAACACGAAAATACGTAACCACGATTTTACAGTTAACAATTTGGTTTTGATTTTCTAAAATAAAACCGGACCAACCATATATTTAAATGGTTTACATTATTTTTTTTATTTTTTATTTTTTAATTTTCCTGGGAGGGTAGTAGTATATATGATAATATATATATATATATATACGAATGCTTAAAACAGAAGCACACTGTAGTAGTAACATACTTGACCCTAACTTTGCAACCCAAGAAACGATTCTCTCCCTTCAAAAAAAAAAAAAAAAAAAAAAAAAAACGATTCTCTCTCAACCCACGGCTCTGGCGTGTTCCCCCCTCCCTACGCCGGATCCCTAGCAACAGCCCATCGGCAGCGGCGATCTCTACCAGAGATTGCCGGTTCTCCCTAAAATCCAAATGGCGGAAAACCCTCTCACCCAGGCTTCCACTGAAGAACAGGATCTCCTTCAGCGCAACGTCCATAAGCCCGAACGGCGGGCTGTGGATGACGACAACTTACAGCAACAATTACCGTTCGATTCACCCTGGAAGCAGTGAAGTGGAATTGATGCTGTACAAGGGTCTCTTGATTGGGATACTTGGTACCAGGGCGAAGATGAACCGGAGGATGATTTGGTCGAATTTGAGAAGCATTTCCGTCACTATTCACAGGTTCATGCGGATGTTCCGCTTCCGAAATAGAAGAAGGATGTGGTTCCAATTGACAAATTGAAACAACTGTGGAGACATTGGCGCAGAGCCATCCTTGGGGGGAGGCCTACCAGGCCTAGGCCTAGGGCCTCCCCATATTATAATGATATTATGGTCCCCAGGAAAAATGGTCTACTACTGTAACGACCCGCTCCCGGATACCGAGACCTTATACGGGAGAGAAACGTTCGGCGCGTATATCATTAAATAAATCTAACATTATACGCAAGCTTCTACGTCGTCGTATCAAATAAAGCAAACGGAAGCTAAAAAGACTCGGGTAAAAACATAAATGCTACTAAGAATAGAATTCAAACCAACTAAAGATGGATAGTCAAATTACAACGGCGGAAAACCCAAAGACTTACACAATACGAGGTCTTAAAACTAAAAACTTAACTTACAAAATTCTAGAAGTACAAGTACAACAGGTCAAAAAAAAAGAATATGACTAGTCTAGTACATCCTTTACAAAGAAATAAACTAGAAGCTTCGTCAAGGCATCAACGTCCTCAAAAGTCGTCATCTATGCTTGGGCAACATGTTCGTCTTCTCACCCCACAATGCATACAAAATAAAATGCAATGGAGGTAAGTACAAAGTACTTAGTAAAAGTGAGAAACTAACGAACAACTAAGTTATACAACGAAAGGTTATTATTATGATTTTAAACTATCTTTATGAGACCGACTCAATCTAGGGTTCACTTCATGTCCATCAACATGTCATGACTATACGTTTCTAGCTTAGCTTATCTTGGTTACGTCAGCACTCAAGGGCACTACGTGAGGTGTGACCACCACGGGAGGGTTCCAACCAACAGTGGCTTGCACTGTTAGTCCCGGGTTTCCCCGGTATACATACACGTCCGGTGAAATTCCTCCGTACATAGGGTCTCAGACTTACGGGATGGTGTTCCTCCGTACGTAAGGTCCAAAGACTTATAGAGTTATCCACCTATCCGGACGAGTCACATAGCCGATGTTTACATGTGCCTAACCAAAAGTGACATGACGTTTGAGCTTATTACTATGCAAGTATGTATTTATTATTTGTTGTTAACTAGCCACCTAAGTATTTTCAGATAAGCTCCATCGCACCTACTTCTCTCTTTCCTAGACCACTAGACACGGACAAGGCCTAGCAATTACACAGACATTGATGAACTCTAGTTCATCAAAGCGCAAGCCTATCATGCCCTTCCGACGGTCCCGAACTTCAACTCCCTTGAAAAGTACATTCGGTGCCGGAACTAAACGCATCAGAAACTCAATCAAGACTTGTTCATTTTCATTTAGTGTTATTAGATCAAGAAATAACATTTAAACTGAACTCGTAGCTTAAAACAACATTTCCCCAAACCTTGGCTGAATGCGTGCGCATTGCACCTGAAAAGCCTAAACATGATTTTCTGCAACTTAACGATTTCTAACGATTTAGATTCCCTTCCTCCGCTTCCATCAAATTTTGCGTCTGTTTTTTTTCTTCTATGAAGCGCCGTTCCTTTTTTTTCCTGAAAGGTGCGTGTATAGCTATGAGGGAAATATTGAGATAATTTTCCTTAAATAGCCACAATTAAATCCTTTAATTAAATGACTAAATCCCTTTATTTCTTATCATAAACTTCATAAAATTTAATTAATCCCTTTTTAATCAAACTAATTGGTTAAATAATAGTTAGGTCTTAGCAAACACACTCAATTCCTATTTTACCTTTTTCTGGAAATTCGGGATGTTACATTCCTCCCCCCTTAAGAGGAGTTTTATCCTCGAAACTCGAATGTAACTGAGAGGCACTTGGACTATGGACTTTGCAAAGCGTCTCGTCTTCCAACTCTCATGTCGTCTCTGCCGTTGTGTGACTGCTTCACTGAACCAAGACTAGTTGTACGTCTTCGTTCTTAACTTTCTTCGTCTACCGCGCTAAAGTGCACTCGATTCTTCCATGTAGGTCAAGTCTCTTCAACCATTTCGAGGTCAAAGTTTGCTTCCACATCAATGTTGGTTAAGCATTAGTTCATCATTGGCACAAGAGGGACATCTTTAGATATACTTCATCTTCAGCTTCAGACTCTAACAGTCTTCTTCTTCCATTCTCCCAACTTTTCTACGTGTCTTGAGCCATCTCAAGGTTGTTATGATCCACTTCAATCTTCTTGTTGGCTTTATCACTCTGGTCTCCTATTCTGCCATCGCTCCACTTCATCCCAGAAGACCGGCGTTCTTCGTTTTCTCCATACAGATTTTCAACTATTGACATCTGGATGTTGACATGGTAACTATTGTTGTAGTCAACTCTTCTATCTCTATCTTCATGAAAGATCATCAGTAGTATTGCTCCAACTTTCTATACAACTTGGTGCTCCGGGATGACTGTAATTGCTACCTCGTGGCTTCATTCATCAATACGACACAAGCTTGCTGAAGAACTGCAAGGATTCCGAATGAGGAGCTCCTGTGACTTGTCGTGAAGGAAGAAACACGCATCTACCATAATTTCTCTCTGACGTTCTGATTCAATCCTTATGCCAAATAGGGTTAGCTTGGAAAATAAATGAAGTTGAAAAGTGACAAGTTGAGTACCAGGGTGGTATGTCAACTAGGTAAGCCAAGGAATGGTACAATACACTTGAAATAAGGAAGGTTGTTTGGGTTATAGTCAAGACAAGAGAACTCCAGGTTGAGAAAAGTTTGAAATGGTTTAAAATTTAACGATGAGCGTTATCTCATGGTATGAAAGATAATCACTAAAAGGAAGAAAACAAAAGATCATCTTGCAGGTGAAATTCCTTTAAGAGAATGAAATTCTGCAAGATACGGTGGTCTGCAACGAAACTCAGAGGCAACTTGAAACCATGGTAATAATGTTTCATATAAGCCTTTAGAAAGTGGAGACGTTGAAGGAAACATCACCCGATGGACTTGAAACATTAACCGCCAAGGAAAGAGAATGCTAAACTTGAGGACATTAGGCAGGTGACCTTGATTGTTAAACACTTGGTTAACAAAGATGGATGTTGGTGAACTAGGAAAGTCTTCAGTTCGCATTAGTGCCGTAGGGGAAACATCACACAACAGAAAAAGCAAAGTAAAGGTGCAAGGTCGAGCACCAAAAGGACTAAAAAAAATTTAGAAATCAAAACGAAGAAAGAATCTCAACATGAAGGAGCCATGGAGACAAAACAAGTACACCAAAAGGTCTCTGGAAAAATAATAAGCACTTGTCAAGAAGTGTCCAAGTTTGTAGTAGTCAAAGAGAGGTTATTTCAAGATTTAAAAGAAATAGAAATTTCCCTCAAGGAATTGTAAGGGAATATCAAAAGTTTGAATAAGTAAGCGGCAAACAAGATTTTAAGTGAAGAGGAAACGACACTTAAGAATTGTCGGATAAGGTTTGATTTCAAAGAATTAATTCAAACTTTCAAAAGAAGTTTAAACGATCATTGACGATTCAAATCAAGGGTTCAAGGTTGCATTACTCGAGAGGAATAGTACACTGCCAAGGAATAAATGCTCGAGGTTATTCGTCATGTGGAAATGAAGAGGTTAAATCAACAATAGGCATTTCAACCGGTGTAACAAAATTGTAGTAGGAAACGCCAAAACATAAGAAGGAATGTTAAAAGGTGTGTCTGGAGATGGCTCTAAATGGCCTGAAAGAGATTTAAGACTGAATGGTACAAGGTACATTAATCTAGATTGAAGTTCAATAGAAGTTTTGGAGTTCAAATGTTGGCTAGATAGGTTCGGAAGGCATCTTGAAAAAGTCTACCTTCTGCTTGAAACTGGTTTGGCATAAATTGCTAGAATGTTAAGGGTAAGTAATTGAAAAGGAATGTCATGGTAGGCTTAAAAATTTGACCGGCTAAAGAAGATATGCATGCCTTAAAAGAACAGGCAACATTAGGTGAAATAGTTACAACATCGACACTACCCTTAGGAGGGAAGCTGAGAATGAACGTAGGTAAGAAGAATGTTTTGACATCAGAAGGCTCAGTCAAATTTGAATTTGAAATGAAGGATGGGAATGCAACAATGCAGAATTGAAGAGAACTTGTTTTCTTGATTTGAAACGTGAGAAGTTAAGAACTTGTGTAGAAAAAGGGCTTAAGGCGATATGTTTCTGAGGTAATTCATGACAACAAGCGGAAAGGATTTGTTGAGTTTAAAGATCTCAAGTGAGGGATTACATGAGAAATAAATTACCAAAAAAGGTATAATTACAAAAGGGCCCGAAAAGGGTCTGAACATCAAACATGGCATGCTGGAGGATAGCATCTTGGTTCTTGTTTACAACTGCAAAAGAAACTATAACGTTAGCTTTACAACTGCAAAAGAAACTATAACGTTAGCTTTACAAGCATCCTACTAAAAGGTTTAACTCAGAAGGAGATCAGACTTCGGGGAACTCCTAAACATAACAATCGTAACTTACTATCCTCTTAGCTCAAACCCTAAGTCAAAAAGGTGAGGATTTCCTTTTAGGCTGCTGTGTATGATATTTACTCCAGACCTGTCGTTATCGACTTGTGTAGCCCAACCGAAAATTAGTTTGAGCATGATAAAAAGAGAAAATATTTAGATACTGGAGTTTCCCAGGTGACATAAAAATATTAAAAAATTTGAATGAAAGGGAGTTGGTCAAAAAAAATTATTTTTGCCGAATGCACAAGTTGTCAGAATTTTCAGGTTAATAAACACTGATTTGAATTGCAGATTGCGAGCAAACGAAAAGGAATTTGAACTTGATTCCAAAAGTAAAGTTGTAGATGAAATTGTTTTCTGCAACATATCAAAAATTCAGGTTATTTGAAGGTGCTTTACCTGTTCAAAACAGAAGAAGAAGTGGAAGTTCTCCTGCAGATTTTCTGGACAGAGTACCCGGCATTAACAGAGATTTTCTGAACAATCCATAACGATTATCGAGTTGATGTAAAAAGATAAATTGTAGATAAGACAGTAATATACTTTGCTAAAAATTCGCAGAATTTTTGGAGCAGGGTAAAACAGTTTTATGTTAAAGGGAAAATATGGGAACAAAACCATTCGCTCATGTTGGATAACGCTTAACACGGGGATGATGAAAGAAACCTTTAACATTAATTATTGAAATGAGTAAGAAGCACTTGTAAATGACAGAATTGCATATGGAGTTCGTGTGGAATCCGTCTCGAGCAAAGCAAGGTCAAAGAATATTGGTAAACATATACCAAACGATAGTAAAAAGAGAAAGTGGGGGATTTGTAGAGTTGAGTCAAATATCATTCTCTACAAAGTTGGGAAAATCCAAAAGTAGGCTAAGATATTCATGTGTAAAAGAACGTAAAGAGATCACAATAGGAAGTGAACAGAAAGTCCAATCAAGAGGTCCTCAACTTAAAGGTGGAGCCTAAGACTCCGATCCCAAAAATTTGCTTAAAGGGGTTTCACTTAATCCTATGTGTCATGTTATGGTTTAGAAACTTCAAAAGAAGAGAGGGTTTCTACTAAGGATCCTAGAAGGAACAAAACTTGAGAACTCGACTTAACCTTCGTCTAAGAAGACTCTTCACTTGGTCCTAGTGCAACTTAACCACGGTTTTAGGATTCTAAAAAGTCTAAAGAAATCTTATCGTAGAGGAAGAGAAACCTAGGACAGAAAGGATGCTTCGCTCTGATACCAACTGTAACGCCCCGCTCCCGGACACCAAGTCCTTATCCGGGAGAGAAACGTTCGGTGCGTATAGCATTAAATAAATCTAACATTATACGCAAGCCTCTACATCATCGTATCAAATAAAGCAAACGGAAAGTAAAAAGACTCGGGTAAAAACATAAATGCTACTAAGAATAGAATTCAAACCAACTAAAGATGGATAGTTAAATTACAACGGCGGAAAACCTAAAGACTTACACAATAAGAGGTCTTAAAAGTAAAAACTTAACTTACAAAAATCTAGAAGTACAAGTACAACAAGTCTAAGAAAAGAATACGACTAGTCTAGTACAACCTTTACAAGGAAATAAACTAAAAGCTTCGTCAAGGCATCGACGTCCTCAAAATTCGTCATCTATGCTTGGTAAACATGTTCGTCTTCTCACCCCACAATGCATACAAAAGAAAATACAAAGGAGGTAAGTAAAAAGTACTTAGTAAAAGTGAGAAACTAACGAATAACTAAGTTATACAACAAAAGGTTATTATTATGATTATTAAAGTATCTTTATGAGACCTACTCAATCTAGGGTTCACTTCAGTTCCATCAACATTCCATGATTATACGTTTCTAGCTTAGCTTATCTTGGTTATGTCAGCACTCAAGGGCACTACGCGAGGTGTGACCACCACGAGAGGGTGCCAACCAACATTGGCTTGCACTGTTAGTCCCGAGTTTCCCCGGTATGCGTACACGTCCGGTGAATTTCCTCCGTACGTAGGGTCTCGGACTTACGGGGTGGTGTTCCTCCGTATGTAGGGTCCAAAAGACTTATAGAGTTATCCACCTATCCGGACGAGTCACATAGCCGATGGTTACATGTGCCTAACCAAAAGTAACATGACGTTTAAACTTATTACTATGCAAGTATGTATTTATTATTTGTTGTTAACTAGACACCAAAGTATTTTCAGATAAGCTCCTTCACACCTACTTCTCTCTTTCCTAGACCACTAGACACAGACAAGGCCTAGCAATTACACAGACACTGATGAACTCTAGTTCATCAAACCGCAAGCCTATCATGCCCCTCCGACGGTCCCGAACTTCAACTCCCTTGAAGAGTACATTCGGTGTCGGAACTAAACGTTTCAGAAACTCAATCAAAGGCTTGTTCATTTTCATTTAGTGTTATTAGATCAAGAAATAACATTTGAACTGGACTCTTAGCTTAAAACAACATTTCCCCAAAACTGGGCTGAATGCGTGCGCATTGCACCTGAAAATCCCTAAACATGATTTTCTGCAACTTAACAATTTCTAACCCAAATCAACATGTTTAACATCAATTATCACAAAGAAAAAACAGTAAAAAAAACTTGATTTAAACATAACTAAACATCACATATCATCCAACATTTTAACTACAACATAAACATGATTCCTTATTACAACTAACACTCAACCTAAACATTGTAAAACCATAATTATTCGTTAGGAAGAACCTCTTACCATAAGTGCAAAAAATCTTCAAAGGAAACCACCAAGAAACTGCTACAACTCTCGATCCTCAAATCCAAAACCTATTTGATCAACAAGAAACCCTAAAAATACTAGTTTCCTTGAAAAAACCGAACTGAACAAGTGTGTAAAACTAAAGATTACCTGGACTACTTGCTGTGAAAATATTTTTAGAACAATCTAAGCTCTAAGATGATCATTTTAACTACTCACGGCTGCGAAACAGAGCTACGGATTGAAAGATACGAATTTTTGAAGAATCGAACTCGACGATTACAAAAAACAAGGGCTAAACTGAAAACTTACTGTTTAGAAAATGAAGTGTATGGAAACGGCCGTCTTCATCCAGTGATCGATTTATACTACTGCCGTCTGCTCAAATCCTGACGGATGAGCCGCACGATCGAAGATTCCCTTCCTCCGCTTCCAGCCAATTCTCCGTCTGTTTTTTTCTTCTGTGAAGCGCCGTTCTTTTTTTTTTCTTCTGAAATGTGCGTGTATAGCTATGGGGGAAATATTGAGATTATTTTTCTTAAATATCCATCAATTAAATCCTTTAATTAAATGACTAAATCCCTTTATTTCTTATCATGAATTTCCAAAACATTTAATTAATCCCTTTTTATCAAACTAATTGGTTAAATAATAATTTGGTCTTAGTAAATACACTCAATTACTATTTTACCTTTTTCTGGAAATTCAGGATGTTACAACTGCTATACATATTGATATATTTTCAGAGTTGTGTTAAATACCACGGTTCTCTGTTGTTTATAGTGCATACATTCCTTTTATTTTATTTTTTATTGTTGATAAATTATATCATATTCTATTTGATGTTTTGGATATATTTACTCTTATTATCTTTTCATTTTATACTTACTCTTTTCATAAATATTTTTATTTGTATATTTGTCTTTATTGGTTTCATAAAAAATTGTATAGTTTTGTTTTAATATTTCTTTGTATGTATTACATCAGTACGTGTGGTTGTGAACTGCGACATTATTTTTTTCTTTACCTGTTTATTTAAGACTTAGGTTTATCTAATTACCTAAAGCATCTTATTATTTGCCTTCGTGCATATGGATTACACACTATTACTTCTAAAAATGCCAGGTGACACGTGTTCAATGCTAATAGTTATAGCACTTTGCTAACAATGTTCCACAAAATTTGAAAAAATAACCATACAATAACAATCAAGGGCCCCCAAAAAAAATCGACTTAGTAAAATCTAACTATTAAATCGACTTAGACAAAGACGAAGATCCATTGGTGGTTGCGGCTTCCCTTAGTTGTGGCCCGTGGTTTCGCCAGTTTGTATTCGAAACCGCACCTAGGAAAAGTCCATGATCATACCGGTTATATTGTGCGCGGAATATTGTGTATGTTTTACTTTATATGATATTGTAGTAATATGCACGTAATAGATGAGACAGAAATTAAATATAAAATTAATTAAGTGAATTAATTTAAAATTACTCCCACGACAAAAATCGAGTCATAATATGTCTCCTAATATTATAGTGACGGTGAAGAGCCCCTGTTCGGATACAACTGATCGGCCCACGTCGGGAGTTGACCTACCTCGGTATATCTTCATTATCGAGATATGATCGTTATGAGATCTCATGAATACTTGGGTTACAACTCGCCTAAGAACCTTACGGTGATTGGCCCACGTCAGGACCATCTGATTTTAGAGACTGAGGTTGACTATTACATAGACAATGTGAATTGTCAAAGAATTGACTAGTCAAACCACTGGAAGTCGCGTTGGACGCGATTGGTAAGAAGTACCTACCCGTCGAAATTGACCCGGTCGATCGGCCCACATCGGGGATCGAGTCAACTAGATAGGACTAAAGAATTTTGGAAAATTCTTGAAAGTCAATTGGGAGTAGTTGACTAGTGGGAGCAAAATCATAATCCCAAATACCATCTTTGATTTTGTATGTTAATCAACAACACTCTTTTATCTTTATTTTATGTTGTAGTTTAAGCAAATTATATTTATGTTTTAATTTTCGATTCGTAAAAACCAAATTATGACTGTTATCTTTTGAGAAACGTTCTCAAGTTGGTTAAGTGATTTTAATCCTTTTAAAATAAGCAATGACACGAGCAATCGCATTTTCGTAGTCAAAGACAAGGAGGCTACATATTTGATGGGGTCCTTTAAAAAATCTCGCATATCGGACATAAAGATATCCAATAGGTCACTCCGTCATACGATGATGATTATTCGAACATTGGATGGATTGGATTAGGATGACAACATCAAATTTTGGAAAGATTGTTTTCAAAATTGTAAGATTTAAGTATCGACTTAATTCTTTAATCATTGCTTGATAATAAATTAAATAGTTCATGTTTTGAATAAGATTCAAACGGTTAAATAGACTATTTAACAAACGTTGGATTTTCTTTATGAAAGAAAATTGAAGACACAACTCTTGTGATTTTTCTTAAGTCCTATGAAGACTATATTAAGAAATATTTACAAGTGCTTAAAGGATTAAAATGGAAAGTTAGGGCAAGTGCTTGAGTAAGAGAACTTATCGAAGTCTCTACCCTAAGCAAGTAAGTTGAGATAAATCTATCTAAGTTTAAGTCAACTCTCGGATATATGATATCCTACGAGTGTGATTAAATCAGAGAGATTAAACACAGATTTGGAAGGTGAAGCAAACGTTGAAACACTTACCATATTCTGAATCTAGTAAACTGATAAGGGAACTACATAAATGTTATTATGTTCTGGTCTTATGAAGAACACGACTTTCAGTTACTTGTTAGGATTTAGTAGACATATTCAATTATAAGGAATAAATGTTATTCTGATACGGTTGAACAGTCACTAAATCTAACATGCTAGATTATTGTCACCTTATAGTCGATATGAGTGATGAGATCTCAACTAAACATTTATATGACTGTTATCCTTAATGTTTGTGGTTGTTCTAGACATAGTCTCTATGGAAGAGAAGCGTGTAATCAAACGTCATTCTGATGATATTGAACCATATGATTATGAATCTTGTGGGCTATACGAATCTTATCCAAGAGGGACTAAAATACCCTTTCAAGAAAATGGTTACAAAATCTAGAAAATTGACTAGAGCCTGAACATATTGATGTTTGTTGGATTATGACAATTTATACCATAAATAATCGTTTGTTTATCTCTCTTGGACTATTTTAGAAATAGTTGAATGTACTTATTGAAGTACAACAATTCTGAAAACCTGAAAAGTTCGAGCTAGTACGAATATGAGATAAATGAAACTTAGGAATTAATCTTCAATTGGATTGAAGAAATTAATAACTGAAGGGTGTTTCAGAAGTTGTCTGAAAATGAATAAGATTTCCCCTTTAAGGATACCATTCTTGGATACGCAATTAGATTGTGTTTCTAAAATGGAAACAACACTTATACAATAAAGTTGTGAAGTTATCCATGCGAAATATCCCTTACACGTTTTGGGATAGTGCCCTTATACAATACATATACTTAACCGAGTTCCAAAGAATAAGGTTGAATAAATTCCATATTAGATATGGAAAGGGATAATGTCGAATCTATCTTAACCGATGTTTTGAAGTTGTCATAGGTAAAGTCAGAAAGGCTTGGAGCCTAGTACGACATGTGCGACTTTGTGGAATATCTTAGCAAGTATGCTAGATATCATCTACTTTCCACGGAACAAAATGTTTGTCTCCAAACATGTTGTTTTATAGTGGAGGTATTTCTTCCAAAAGAGATAGTGAGAGTAAGTGGAATCTCAAAAGAGTTTGAGAACCACAAGGAGAGATTCAACCATGGGAACGTGAGCAGACGCCACATAGTAATGAAGTGTAGGACACTGCTCAGTGCACACAAATGTTCTATAAGTCTATGGCTTGAAAAGGCTGCTGATGTGTTCATCTTGAAGAAAGAATATCTGACGACTTATGAAGGAATGTTTGAGAGGCAAGATTGAGAGATATGGCCAGGAGCTATAATATCTGAATTAGATTCCATCAGTGACAACCGGGTTATGAACCTAGTATGTCTTACCTAAAGGGAATGTCCCTGAAAGGCTAACATGGATGGTAATACGATTACCATAAGGCTATAGTGACAGCTGAAGGGTATAGGGTGTAATCCTTGTAATTATCTTTATGCTGCCAGCTGAGCCCAGTTCTATCAGACTATGCTTGTTATAAGTTCGTATCATGGATATATGATAGTGTTGAAGGTGTTGGGCAAACAACTCGATGTTCATAGACGATAACATGATATTCGAGCCCACGAGATCCAATTATGGACTCAAACAAGTTTCTCTAGACAATCTCTTTGCTTGATAATCAAAGGAGTTCGAATTTAGTCAAAAGAAGGGATATGCCCAATGTGCAAGAGGGATAGTGGGAGTGTGTTACGATTTTTGAGTAAGGTATTGGATATCTCTCTCAGAAATTAACACCCCATATCACAATCAATCAATGTTTGGTAGATCAAGGTCTTTACGAAAGCACTTGGATTAGCAGTTCTTATTTTTAGAAATAAGAATCTATAGTGATAGATTTAACTGCAGTTAGGTTATAGTTTACCTATATAGATGTGATGCTAAAAGAGTTTAGCATAGATCGCGACAGGATACTTCTAGCCGATGTTCTCAAGATCTATCTATGTTAGGACGTTAGTCCTAAAGATAAGGCGAAAGATGACGCTTATGGAAGGTTTCCTTTGCTACTGCGATATGAACCATCATAAAAGTAATGCGAGATGTTTATATTCCATGAAGAGTCATGAGCAAGTATGAAAGTAAATTTGGTGAATGTCGAGAATATCCTTAAACAAGTTAAGGATGGTTTCCTAGTTTATCGAAACTTGGAATTGGATAAACATAGATATAAAGATATGCACCCAGAGTCTTATAAAGGCAAGTGGGAGCTTCAGTCTAAGTTTGCAGTCACTTTGATTAAGTGAAGTAGTGGGCTGGAAATGTTCTTAGCTGAAGATCACTGTAAATTCTACAACTATGCCAAAACACAGTATGCGCCTTAGTGGCGCAGCGGAAGCAGTACATGGATCTAGAAGGTTCATTCCTAAACCTTCCTCGGTTCTTCCACATTTACTATATAGCTGATATAGTTGTGGATTCATTGCTTGGAGCATGGACCAGGGTCACATCAGAGATTCATGTGTGTTGAGGCCGTTCCTTTTGACTTGGTCATTTAGAGCATGATATGAAGATAGTCTGAGTCCCCACGGATAGCGATCCGTTCATGGCTAGGGCTGATTGCGAGTATTGCATGAGATTCTTGTGTTTCAACTTGGTCTTGTGTGTACGAGTGATTGGTTTTAGGCCAAGTGAGAGATTGTTGAAATAGTGTCTTAAACCCAATCGGGTTGGACTAGAACCGACCGGGTCGAATCGTTTCTACTATTTCTTTATGATTATACATATATAATAAATGGCTTTTCTGTTGTCATATATTTGTTCTTTTTAAGAACCAATTATGAATTGTTATATGATAGCATCCATAGTATTAAACTGTGATAGAGAAACCTTGATAGGCGATTATGGTTGATTAAATCTCTAATCACTTTAATAAGTTTGATACTTAAATGTCTCTAGGATGATGTACTATTAAATGTACGTATTAGATGTCTTCTGGCTTTAAGTGCAGGGATAGATCTCGTCTATCGAAGTGTAGAGACACTTGGACTGTACGGGGACGTGTATTAGAGAATGCAAACGTTAGACTGACCCACTTACACTGTTAAGGGTCGCACTATATGATGGTTGTGTAATTATCCTTAGGACCGGAGTCTACATGGCATCACGGTGTGGATTGTCATGCTTTGACACTATTGAGGTTTCCCCTAACCATGGGGCGATCATGCGGTAGTGATCGGGTGTGATACTGAAGCATGCGGAGTATACGTGTTAGGTCGTCTGGGAATCGCGTGCCCTATAAGTAGGAGTGAATATCCGAAAGGGCCTTCTTATAAGGAATGTCTTACTCTCGTGAATCTTTGCAAAGTGGAAGTAAATGAGTTACTTCGAGAGAGCATGATATCCAGATTATAATATACGGTCGTCAATGCCTGACACTCGACGTACGACCGTATGGATATTATTACAGCGATATGATTCTATTTACACGCTAACCGAGCACATGAAAGGTAGTAGTCATTGCGTATTGACTCTTCCGATGATTGGGGGTCACGGACATGTTGCTAGACGCTATCCGTGATCGTTAGAGGTAAATGGCATTTTCGTAATTGTGCCTTATGTCTACGGCCAACATATTCGGAAGCCTATCGGGTCACACACATATGAACATCGAGTCGAATTAAAATGTGGTTATATTTGATAACCAAATAAGGAAAGTTTATCTCAAGACTATAAAGGTTATAGTGGTAAATTAATATGGTGGTATTTATTTATTATCAATAAATATAATACAAGTTATTAATTATATTTAATAAATATATAAATATATTATATATATATATATATATATATACACACACATATATATGGCCACGTGAATTTGGCTATAATGTGGCGCAAGTTTTAGTGTATATGATACATTTGAATTGTGCAATTTAATTAATAAGATTACCATAATATTAATATTGGTTATTAATTAATTTTTTGGAAATAAATTTATGGTAATAAGATAAAGATAGTCAATATTAGATATTGATAATCTTGGAAATATTTAATATAGGATATTAAATTAAATGAGATAAATCAATCAAAGAGATTTTCCTTATTTTATTAGGAAAAATGTTTTCTCTCTCATCAATCTACTAGAAGCTAATCCTAATCAGATTAAGAGATAGATGGGGCGCCCCAATGCTCTATATATTGGAGGCTTAGCTAGCTCTATTGTACAATGAAATTCCAAGAGCCAATTGTTCTTGTGAAAAATAAGAGAGCTTCTTAGAGAGAGATTATAGAGAAAGAAAAGGTTGACCTAGCAGTCGAGTTTTCTAGTAGCAATCCTTGGGGGGATTCCGGCGAGGTGCTCGTGTGGATTACTGGTAGAGGCCGGACGCTTGGACGGCTCGCGCACATCTACTCCTACCGGATGGTCAAAGCGTCGATCTTTTTGATCAATCAAGATGATATTACCGTCCCCTCTCTTATATATTTATTGTTTAAACGGAGATGATCCTGGATCGGGAAATCAATTTTTTAAATTCCGTTGCGCTACTCGATTGATTTCCTAACAATGCTTTGATTGTGGGTTGTATGGGCATAAAATAGAACTTTATCCAAAGACATGACCCGTGAAGACGTCCAAGAAGCCCCTACTGTTCTAAATGCCCCTACCGCAGAGAAACCATTTGGCCCATGGATGTTGGCCACGAATAATCGCAGAAGGAGGGTCAACCAATCTAAGAATCAAAGAAATACGGCCCAGGCACATGTGGAAGACGGTGGTGATCTGCAATGAGGGACGGAAAGGAGTAACAATAATAGGGATGGTCATGGGAATAGAAATGGGTCGCGCGTTTCTGTTTTAGCCGAATAAGATACTAATGAAAGGGATGCTCCCATAAATGAACTTCAGAGGCAACTACAAGGTATTCCGACAGGAACGGAAATCCAACAGTTAGGCAAGCATCGAGGGGTGGCTACATGGGTAGTAACGCGAGGGGATGAGGTAGAGGTGGCTTCATGAGGAACAATAGCCGAGTTCGGGTACATCTCACCGTAGGTAATACTAAAAGGGGCCAAGGTCAAATCTTATAGAGGGGGACAACATTGCCGCGACAAAGTCTGCAGCAGGTTAATTACTCTAACTCCCAACGCATTAACAATGGAGGAGGATGGAGTACAGAGCCGACTATGCCTGAGCCGAATGATGCGGTCATGGATTGCACTGACACATCATCTGTGGAACAAGTTGGGAACGATGGGGCCTACCTCAAGGAAAACCCACCGGATGGAAACGATTTAACAGCTTCGACTTCCGATGGCCAAGCAGTCAATAATGCAATGGAAATGCCTATCTCTGGGCAGCTGGTCGACAATCCGACTTCGTGAAAGCGATGAAGGTTATATCATGGAACTGTAGAGGTGTTGGGTCCTCTACTTTCTTCAGACATGTTAAAGACTTAATTGGTAAATACCAACCAGATATCTTTTTCCTAATGGAAACACGTGTGTCTAGTACAAAATCGAATCGTATCCTACACCGGTTTCATTTCACAGAGTTAGTAGTTGTGGAAGAAAATGGTTTTAGGTGCAGCTTGTGGTGTTTTTGGAATGGCTCGGTCACAGATCTGCGGTTACTTTGTGCCACAAAACAGTGCTTGATGATGGGCCTGACTCAAAATGGGCAGGTTCATTGTGTTCTAACTTTTATTTATGCAACCCCAACCCAATCCATTTGTGAAGAACTTGGAATTTTTGGTCATATTCTAGTACCTTTATTACAATTCCGTGGTGCCTGGTTGGAGATCTAAACCGGGTTATTCATGTGGAGGATAAACGGGGCGGTAGTGATGTTGGAGGTAGATCTGCGGAGATGATGCAGAGCTTCACTTAGAATAGCGGGCTCTATGAAATGACGTTCCAAGGGCCGAGGTTCAACTGGTCAAGCTCAGTTTATAGTTCAAATGCCATTGACCAGAGATTGGATTAGGGCCTTTATAAAGATCTTCGGTGTGGGTTATTCCTAGATATTATTGCGGTACACCTAGCTCAGGTGCACTCCGATCATCACCCAATTATAGTTAATAGTGAGGGGCTAATCAGCATATTCACAAGGAGAAAATTTTCCGGTGTCAGGCATGCTAGATGGAACATGAGGCGTTTGAGGAATTTATGCGACAAAGTTGAGAGGTCGCTGATAATGATATGGTCCGGGGAAATAAAAGTTTCAGGAGAAAGCAAGTATCTGGAACAAGCGGGTATTTGGGAATATTTTTTATCGGAAGAAAAAATATAAAAGCAAGACTGGTGGGTATCCAACAATCACTATCCTTTGCGCCGTCCACCTTCCAAACGGAGTTGGCAATAACACTACTTAAAGAATATGATGAAATACTTAAGCAGGAGGAGATTTATTGGTTCCAAAAAGCTAGGCTTAATTGGATTGCGGACGATGAACGAAACACTCACTGTTTCCACATGTCTACAGTCAGAAAGCGCCAACGGAATAAAATCAAGTATCTTCAGGATACAAATGATTGTGGATAGCGGGTCAGACTGATCTCCGTAGGTTAGTGCGTTAGTTTTATGTGGACCTTTATTTGGCAGACGATCACGGGATAGCGTCTAGCAACACACCGTGACCCCCAATCATCGGAAGAGTCAAATGCAATTACTACTACCTTTCATGTGAAACAGTTACCGTGTAACTTACAATCCTATCGCTGTTATAATATCCATACGATCGTATCTCGAGTGTCGATACATTAACGATCGTATCTTATAATCTGGATATCATGCTCTCTCGAAGTAACTCATTTACTTCCACTTTGGAAAGATTCACGAGAGTAATACATTCCTTATAAGAAGGCCCTTTCGGAATTCGATCCCAATCATAGGATACGCGATTCCCAGACGACCAATCATGTATACTCCGCATGCTTCAGTATCACACCCAATCACTATCGCATGATCGCCCCGTGGCTAGGGGAAATAGTGTCAAAGCATGACAATCCACACCGTGATGCCATGAAGACTCCGGTCTTAAGGATAATTACACAACCGCCACATAGTGTGACACTTAATGTAAGTGGGTCAGTCTAACGTACGCATTCTCTAATTCACGTCCACGTACAGTCCAAGTGTCTCTACACTTCGATAGACGAGATCTATCCCTGCCCTAAAGATAGAGGACATCTAATACGTGCTAGCCTGTTTATACTATCAATGCCCTGTTTAATAGTACATCAGCCTAGAGACATTTAAGTATCAAACTTATTAAAGTGATTAGAGATCTCATCAACCATAATCGCCTATCATGGTTTCTCTATCACAGTTTAATACTAAGGACGCCATCATATAACAATTCATATTTGGTTCTTTAAAAGAACATATATATATATATATATATATATATATATATATATATATATATATATATATATATATATATATATATATATATGACAACATAAAAGCCATTTAATATATGTATAAACATAAAGAAATAGTAGAAATGATCCGACCCGGTCGGATCTAGTCCAACCCGATTGGGTTTAGGACACTATTCCAACAATCTCCCACTTGGCCTAAAACCAATCACTCGAACACACAAGACCAAGTTAAAACACAAGAATCTCATGCAATACTCACAACCAGCCCTAGCCATGAACGGATCGCTATCCGTGGGGACTCAGACTATCTTCATATCATGTTACAAATGACCAAGTCAAAGGAACCGCCTCAACACACACACGAAT
The DNA here is from genome assembly GCA_026214975.1 of Gentiana macrophylla. Classification (NCBI taxonomy): domain Eukaryota; kingdom Viridiplantae; phylum Streptophyta; class Magnoliopsida; order Gentianales; family Gentianaceae; genus Gentiana; species Gentiana macrophylla. Next base: position 87,090,907 of record CM047808.1, on the reverse strand, counting down.
CTCTGATGAGACCCTGTTCCTTGCTTTAAGCAACGATTCCACTTACTATATCAGCTATATAGAAAAGGTGGAAGAACCGTACTAGGTTCAGGAATGAACCTTCTAGATCCATGTAATGCTCCCGCTGCACCTCTAAGGCACTACTGTTTTGGCTAAGTTGTAGAGTTTACAGTGACCTATAGCTAAGAACATTTCCAGCTCACTGTATCACTTAATCAAAGTGACTGCAAACCCAGACTGTAGCTCCCACTTACCTTCATAAGACTCGGGATATACGTCTGTATAACTATATTTATCTGATTCCAAGTTTCGATAAACTAGGAAGCCATCCTTAACTTGTTTAAGGATATTCTCGACATTCACCAGATTTACTTTCATACTTGCTCATGACTCTTCATGGACTATGAACATCCGGCATTACCTTTATGATGGTTCCAATTGCTGTAGTAAAGGAAACCTTTCATAAGCATCATCTTTCACCTCATCTTTAGGACTAACGTCCTAACATAGATAGATCTTGAGAATACCGGCTAGCAGTATCCTCTGTCGCGATCTATGCTAAACTCTTTTAGCATCACATCTATATAGGTAAACTATAATCTAACAGCAGTTAAATCTATCGCTATAGATTCCTATTTCTAAAAATAAGAACTGCCAATCCAAGTGCTTTCGTAAAGACCTTGAGTTACCAAACATTAATTGACTGTGACATGGGGTGATAATTCTCGAGAGAGATATATAATACCTTACTCAAAAATCGTAACACACTCCCACTATCCATCTTGCACATTGGGCATATCCTTCTTTTGACTAAATCAAACTCCTTTGATTATCATACAAAGAAATCGTCTAGAGAAACTTGTTTGAGTCCATAAATTGATCTCGTGGGCTCACATATCATGTTATCGTCTATGAACATCGAGCTGTTTGACCAACGTCTTCAACACTATCATATAGTCATGATACGAAGTCATAACAAGTATTATCTGGATAGAACTGGGCTCAGCCTTACATGGACATACCCTCTAGGTAAGACAGACTAGGTTCATAACCTGGTTGTCACTGATGGAACCTAATTCAGATATTATGGCTCCTGGCCATATCTCTCAATCTTTCCTTTCAAACATTCTTTCATAAGTCGTGAGATATTCATTCTTCAAGATGAACATACCAGCAGCCTTTTCCGGCTTGAGGTTATCCACAGACTTACAGAACTTTTGTGTGCACTGAGCAGTGTTCTACACCTCATCACTATGTGGTGTCTGCTCACGTTGCTTTGGTTGAATATATCTTTGTGGTTCTCAAACTCTTTTGAGATCTAATTTACTCCCACTGTTTCTTTTGGAAGAAACACTTCCTCTAGAAGACAGCATGTTTGGAGACAAACACCTTTTGCTCCGCAGACGAGTAAATAATATCTAGCGTACTTGCTAAGATATTCCACAAATTGCATATTTCGTACTAGGCTCCAAGCCTTTCTGACTTTGCCTATGAAAACTTCAAATCATCGGTTAAGATAGATTCGACATATCCTCTTCCATATCTAATACGGAATTTATTCAACCTTTATTCTTTGGAACTCGGTTAAGCATAAGGGCACTATCCCAAAATGGGTAAGGGATACTTCGCATGGCCTGCGTCACACTTTTATCATATAAAGTGTTGTTTCCATTTTGGGACCACAATCTAATTGCGTATACCAAAGATGGTATCCTTCAAGGGAAGAATCTTATTCCTTTCGATTTACTTCAAACACCCTTCAGGTATTAATTACTTCAATCCAATTGGAGATTAATTCCTAAATAGCTTATCAATCTCATATTCGTACTAGCTCGAACTTTTCGGGCTTTCCGAATTGTCATACTTCAATAAGTACATTCAACCATTTCTAAAATAGTCATAGAGATTAATAAACAATTATTTGTGGCATTAATTGTCATAAGCCAACAAACATCGGTATGTTTAGGCTTTAGACAAATTTTCTAGATTCATAACCTTTTCTTAAAAGGGTATTTTAGTCATCTTTAGATAAGATACGTATCGCCCACATGATTCATAATCACATGGTTCAAACATCATATATGACATTTGATTATACGTTTCTCTTCCAGAGAGTCGACATCTAGAACAACTACAAATATCAAGGATAACAGTCATACAAATATTTAGTTGAAATCTCATCACATATATCAACTATATAGTGACATCAATCTAGTATGTTAGATTCAGTGACCTTCCAACTTTATCGGAATAACATTTATTCTTTACAATTGAATATGTCTACTAAATCCTAACAAATAACTGAAAGTATGTTCTTCATAAGAACCAGAACATAATAACATTTATTTAGTTCCCTTATCAGTTTACTAGATCCAGAACGTGGTAAGTGTTACAACGTTTGCTTCACCTTCCATATCAGTATTTAATCTTTCTAATTTAATCACACTTGTAAGATATCATATATCAAAGAGTTGACTTGGACTTAGATAGATTTGTCTCAACATACTTGCCTATAATAGAGACTTCGATAAGCTCTCTATTTAAGCACATGCCCTAATTTTCCTTTCAATCCTTTAAGTACTTGTAAATATTTCTTAGTGTAGTCTTCATAAGACTTAAGAAAGATCACAAGATCTATGTCTTTAATTTCCTTTCATAAAGAAAATCTAAAGTTTGTTAAATAGTTTATTTAACCTTTTGAATCGTATTTAAAATATTGACTATTTAATTAACCTTTAAGCAATGATAGAATTAAGTCGATACTTAAATCTTATAATTTTGAAAACAACATTTCCAAAATTAGATGTGGTCATTCTTATCCAACGTTTGAATTAATTGTCATCGTATGACTGAATGATTATATTGGATCGCATCCAATATCATGAGCTTCCATTTTTCTTTAATAATTAAAGTCTTGGAGCACTGCATTAAATATGTAGTCTCCTTGTCTCTAACTACTATAACGGTATTGCTCATGTCATTGCTTATTTTAAAAGGATTAAAATTACTTAACCATATTTGACAACGTTTCTCAAAAGGTAAAAGTCATAATTTGGTTTTACTAATCGAGAATAAAACATAAATATAAAAGTTTGTTAAAACTACAACATAAAAATGAAAATAAAAGAGTGTTGTTGTTTATACATCCAAAATCAAAAATGGTCTTTTGGTTTATGATTTTGCTCCCACTGGTCAACTACTTCCAATTGACTTTCAAGAATTATTAATTTCTTTAGTGGACAAGATCCCACTAAACTACCGCGACCTCCGCTTTGGCTGGTGGGCCGAAAATAGCCTAATAGGTAGACAACTCTTTGTCAATCGTATCTGTTGGTCCCTTGGAAAGGCTAACACAAGTTTAGAGGGGGGTGAATAAACTTGTCCCTAAAACTGGATTTTAAATAACTTAAAGTTCAGTTATAACTTGTGTGGAGTTGAGCTGACAAAGCTGAGATTAAGTCAAACTGACTTAAGCTGAAACTGAGTCAACCGGCAGCGGATATAGTTCTAGCCTTTTACTTGATCTTGTTATTCTATTATGAAAGCTGAGTGCTGTGAACTGAATTCTGATGAATGTCAGTTGTGAACTATGAGGTGTATAACAATCAAGTATCAAAATGCTGTAAGTAAATGCTGAATAAATAAATAAATGCGTAAGATAAATAAGGCGGATGTTATAGAGGTTTCAGGTGGTGTAATCCTGTACGTCCTCTCTTCCCCTGTGGTGCGGAGGAAAATTCCACTAGAACTTCCTGAGGTGAACTGTTACAAAAAGTCCTAAACAATAGTCCTTGGCTAATCCCTAGCGTCACTATCTAAACAGTTGTAGAACAGGTAGAATTGCTGCTCTTCAAATGCTTGAACCACTGGTCCTTAGAGGGTAGGATTGACTCTTCACCAGTTACCACCACAAACACAGTCTACCCGACTGCTTGTCACAACTGTCCTTGGCAAAACCTTCCTGGTTTGCTTCACAGCCTAAAACCTTTGATGTAGAATCAAAGTTGGGCTGAGAATCAATAAGTTTATTCTTGTTTGTGGTTCTTCAAGGTGTTGGATTCTTGATAAATTCTTTGTAGCTTGAACAGTTGAAGAAATACTAGATATGATCATGTTATAGTTCAGAGATGATAGCAATTCGAATAGACTAATGTACAAAAATACTTGTTAATTCTTGTATTTTCTGTTGTTTATCCTTGGTGCAAAGTCTTCTATTTATAGTGTGAAGTCCAACGTTCATCTGGCTTAAATTCGAATTGTATCAACGTTTCTCTTGTAACGGCTATATTTTCAGAACGTTCTGCTGCGTCAGTAACTCATCCAATGAAATTTCTTCCTTTACAACGTTCGACTGTACTTTCAGTTTGTTGGATGGCTGACATATAAAACTGAGTTTCACATGTCAGTTTTCTAACTGACTTGGAGCATAAACTGAGATTTTACTTTTTTTCAAATATCAGTACTCCAGTTTTCATCTGATTATCATTGACTTAATCAGAGTACACCATAACTTATTATCATCAAAGAATTCATTGTCCTTATGATTCTTAGGTCTTCATACAAGATCTATAAAGTCAGTTCAGCTTACCACAATCTTGCCTGAAGTCTAACTTTACAGTCTCGACTTGTAATCTTCATAACTGAGTTTGAACCCTCGGTTCTTCATTCTCCTAGATAAGTCAACCGAGCATGTAACTCTCAGCGAACTTACCTTCTTCTGTTCCATGTAGATGTATTCTGAGTCAGTTTGCTTGTCTTGATGATTTCCAGTTTTCTAAATGATTTCCAGCTTTCGATTTCGACTCACTAATCATTCTGATGTTTGTCCTGATGTAACCTATACAAATATCAGACTCTAGTAAAACTTATACATTCAGTTCTAGACATCTTTTAGCTTTTCACTATAATAGCTGGCTTCAGCACTTCATCAATGGGCTTAAGATAATACTTTAAACAAATAAGATGAATTATCATCAAAACATAAATTTTATTTCCAACAATTTCCCCCTTTTTGATGATGCCAAAACTCTCCCTAAAAGAAAAGCTTAAAGATCAAAACAATGTAAAACTGGAAACCTGGTTTTCATTAGAATGAGCTAACACTGGATAAGTACATTTTGTTCAAAATAACTGTGATTAAAGACTAAGCTTCTTCTTAGCTTTTTGCATGACTGAGTCATATTTCCTTGCTTTGTCATACAATTGAAAATCTTCTTCTAGCTTGGAGTCTTCCTTTAAGAAAGTCTTGTTGTAGTCAACTTGACTACCTTCTTTCCATCTTTTCCATTGAATTAGCTTGGGTAAGCCTGATTCTTTCAAATAGTAATTTTCAAATTCTACTAGATCAGCTTTCATCTGTTCAGTCTTGTCTTTAATCTTCAGTTTATCATCAATCCTCTGATTTTTCTTATATTGTGATGACGTAGATCAAGTGAAATTAAAATACTTGACCACCATAAACTAATACTAGCAAGAGGACTAGGCCCATCGTAGTATAGCTATAGTGAATCAAGGTCGATCCCACAGGGAACCAATTGTGGATCATCTTATATACAAACAATTAATTAAACATGTCAAGGACATAGAGGCGGTCTACAACCAACATAAGACAAGAAAGGTAAAGACACGACTCGACACAACGTAATTAACCTCCCCAATTATAGTCTTTATCGTTTGGACCTAGATAATTTATATAATAAACTGAACTTATTAACTGTCAATCCGTTTGTATCTATCTTAGATTGGCTACGGGAGTCATCCTCTTTAACTTGACGTAGCACCGGTAGGTCACTAGATCACTGTGATATTGTTACGTGACTTCGCCTTTTAAGTGCCTCCATCTCATATAACTCACACGCTTACGACTCTAAGGATGCCGATATTGACCGTACACCTCGTCTAGGCAACATTCCTATGGTTAGGCGTACTTCCTAAACGATTACTCAAGCTCTCGTCCAACTAGCAATTACCAAGTTATAGTCTTATGCTAATCTACGACGTACGTATAATCAGGTGCTAGCAATCCCCAAATATAAACCTACCTAGATAACGTTGAATGTCCGTGAAGAGCAATTCATAAGCCTACCTAAGAGTTTTATATTGGTATTTCCTTTTTACACGTTTTAATTAAACTAAGTGAGTAACGTAGCCATAGCCATACCTATTGAGATAATAAATTCAACTAGGTTAACCTAACCATAAAGACGTGGCGTAATTAACAGATGACAGGGGCTCGGTCGACCGAGTGAATAGGCTCGGTCGACCGAATGAACTTATTCGGTCACCCGAACGATTTCAACCCAGAATACATCTTAGAATATATCTCTCAGCGTTTTATCATACGAGCAATGTTAAACAAGAATTGCACAGTATTCATATAAACTAACATAGATACGCATTAATTAAATCAAGTAGATTCATGAATAAATACTAAGTGTATGACGTAGGTTATGGGATCCTCATAGACAAGGAGTCGCCACATCCCTAACGTCATAGCCTAGATCTACATCATCTATCTATGATTAACTAATTCAAATGATAAAGCATAATTGGGAGGGATTAATTACTTAAAAGAAAGAAACGGAAAATAAAGGCTTACATATTGCAGCCCTTAAATTGCTGGAAACCCTCAAATTATTCTACATTGTATCAAAGTTATATTATTAATTGTAAGATTGAAGAAAGAATGAAGGGATTAAGGGATGATTTACAATTTCTCGTAGCTGCTGCTTATATAGGAGTTGTAACCGACCTAGGGAGGATCTAGAAGGTAAATACGAAAAAAATCCGATAAGTGACCGAACCGACATACTCGGTCGACCGAATGATAGGGCTCGGTCGACCGAGCCTTTTCTCACACGTGTTAAACGCTTTCTCTCCTATCTTGTTCCCATCGCACGCTTTAGTGTTGATCTGATTAATCTTTCATTTAATGCTCCGATTTTCTTCCTCTATTATCTTGAGACCATTGATTGAATGACATTAATCCTCTCGATTTGTCGTGATCTACAAAATCAGCATTTATCGCACAATAAATCGGCTTTTAATAATGAAAACGGCTAAATACCAAAAATCATATTAATAACCACATAACATTAAATAATAAATATAAACATGTGATTTAATATGAAATATATATTATTAATCTCGATTTAAGGTCAATGTTGATGACTTTTACGGGTATAATTTGACCCTCATCAACTACCCCCCACTTAGACTTTGATCGTCCCGAACAAAGCATCAATAAGTCATTTCCCAAGACAACATTTTCCATGGTCAAGTCATACTTACGCAAGAAACTTAAGTCAACTCATACTAGTCATGCTCATAAGATATCCATTATTCACTACTCGGTATGAATCGAAGTGATGTGTGCATGTGCATTGAGTTTTATATATTTGTGGCAAGATTAAAGTTTATGCTAACTTCGCAATCTCAACCTACCAACATCAGCATTCCCACTTCTTACCTCGCAATGGTTAAAGCACTAGAATAATAAGCAAGAGCGTATCTATAGGGTTTTTGGACTTGGAGACCGAGTACTACTCAAAGCCTCTTAAAAGAGTTGAATATTTTTGTTTTTCATATATTCATAATTTTCAAATACTATCAATCTCAAGGAAGAAAACTTTTTAAAGTATCCCCCTATCTTAGATCAAATATAGCATTGAATATTACCACAAGCGCGGGGCTACTTTGGTAATGTCACTACAAGCCCAGTGTCTAACATTTTGCTAAAACACAGGTACGTCTCAAGCTTATTACTCCGCTTAAATGGCTAGAATATAAGAATACCTCAGCACATAGATATTGATACTAAGTTCACATAACCAATCATCTATGCAATGTACACATAATTTCTTCAGTTATTATGATTTGCGCGGTATACTCGATTCACAGATTGAGTAATTGAATAATAAATAACTACTTGCAAAAACGGGCATGAATATCCTTAAATTAACTTAACATAAGTATAAAATGATCACGTACTCATGAAACTTGGTTCCTTTCCTATCAATTCTTAGCTAGGAACTCACAATTCTAAGGGTACGAGATACATAATATGGTATTTATTCGATTTTTTCATTCAAATTTCAACACATATCACATCATAGCTAAGTCTCCTACCCCCCACTTAAACATGGCATTGTCCTCAATGACAAAAATAAATGAGAATATAAGAAAAAGACTTAGCTCTGGAAACGGCTCTCAAGTAAAGGAACAATATCGGAGTAAATTTCAGCACGTCATGGTGAGATAGACACATCCTGTATAAGCAAACAAACTCCACGAAATCGTCAAATACCATGTCTATGGAAGTTATAAAATAATGTGGCAGTAATGAGGTATAAATACCTAAAAACAGTTTAAGCCACTTTATTTTATACAACCAATGACAAGGGAAACCAAAAAGAAATATACTAAATAGAAAGAAAAATAAACAAGCAACTAAAGATGGTAGTCTTCATCTATAACCTCCACCGCCTAAATATTCTTAAAACCGGGTGGAGAAGACAAAGATCAAAAAGCATTACCCGACGTGGGAAAACACGAGGTGGACTGGCTCACTATGTATTCAGTGCAGGAAAAGAGAAACTTGGTAAGGTATAACAGATGCAATGCGACCTATAGGCTAAAGATAAAATTGAATACTTAGCGCAGAAACTTCTCTCTTGCATTGGATATCAACAACTTAGGGAGATGTAGATACTCCTCGAAATTACTAATAACCCAGTGTATCACGTAAAAGTCATAACCGTCATCAACAAGGTCTGATCGGTGTGATAGTTCAGAACAAAACTGATCATCTAGAAATGCCGGAATAGACGGAAAAAAATGGGAAATTTAAAACTTCCGGTAGAAAGATAAGTTGTACTTTGATCGAACCAAAAACCTTTAAAATCTAGCTAGGGTCAGAGCTACACTTACCCCAACTAGGATCATGAAAGTCAAAATGATAAAAAATAATCATTAAAGCTTAGCAATATTTCAAATTCCGCAACACAAAGGTATTTTGTAAACAAAATGGAGGTTGAGAGTATGATGGGTTTAGAAAAAGATACACATAAGGTTTGGGAAGAAAAGGTAAAGGGTGGGTAAGAAATTGTGTTTATGGGTGGGTTGAAAATGGTTAAGGCATTGAGATTGGGTGGGAGAGTGAAACGGATGGAAAGAAAGAGAGGCGATGAAAGAATGGTTAGAAATGTGAACTGTTGGGGCAGATTGGTGAGAGGATCGAAAAGTTTGAAGGTGAAAAAGTGTAAAGGGAAAGATAAGGATCATTGCAGAATGAATTGCACACTACTTTGGATTTTCACTTGGATCACCTTTCTAAAAGGTTTTAGAAGTTGACCAAAATAGTTCTTGTTCACACCAATCATTCTCTGTTACACATTTTCAGTAATTCTCAAGTTCTCTTAATGCTTCCATCTTAAGGTGGATTGCTAAATTTCCTTTTCTTTAGCAATTTCTTGACTCTCCTACGGAACTCTATTTCACGTGGCCTATATTGAGTAAAAAAGTTTTGCACATCCTTAGCCCCATGGCCATCGGAACACGGCAAAATAAAAAACCTCAACATATGTCACGTTACTTTTATTTGACTCAAAGAAAACAAAACCTAAAATCCTAAAAAGAAATCCTAAGGGTTTTAAAGAAGTAGTTACGAGTTTAAAGTCCTCACTGACTTTCCAAAAATTATCCTTGTCGCTTATCATTCTTGGATCGCTGGACTTTGACCCTTCAAGCACTATAAGAGGTGGGCTTGTTGCTTTTGCGGATTAATACCCTCCCCTTGGTTGTGAGACCTAGGAACGACATTTATCCATACCATTTATCCAAAGCTCTTACCTCGGCTCGTTTTAGGAATTAATGAATTCTAAGAAACTCGGTTAAAATTACGGTTTTGGCCTTGACAATAAGAAACAATGAATCAGCAGTACTCGAATAAGGTCGGTTATGTAGGCAAGCCTACACCGTCTTATTCGTTGGAACATATGTGACATTCAGGCCAATCCGTCAAGATTAAGCCCGTTTAGCCCCAAGGCTTATCGGCTATGCTAAGTCTTGTTGAACTCACCAGAACGCATACATCACACGTGGAGGGGAGTCGATTGAGCCGAAGGTCGGTTAAACTCGCCCAGCCATGGTTAGACCATTTCCAAACCCATGTACTAAGAGTCTCCGATTTCTAAATTGTCACCCAAAGCGTAATCTCGTTTCTGTTTAAGGTGGGTTCACCGAGAAGCCATCACCATAAAACTCAACGAAAGCAGAAGATGGTGTTCTCTCAAAACTCAACGTCTTCTTTAGATTGTGAAAACTTAAACTACACAATTTGTTGCTCCCATGGCCAGTAGAAGCAATCTCATGCATAAGACAATGAGATTTTAACAGAACTACGAGGAACTCTTTATTCACTGCTTCCTTTCAACGACTACATGTTTTCTTACACCCTCTAGATGAGACAGATTTGGGGCAGAACCTCCGGTACTAATAAAATTAATCTTACAAACCAACTTCGGGCTAAGATTCATTCTAAGGTTCATGTATAGGCCAACTTATGCTCAAAAAACCAAAAGGTAGTAAAACATAAGAAAAAAAGGTAGTAACTTGCCTTCAACATTGTACCACGAAGAATTTAAGCCTTAAAATATATATATATATATATATATATATATATATATATTTTTTTTTTTTTTTTCGGAGCCATCTTGGTGCTTTAATGGTATTGCCTCCATCGCTTTTCCATCGTAGAGCAAGAATTCCGCATGTTGTTTGGGTTATTTTCAGCGCCCTTGAAAAATTATCGACTCAAATTATTGCTTCCTGGTTTTACGCAAACAAAAGAAAACAAAAACAGGACCGTGGATCGATTTTAACATGGTTTCCCATGCTTTGCTATCGACTCACGGATTAAACATACGGGATAAACAGACACGCCGAAGTCCCGTAAAATAGCACCAGGCTCATCGGCAACGAGGCGCCTCGGCTGGGGCGAAACCAATTGCTCCAGATTCTGGAATTTTTACACATAGCAGACAACCAGAGGGACTCTAAAACAGAAAACTAGACATGAATAAGAAAATTATTTATATATAAAATTGACAGTTGGTTCCCCGGCAACGGCGCAAAAAACTTAGTTTATCATCTGTTCAGTCTTGTCTTTAATCTTCAGTTTATCATCAATCCTCTGATTTTTCTTATATTGTGATGACGTAGATCAAGTGAAATTAAAATACTTGACCACCATAAACTAATACTAGCAAGAGGACTAGGCCCATCGTAGTATAGCTATAGTGAATCAAGGTCGATCCCACAGGGAACCAATTGTGGATCATCTTATATACAAACAATTAATTAAACATGTCAAGGACATAGAGGCGGTCTACAACCAACATAAGACAAGAAAGGTAAAGACACGACTCGACACAACGTAATTAACCTCCCCAATTATAGTCTTTATCGTTTGGACCTAGATAATTTATATAATAAACCTGAACTTATTAACCACAATCCATTTGTATCTATCTTAGATTGGCTACGGAGTCATCCTCTTTAACTTGACGTAGCACCGGTAGGTCACTAGATCACCGTGATATTGTTACGTGACTTCGCGCTTTTAAGTGCCTCCATCTCATATAACTCACACGCTTACGACTCTAAGGATGCCGATATTGACCGTACACCTCGCTCTGAGGCAACATTCCTATGGTTAGGCGTATTTCTAAACGATTACTCAAGCTCTCGTCCAACTTGCAATTACCAAGTTATAGTCTCATGCTAATCTACGACGTCACGTATAATCAGTGCTAGCAATCCCCAAATATAAACCTACCTAGATAACGCCAACGTCCGTGAAGAGCAATTCATAAGCCTACCTAAGAGTTTTATATTGGTATTTCCTTTTACACGCTTTTAATTAAACTAAGCGAGTAACGTAGCCATAGCCATACCTACCGAGATAATAAATTCAACTAGGTTAACCTAACCATAAAGACGTGGCGTAATTAACAGATGACAGGGGCTCGGTCGACCGAGTGAATAGGCTCGGTCGACCGAATGAACTTATTCGATCACCCGAACGATTTCAACCCAGAATACACCTTAGAATATATCTCTCAGCGTCATCATACAGGCAGTTAAACAATGAATTACACGATATTCATATAAACTAACATAGATACGCATTAATTAAATCAAGTAGATTCATGAATAAATACTAAGTGTATGACGTAGGTTATGGGATCCTCATAGACAAGGAGTCGCCACATCCCTAACGTCATAGCCTAGATCTACATCATCTATCTATGATTAACTAATTCAAACGATAAAGCATAATTGGGAGGGATTAATTACTTAAAAGAAAGAAACGGAAAATAAAGGCTTACATATTGCAAATCTTTAAATTGCTTTGAAACCCTCAAATTATTCTACATTGTATCAAAGTTATATTATGAATTGTAAGATTGAAGAAAGAATGAAGGGATTAAGGGATGATTTACAATTTCTCGTAGCTGCTGCTTATATAAGAGTTGTAACCGACCTAGGGAGGATCTAGAAGGTAAATACGAAAAAAATCCGATAAGTGACCGAACCGACATACTCGGTCGACCGAATGATAGGGCTCGGTCGACCGAGCCTTTTTCTGCACGTGTTAAACGTTTCTCTCGTCTATCTTGTTCCCATCGCGCGCTTTGTTGATCTGATTAATCTTTCATTTAATGCTCCGATTTTCTTCCTCTATTATCTTGAGACCATTGATTGAATGACATTAATCCTCTCGATTTGTCGTGATCTACAAAATCAGCATTTATCGCACAATAAATCGACTTTTAATAATGAAAACGGCTAAATACCAAAAATCAAATTAATAACCACATAACATTAAATAATAAATATAAACATGTGATTTAATATGAAATATATATTATTAATCTCGATTTAAGGTCAATGTGGATGACTTTTACGGGTATAATTTGACCGTCATCATATTGTGCCATTTTCTGCTTTGAGAATAAATCAGATAAAAAGTAGTTCGGGGATTCTTCAGTTGTCCTGTCCCTGTATTTGCTTTTGATAAGATTATAATCTTTAATAAACTGCGTCCACAGATCCTTTGTAAGAGTAACTCTTCTGTCTCCAGGTTGACTATATTTTTCAATAAGTTGATCATCAGTTAACTCTTTCTTCAAAAATTTAGGATCTAATCTGTATCTTTGTAATTCTTCTTCAAGTCGCTTCATTTCTCCAAGTAACTTCAGCTTTTCTTCTTCAGCTTCCCCCTTTTTGGCATCATATAACTCATCTACCAGGGCATGAGTTGCTTTTTTATCTTCTGAGATTTGTCACTGAGAAGCAAGTACTTCTTTAAGCTGAGTTTCTAACCCGTAGATATGCTGATTCATATGCCAATGAGCCTGAGCATGAGTTTCCCTATCTACTGCGGTTGAGTTTTCGAGTTGTTGTTTGAGTAACACAATTTCTGAAGCAGAACTTGAACTTGATTTGTGGATCATCTCTAATCTTGCATGAACTGAAACATCGGTTCTAGTTCTATAATCAAGGTATCCAGAGATGTTTGATAAAAGTCCATTTTTTGTATCTCTCTGACTGAGTACAATTTTCAAGTTTTCATGAACTTTTGCCAATTCATCCTTTGTGAGAATGTCAGAAGGATCATATGTAGCTTCTATTTGATCCTTAACCTGAGTATTATCATCAATAATCATCAGTTGCCGATTATCAATTCCATCAGCTGCTTGCTGATTGTCAGTTGTCTGATCTCAAACTGGCAATTCTTCTTGCTGTGGTACAGTTTGCGTTGCTAGAGGTTGATGTTGAGGTTCTGTTTGCAAAACCGTAGTCTCATCAGCATCTTTTCTTGACTTGTCATGGTCATCATCATCCTTTTTCTTTGAACTGTCTTTAGATGATGTGTCTGATCCTCTTCTTTTTGCTAGTTCAGTAAATCTTTTGAAACAGTTGTCAAGAAATTCTGAAATAGGAAACAGAGAGTAAAGGTCTCTAACTTCCAATTTCTCCAAGAGTAATTTCTCTTCATTCTCAGAAATCGATATCTCGAACATCTTCTCGTTGAAGTTTCATTTTCATCACTTGATGATTTTGTCACTTTCAAGGTCAGTGCGATTGTTTGGCGAGAGGTTGTTAGTAATACCATCCGCAACAGAAGCGATTTAAGGATCTAGATCTATAAATTAACGTAATAAAAAAACTAGATCTACACTACAAGGGGGTTGTAGAACATACCTCTTGGATCTCAAAATCCAAGTGGAAGAGCCGCAATAGAAATTACAAACGAAGATGTGAAGAGCACCACGATTTTCCGTACGTGTGATCCAAGCAACTCCAGGTGGAAGGAAATTCTCGTCTCGAATCCTTCCGATATGCTACCCGGAAAAACCTCCAAGATTTTCCCCTTATTCCCCCTTGGTCGAAAAAATATTTCTTCTCCTCTCTAAGAGGTGAAGTCGAAAATATTAGTGTGTGTAAGGCTTGGGAGAACTCTCTTTATATAGGAGAGTAAAACTTAACCTCCAAGGATTTTATTTTGCAAATAAAATAAATCCAATAAATAAAAGATAATCCCATAATATTCTAGAAAAAATCTAGAATAATATTTATCTTTATTTCTTACCATAAATATTTATCCATTAAATATTTTGTCCACATGTCTTATTAATCACAAGAAAACTAATTCATTGTTGACTAATACAAGCCATGGCCGAAAATCACCATTATTGACCTAGTCAATATTATTTTCGACTAACACACTAATTTTGCCAAGATTATGAAAAATGTCTTTTTCACATATTTAATTATTTAGCCTAACTAATTTAATAGTCCACTAAACAATTAATTCACATATCGTTTAATTAAATTCTAATAAGAACTAAATTAACATTATTAGGATTCGACGTCCGAGAATAGCTATGCTATATTTGGAGGCACGTCGGGGACCATGGACTAATAATCAGCGGCTCCGATAAATCAAATAAATAATTATCTTACGAACAGAATAATTATATTCGATAAATCAATCACAGGAATATGCCACCATAATCCCGTGACTGCACTCCGCCGATTATAAGATTATATTTATCTCTTCACGAGAATAATAATAAGCGTCCATTGATATAATCATTACATATGGATTAATCCTCCATAGACTGTTCATTCTAAATCGGGAAGTTACCGTTAACCCTTTTTAGAACCTCTTATCCTTATTTACCATTAACCCCTAGTGATCAATTAATTCATACAACTCACTGGTAGCTAATCAGTGTAATATGAAGTCACGCGATCGATCAGTTTCTAGGATTAACAAATAAGGGACATGTCTATCTACTTCCATAAATGGAAGGAATGGATTCCGTATCTGTGATAACACAGACTACTCACTCAATCCAGTACAATGCCAAGATGGGGTAATTCAGACCACAGACTCAGTGTAATCCTTAATCGTCAAGTCAAACATCATAATCGATTCGAGCGCTTGACTGTGATCACCTCGGATTAAGATATATCCATAAATATGATCATCCATTGATTCGATAAGACTTCTCGATTACGGAATTATATCGTGAACTCTAATCAAATCGGTCCAAATTTCTATATGATATATCTATCATATATAAATGCCCCACTAGGTTCTCTTGACCGAAAGTCCGGATAAGACAATCACACCTATTGTGTTCTGGGCGCATTAATAGCACGTTAAAGGAGAGACCCGATACTCTCGATTAACTTCACTACGGGCTAATTGTATTTTAAGTACATCTTCACTAACTCAATCCTCCCGTTTATATCCCATACACTGACTTAAGTGATTATATAAACGATATACTTTTGGGTTTTATGTAGTGTAAATACTATTGTCACATCGGTGAATATGAGAATAATAAATATGAATAATAATATCATTTCATTTATTAAATAAAAAAATTACAAAATTGTCTTTCGGGCATCACACCTAACAATCTCCCACTTGCACGAAAGCATGTGATTAATTATTTTAGAGCACACCCTATTATTTAAAATACAGCAAACTATCACTCCCACTTGCTCTAAAGCAATGGAGACCCATCCTGTAATCTAGTACCCATTAAGCATATCTTAACCATTGCAGATTCCAAAGTACACCCCGAGTATGCCGTCGTAGGATAGGTCAGTGACTCGGGGAGTACCTACATCTAAATGTCATGGGTCTTAATGATTAGTCAGGTTGTCGGCTCGAGACGATCCGTAGAAACGAAACGTTAAGCAACCCCTTCATCATGTGCACAATGATGTGGTATCGGCTTCCATAACTTGAATCACTCCAGATATGAAAAGGAAATCCTTAAGCTATATCGCCTCTCTAGCTACTACAAAAGCCGCTAATCACCCAACTAGTTAAAGTCGAGTTGGCGTTGTTGGATTCCTCCAGGAAATAGCTTCAACACAAGAGTAAACACTGAGCCCGAGATCGACTTAACGATCATCCTCAATCTGACTTAAAGTCAAAATCAGTGTATCACACATATCCAAATTCACACATGAATATGTCCGCATATTTTTCCTCGTTCTCTTCAAGATACTAAAGGACATACTAAACTTGCTTTGCTAACTGCCGAATCTAAGATTCGATCAAAGTTGACGTTCAATAACCTGACCATCTCTTACTAGAAAGAGAATCTATCCCATTTCTCTTGATCCGAAGATTTAGAGAGTCATTCTTGAGGCATAGGGTAGAACTTCCTCGTTGAATGTTGCATACACAGATGCATCATCTTAACCAATAAGATGGATGGGAAACCAAAGGATCGATTCTAATGAATTCGACCGAGTCAAACTCTTTAGGATGTTGTCCAAATCTCTGCATTGCAGAGAATTGTGGCATTGTCGATTCGACTTCGGATAACACACCCATGTTGATTCCAACTCAGTGCAAGGTTATCCTTCACAAACACTAATATATGTATATATTCACTCATCAGTACTAAAATTGATATCCATTCTACAAAAGACTTATCAATATTATGGTCAAATCCACATATTGTAGAAATATATGACTTCCAAAGGACCGAGAGGTTTGCTTTTTATCCACAAAGGACATAAGCCTTGACAAATCCCCCGTCATAAGTTCATAAGGCAATACCCTTTTGTCCCGAATGAATCCAGACTCCGTTTGTTTGGCAAGAAAGTCTCAGGGAATCACCCCTATTTTCTGCTTTTGAACGAAATCATGCAATACTAAGTGGTAAGAGAATTCAAGGTCTGATTAACTCTCTACTTCTTAGGGAATTACCCCTAGACCACTCAATCTTTGCTCAGAAAGATAAACTTTCCTATTCATTCTACTCTTTTCCGTGTAGATCCAATTACTCCCACTGGGCCTGAGACGCTCAGGTGGTTCTACAAGAGCATGAACAGAACTGGAGTACCGAACTCCATTCACAGGGTTATGGCTATTAAACCAACCTCTATTATTAGAATCCTATACAGCGCACAAAAGAGTCATAGGTCATCAAACGATCCTCATACTACAAAGTCCGCAGAACCCGTAATGGGTAATGGATAAACCATACTCCCAATACTTACTGGGTGGATCGAAATTCTGATCTAGTTTAGTAGTGTTTTAGTGTTATCACCAACAACCGATGTTGGATGTGGTCTGATTTTAATCATTTAGTAACTACCTTGAGTAAACGTACTTCAAGGTTCAAGGTTTTGCTGTTCATGGACTCTATCAGAAAGGATGCAATAGTATAACTGTCCCTTCCCGATTTCAAGAATCCTATATCTAACCTTTATACTCAATAGGTTAAAAGATATATCACGAATGGTCAATGACCGAACGTATGTGCGAAATTCCCATTCTTACCTTCAAGCACGTGTGCTAAATGCTTATATTTACGGAAGTGGGGTGAACCGAATCCACACCTTATCCGTAAATTCCAAAGCATATTCTAGGTAGACTTCTCGGTCTTGCATTTCAATGTAAACCGTTATTTCGCTTCCAATATCTTTATTGAGTTAAGCAGTGTATTGTAGCACATCTAAAACTATGTAAGGCAAATTAACGGTTTCTCACTTAGTGAGAACATGTCACAATGAGGCAGGCTGAGCATCAGTCTCGAGGACTATGAATGGCCTATTCCGAGTATAGAATATTCTATCTCTGTTGAAAACAGAGAAACCTCAAAATATTTTGGATAAAATTTCCGGAGTGTTTGAATAGTTATCAGACAAGAAGTCACTACTCGGAAGCTCGTACTAGCTTGTATCTTTCATCAGACCCCGAAGGTCGTCATGAACAAGCTATGTTACTTCTTTATAACCATTATCCTTTCCCGATTGAAAGGAAACTTAGTCATTGAACCTTTGAGGGTTAAGTCGGTCGAGCCTAGCTCAGTTGACCACCCAACCTATAAGCGAACCGTTTTTATCCAAGATTTATTGTTCTTTT
Source organism: Gentiana macrophylla (assembly GCA_026214975.1). NCBI lineage: Eukaryota > Viridiplantae > Streptophyta > Magnoliopsida > Gentianales > Gentianaceae > Gentiana > Gentiana macrophylla. Next base: position 87,072,438 of record CM047808.1, on the reverse strand, counting down.
ACCATCATTCAATCTCGTAGACACTACGAATCGAAAACGTGATCTCGTTTGGGCTTTTACGGCGGTTCACCGAGAACACACACCGAAAGGCTTAACGATTTCATAACCCGTCCTCGGATCTTTAATTAGTTACTAAATTAATTAATTACCACGTATTAATTAAATTTCAACTAATTACGCGAGTTTGTATACATGCCTATTTTAATTACCAAAATTAAAATTCTACATGTATGCATGGAGTGAATTTATGATATGATGCATGTCATAGCAATTCCGATTTATATCTATTTTATGATCAAACACATAAAAAATAAATTGCGGAAAATTTAAACACCGGGATGGATCGTTGGTACCCCCGTGTAACGCCCCGCTCCCGGATACCGAGCCCTTATCCGGAAGAGAAACGCTCGGAGCGTATAGCATTAAACAAATCCAATACTATACGCAAGCCTCTACGTCGTCGTATCAAATAAAAGCAAACGGAAGCTAAAAAGACTCGGGTAAAAACATAAAAGCTACTATGAATAGAAATTAACCATACTAAAGATGGATAGATAGGATTACAACGATGAAAAACCCAAAGACTTACAAAATACGAGGTCTTAAAAGTAAATGTACAACAAGTCTAATAAACGAACTGCAACTAATCTAGTACAACCTTTGCAAGGGAAATTAAAATAAAAGCTTCGCCAAGACTTCAAGTCTTCAAAAGTCATCATCTACACTTGGTCAACCTGTTCGTCTTCTCACCCCACAATGCATACAAAAATAAAATGCAAAGGAGGTAAGTACAAAGTACTTAGTAAAAGTGAGAAGCTACGACAACAATTAAGATTTATAAAGAAAAGATATTTAATCGTTTAGTTATCTTTATGTGACCGACTCAATCTAGGGTTCATTTCATGTCCATCAACATGAATTGACTAAACGCTTTCTACTTAGCTTATCTATGTTACAACCGCACTCAAGGGCACTACGCCGCATCCACCTCAAAGCAGAGTCCTCCGTGCTTAGGGTTTTGGCCGACTCCACGGAGTTCTTCCACCTCATGGACACTCTTTTGCAACATATCGCTGGATCACACCAATATCCACGAAGTCTAGAAAAGTTAGACTCCGATAGCACGCTGCAGCTCTCAAGAGTCCTCTGCACTTAGGGTCATTGACCTCAGAGATCCTCCACCTTCAGAGGTAGCACATGCATCGCGATTTAGCCTCGGTGCCTAGCCAAGAGAGACATGTTGTTTAATCTTTTACTAGTCAAGTACGTTGATTATTAGGATGATTAACTAGCCACCTAAGTGTTTTCAAATAATCTCCCTCACACAAACTACTCTCTTCCTAGACCACTAGACACGGACAAGTCCTAGCAATTACACGTACATTGATGAATGCTAACTCATCAAAGCACAAGCCTATCATGCTCTTCCGACGGATCCGAACTTCAACTCCCTTTAAGAGTACATTCGGTGTTTTAACTGAACGAATCAGAAGCTCAATTCAGGCTTGTTTATATTTATTCAATGTTAATATATCATGTTTAAGGGTTTAAAACAAGAAACACATGAGTATAAAACTCAAACTAAGTCAAACGATGAAAACAAATAAAAAAATAAATAAAACAGGTCAAACGCCCGCTTAAAGACATGGACGCCCGTGCTGAACCTCCACTGGCGCCCGCCCACTATACCTGCACGCCCGCCCACCTAAAACAGTTCAATCTCGAATGTAAAACAACACTTCAAACGCCCGCCCAGAAAGCCACGCTGTCCGAAATGTGCCCCAGTAGACGCCCGTCCGAGAGGCCAGACGCTCGCTGGGTTCGACTAGAACCCTAAAATCTTCAAATTCGATCCAAATCAGTTTCTAACCCAAAAGTATAGCAATTTACACATAGTAAAACGTAAATAAACATATCTAACTATTCCAAGAACACCTATGATCCTTGATCAACGAAAAACACATCTTCCTAGCATTGAAACATCTTAAACACCTTAAAACTTGATCTAAACCTTATAAACGATAATTGGAATCGTAGGAAGAGCCTCTTACCTTATTTTCTTGCAAAACTTACAGCAAAACACCAAGCAGCTGCAACAACTGTTGATCCTCAACGCCAAAACCTATTTGATCAACAACAAACCCTAAAATCCTATTTATGTGCCGAAAAACGAAACTGAAAAAGTGCAGTAACTGAAGATTACCTGGGTTTACTGCTGCGAACCTATTTTTAGATTATTCTACGCTTCAAGACGATCGTTTCGACTACTCATAGCTGCGAAACAGAGCTACGGATCAAAAGATACGAATTTTTCAAGAATCGAACTCTACGAATACCGAAACTAGGGCTAAACCGAAAACTTAGTTGCAGTTCGTTTATTAGACTTGTTGTACATTTACTTTTAAGACCTCGTATTTTGTAAGTCTTTGGGTTTTTCATCGTTGTAATCCTATCTATCCATCTTTAGTATGGTTAATTTCTATTCATAGTAGCTTTTATGTTTTTACCCGAGTCTTTTTAGCTTCCGTTTGCTTTTATTTGATACGAACGACGTAGAGGCTTGCGTATAGTATTGGATTTGTTTAATGCTATACGCGCCGAACGTTTCTCTTCCGGATAAGGGCTCGGTATCCGGGAGCAGGGCGTTACACCCCGACTAACCTATTTTCTAAGGAAAAGTAAAAATTTAATCTAAGTCTTCAAATCTCGATCTTCGATCTTGATCTTGAAAACTTCCGGATCTTCAAAGCTTCGATCTTTACACGAACCACAAACGACGAGGAGAGGAGGCCATAATATACCAATATATTTAAATATATCTATATTAGATTGTTTTAAAAAAAAACTTTTAGTCAAACCTTTCGACTGAACCAAATATATCTATATTAGATATATACCAAATATATCTATATTAGATATATACCAAATATATCTATATTAGATTTTTTTTTTTTTTTTTTAAAGTCAAACCTTTCGGCTGAACCAATTAGGTTATATAAAAAAATAAACTGCCGCATAAACAATTGTCGATTTGCCGTGATAAAAAAAAAAAACCAAAACAGCCCCTCTCCTTTTACCTTATGTTTCACCATATTGATGATCTTGAACACCATGATCTTCGTCGTCTTGAGCCCGGAATCAAAAAATAAATACAAAAGGTACTACCTTTTACAATTTTTTTCACATGACATAAAATAAAATACAATTCCTATGCTCAATTGTTACTAAATAAAGGAGCTACAAACTAGATCTACGGGTAAACAATACCAACCACAATCCATCTCTTCAACCAAGACATTCATAACATAAAAAAAATACATACATTTGCATCGGCCCAAAAAAAAATTTGGGACAAAAAATCTACATGTTTTACCACTCCTAGATCTAATATTTTATACGTATAAATATAGATCATCATGGAGACTTATACCACTGTTAGTAATACCATCCGCAACAGAAGCGATTTAAGGATCTAGATCTATAAATTACACGTAATAAAATAACTAGCTCTACTCAACAAGGGGGTTGTAGAACATACCTCTTGGATCTCAAAATCCAAGTGGAAGAGCCGCAATAGAAATTACAAACGAAGATGTGAAGAGCACCACGATTTTTCGTACGTGTGATCCAAGCAACTCCCGGTGGAAGGAAATTCTCGTCTCGAATCCTTCCGATATGCTACCCGGAAAAACCTCCAAGATTTTCCCCTTATTCCCCCTTGGCCGAAAAAATATTTCTTCTCCTCTCTAAGAGGTGAAGTCGAAAATATTAGTGTGTGTAAGGCTTGGGAGAACTCTCTTTATATATAGAGAGAGAAAAACTAATCTCCAAGGATTTTATTTTGCAAATAAAATAAATCCAATAAATAAAAGATAATCTCATAATATTCTAGAACAAATCTAGGATAATATTTATCTTTATTTCTTACCATAAATATTTATCCAATAAATATTTTGTGCACATGTCTTATTAATCACAAGAAAACTAATTCCTTGTTGACTAATACATGCCATGGCCGAAAATCACCATTATTGACCTAGTCAATATTATTTTCAACTAACACACTAATTTTGCCAAGGTTATGAAAAATGTCTTTTTCACATATTTAATTATTTAGCCCAACTAATTTAATAGTCCACTAAACAATTAATTCACATATCGTTTTAATTAAATTCTAATAAGAACTAAATTAACATTATTAGGATTCGACGTCCGAGAATAGCTATGTTATATTTGGAGGCACGTCGGGGACCATGGACTAATAATCAATGACTCGATAAATCAAATAAATAATTATCTTACGAATGTAATAATTATATTTGATAAATCAATCACAGAATATGCCACCATAATCCCGTGATCGCACTCCTCCGATTATAAGATTATATTTATCTCTTCACGAGAATAATAATAAGCGCCCATTGATATAATCATTACATATGGATTAATCCTCCATAGATCGCTCATTCTAAATCGGGAAGTTACCGTTAACCCTTTTAGAACCTCTTATCCTTATTTACCATTAACCCCTAGTGATCAATTAATTCATACAACTCACCGGGTAGCTAATCGTTGTAATATGAAGTCACGCGATCGATCGCTTTCTAGGATTAACAAATAAGGGACTGTTTATCTACTTCCATAAATGGAAGGAATGTATTCCGTATCTGTGATAACACGTACTACTCACTCAATCCAAAGACAATGCCAAGATGGGGTAATTCGCACCACGCACTCGGTGTAATCCTTAATCGCAAGTCAAACATCATACTCGATTCGAGCAAATGACTCGTGATCACCTCAGATTAAGATATATCCATAAATATGATCATCCATTGATTCGATAAGACTTCTCGACACGGAATTATATCGTGAACTCTAATCAAATCGGTCCAAATTTCTATATGATATATCTATCATATATAAATGCCCCACTAGGTTCTCTTGACCGAAAGTCCGGATAAGACAATCACACCTATTGTGTTCTGGGCGCATTAATAGCACGTTAAAGGAGAGACCCGATACTCTCGATTAACTTCACTACGGGCTAATTGTATTTTAAGTACATCTTCACTAACTCAATCCTCCCGTTTATATCCCATACACTGAGTTAAGTGATTACATAAACGATATACTTTTTGGTTTTCTGTAGTGTAAATACTATTGTCACATCGGTGAATATGAGAATAATAAATATGAATAATAATATCATTTCATTTATTAAATAAAAAAATTACAAAATTGTCTTTCGGGTATCACACCTAACAATCTCCCACTTGCACGAAAGCATGTGATTAATTATTTTAGAGCACACCCTATTATTTAAAATACAGCAAACTATCACTCCCACTTGCTCTAAAGCAATGGAGACCCATCCTGTAATCTAGTACCCATTAAGCATATCTTAACCATTGCAGATTCCAAAGTACACCCCGAGTATGCCGTCGTAGGATAGGTCAGTGACTCGGGGAGTACCTACATCTAAATGTCATGGGTCTTAATGATTAGTCAGGTTGTCGGCTCGAGACGATCCGTAGAAACGAAACGTTAAGCTACCCCTTCATCGTGTGCACAATGATGTGGTATCGGCTTCCATAACTTGAATCACTCCAGATATGAAAAGGAAATCCTTAAGCTATATCGCCTCTCTAGCTACTACAAAAGCCGCTAATCACCCAACTAGTTAAAGTCGAGTTGGCGTTGTTGGATTCCTCCAGGAAATAGCTTCAACACAAGAGTAAACACTGAGCCCGAGATCGACTTAACGATCATCCTCAATCTGACTTAAAGTCAAAATCAGTGTATCACACATATCCAAATTCACACATGAATATGTCCGCATATTTTTCCTCGCTTCTTCAAGATACTAAAGGACATACTAAACTTGCTTTGCTAATCGCCGAATCTAAGATTCGATCAAAGTTGACGCTCAATAACCTCGACCATCTCTTACTAGAAAGAGAATCTATCCCATTTCTCTTGATCCAAGATTTGAGAGTCATTCTTGAGGCATAGGGTAGAACTTCCTCGTTGAATGTTGCATACATGATGCATCATCTTAACCAATAAGATGGATGGGAAACCAAAGGATCGATTCTAATGAATTCGACCGAGTCAAACTCTTTAGATGTTGTCCAAATCTCTGCTGCAGAGAATTGTGGCATTGTCGATTTCGACTTCGATAACACACACCATGTTGATTCCAATCGTGCAAAGGTTATCCTTCACAAACACTAATATATGTATATATTCACTACTGTACTAAAATTGATATCCATTCTACAAAAGACTTATCAATATTATGGTCAAATCCACATATTGTAGAAATATATGACTTCCAGTGACCGAGAGGTTTGCTTTTTATCCACAAAGGACATAAGCCTTGACAGTCATCCTGTCATAAGTTCATAAGGCAATATACCCTTTTGTCCCGAATGAATCCAGACTCCGTTTGTTTGGCAAGAAAGTCTCAGGGAATCACCCCTATTTTCTGCTTTTGAACGAAATCATGCAATACTAAGTGGTAAGAGAATTCAAGGTCTGATTAACTCTCTACTTCTTAGGGAATTACCCCTAGACCACTCAATCTTTGCTCTGAAAGATAAACTTTCCTATTCATTCTACTCTTTTCCGTAGATCCAATTACTCCCACTGGGCTCGAGACGCCAGTGGTTCTACAAGAGCATGAATGTAATCGAGTACCGAACTCCATTCACAGGGTTATGGCTATTAAACCAACCTCTATTATTAGAATCCTATACAAATGCACACAAAGAGTCATAGGTCATCAAACGATCCTCATACTACAAAGTCCATGAACTCCGTGAATGGGTAATGGATAAAACATACTCCCAATACTTACTGGGTGGATCGAAATTCTGATCTAGTTTAGTAGTGTTTTAGTGTTATCACCAACAACCGATGTTGGATGTGGTCTGATTTTAATCATTTAGTAACTACCTTGAGTAAACGTACTTCAAGGTTCAAGGTTTTGCTGTTCATGGACTCTATCGTAAAGGATGCAACAAAGATAACCGCCCCTTCCCGATTTCAAGAATCCTATATCTAACCTTTATACTCAATAGGTTAAAAGATATATCACGAATGGTCAATGACCGAACGATGTGCTAAATTCCCATTCTTACCTTCAAGCACCGTGTGCTAAATGCTTATATTTACGGAAGTGGGGTGAACCGAATCCACACCTTATCCGTAAATTCCAAAGCATATTCTAGGTAGACTTCTCGGTCTTGCATTTCAATGTAAACCGTTATTTCGCTCCAATATCTTTATTGAGTTAAGCAAAGGTATTGTAGCACATCTAAAACTATGTAAGGCAAATTAACGGTTTCTCACTTAGTGAGAACATGTCACAATGAGGCAGGCTGAGCATCAGTCTCGAGGACTATGAATGGCCTATTCCGAGTATAGAATATTCTATCTCTGTTGAAAACAGAGAAACCTCAAAATATTTTGGATAAAATTTCCAGAGTGTTTGAATAGTTATCGACAAGAAGTCACTACTGAAGCTCGTGATTAGCTTGTATCTTTCATCGCACTCAAAGGTCACCATGAACAAGCTATGTTACTTTTTATAACCATTATCCTTTCCCGATTGAAAGGAAACTTAGTCATTGAACCTTTGAGGGTTAAGTCGGTCGAGCCTAGCTCACTGACCACCCAACCTATAAGCGAACCGCTTTTATCCAAGATTTATTGTTCTTTTACCATCATTCAATCTCGTAGACACTACGAATCGAAAACGTGATCTCGCTTTGGCTTTTACGGGCGTTCACCGAGAACACACACCGAAAGGCTTAACGATTTCATAACCCGCCCTCGGATCTTTAATTAGTTACTAAATTAATTAATTACCACGACAATTAAATTTCAACTAATTACGCGAGTTTGTATACATGCCTATTTTAATTACCAAAATTAAAATTCTACATGTATGCATGGAGTGAATTTATGATATGATGCATGTCATGGCAATTTCGATTTATATCTATTTTATGATCAAACACATAAAAATAAATTGCGGAAAATTTAAACACCGGATGGATCGTTGGTACTTCGACTAACCTATTTTCTAAGGAAAAGTAAAAATTTAATCTAAGTCTTCAAATCTCGATCTTCGATCTTGATCTTGAAAACTTCCGGATCTTCAAAGTTTCGATCTTTACACGAACCACAAACGACGAGGAGAAGAGGCCATAATATACCAATATATTTAAATATATCTATATTAGATTGTTTTAAAAAAAACTTTTAGTCAAACCTTTCGACTGAACCAAATATATCTATATTAGATATATACCAAATATATCTATATTAGATTTTTTTTTTTTTTTTTAAAGTCAAACCTTTCGGCTGAACCAATTAGGTTATATAAAAAAATAAACTGCCGCATAAACAATTGTCGATTTGCCGTGATAAAAAAAAAAAAAAAAACAAAACAGCCCCTCTCCTTTTACCTTATGTTCCACCATATTGATGATCTTGAACACCATGATCTTCGTCGTCTTGAGCCCGGAACCAAAAAATAAATACAAAAGATACTACATTTTACAATTTTTTTCACATGACATAAAATAAAATACAATTCCTATGCTCAATTGTTACTAAATAAAGGAGCTACAAACTAGATCTACGGGTAAACAATACCAACCACAATCCATCTCTTCAACCAAGACATTCATAACATAAAAAAAATACATACATTTGCATCGGCCCAAAAAAAAATTTGGGACAAAAAATCTACATGTTTTACCACTCCTAGATCTAATATTTTATACGTATAAATATAGATCATCATGGAGACGTATACCACTGTTAGTAATACCATCCGCAACGGAAGCGATTTAAGGATCTAGATCTATAAATTACACGTAATAAAATAACTAGATCTACTCAACAAGGGGGTTGTAGAACATACCTCTTGGATCTCAAAATCCAAGTGGAAGAGCCGCAATAGAAATTACAAACGAAGATGTGAAGAGCACCACGATTTTTCGTACGTGTGATCTAAGCAACTCCCGGTGGAAGGAAATTCTCGTCTCGAATCCTTCCGATATGCTACCCGGAAAAACCTCCAAGATTTTCCCCTTATTCCCCCTTGGCCGAAAAAATATTTATTCTCCTCTCTAAGAGGTGAAGTCGAAAATATTAGTGTGTGTAAGGCTTGGGAGAACTCTCTTTATATAGGAGAGTAAAACTTAACCTCCAAGGATTTTATTTTGCAAATAAAATAAATCCAATAAATAAAAGATAATCTCATAATATTCTAGAACAAATCTAGAATAATATTTATCTTTATTTCTTACCATAAATATTTATCCAATAAATATTTTGTGCACATGTCTTATTAATCACAAGAAAACTAATTCCTTGTTGACTAATACATGCCATGGCCGAAAATCACCATTATTGACCTAGTCAATATTATTTTCGACTAACACACTAATTTTGCCAAGGTTATGAAAATGTCTTTTTTCACATATTTAATTATTTAAATTTCCAACTAATTTAATAAATCCACTAAACAATTAATTCACATATCGCTTTAATTAAATTCTAATAAGAACTAAATTAACATTATTAGGATTCGACGTCCGAGAATAGCTATGCTATATTTGGAGGCACGTCGGGACCATGGACTAATAATCAATGACTCGATAAATCAAATAAATAATTATCTTACGAATGTAATAATTATATTTGATAAATCAATCACAGAATATGCCACCATAATCCCGTGATCGCACTCCTCCGATTATAAGATTATATTTATCTCTTCACGAGAATAATAATAAGCATCCATTGATATAATTATTACATATGGATTAATCCTCCATAGATCGCTCATTCTAAATCGGGAAGTTACCGTTAACCCTTTTCGTAACCTCTTATCCTTATTTACCATTAACCCCTAGTGATCAATTAATTCATACAACTCACCGGGTAGCTAATCGTTGTAATATGAACTCGCGCGATCGATCGCTTTCTAGGATTAACAAATAAGTGGAACTGCTTATCTACTTCCATAAATGGTAGGAATGGATTCCGTGATTCGTGATAACACGTACTAATCACCAATCCAAAGCAATGCCAAGACGGGTAATTCGCACCATAGACTCGGTGTAATCCTTAACCATCAAGTCAAACCTCATACTTATTCGAGCAAATTGATCGTGATCACCTCAGATTAAGATATATCCATAAATATGATCATCCATTGATTCGATAAGACTTCTCGATTACGGAATTATATCGTGAACTCTAATCAAATCGCCCACTTTATATGATATATCTATCATATATAAATGTCCCGCTAGGTTCTCTTAACCGAAAGTCCGGATAAGACAATCACACCTATTGTGTTCTGGACGCATTAATAGCACGTTAAAGGAGAGACCCGATACTCTCGATTAACTTCACTACGGGCTAATTGTATTTTAAGTACATCTTCAATAACTCAATCATCCCGTGTATATCCCATACACTGAGTTAAGTGATTACATAATCGATATACTTTTGGGTTTTCTGTAGTGTAAATACTATTGTCACATCGGTGAATATGAGAATTATAAATATGAATAATAATATCATTTCATTTATTAAATAAAACAATTATAAAATTGTCTCTCGGGCATCACACCTAACAGAGGTATGGTCAGTAGTGACATTTACTTGTGTACCTTCAGTAGTCAGTTGATGTTGTTGTTCCCCCTCAGTTGGTGCTTTTTCACTTGAGATTTCTGGGTACAAACATCTTACAACTGATCTTGCTTCTGCTGATTCAGCTTTTCGCTTGGTCCCTTTGTGTATAGCTTTCGGCTGAGACACAGTTTTCTGACTTGCTTCAGGTTGGGAAGTTGTTTGTGCGATTTCCTTTGAAGTTGTATTTTGCCTTGATTGCTTCCCTTCCTTAATTCTTTCTAAGTAAAACTGAATGATTCCACTAAGAGTCTTCTTCAGTCGGAATCTGCCATCAGTTACTTGTCCTTCAGCTTGGGCTCTTTTCACACTATCTAATTCAGCTAAATGTTGTTTCTTGAACTGATTTACAACATAACCTGCCCAATTGAATTCTATTCCATCCTGCATTATATTCATGAGATAGATATTCTCTTCGATAGTAGTATATTAACTCCTTTGGATTTTCCAATGACGTGTTTGCTCGAGCCATCTCACGAGGATTCCGACTCGCTTGATTTTGTCTACATGAATGCCTGGTTTGATTGGTTCTCAGAGAAAAAGTAAGCATCTCAAGAAAAGCTTCTCTTTTCAATGGGAGAGTGACTAAATCATGAAGTTGTCGTTGTATTTATGGCCCAAAGAGTGACCTCATGACTCTTTCATTCGTAACAATGCGATCTCCACGCATCAGAGTTATCAAGGAGTCTCTTACTAATCGCATATTTTGCCAAAATTGCAAAATGCCTTCCACATCCTGTTTTTTTTTGAACTTAACTTCTAAGATGTTCCTCAATCCGGGTAGTTTCTCATTTTATCACGTACCCAGCTGGATAACAGAGTGTTTTGACACATACCTTCATACATTTCAAGTGTTAGTTCATCCAGCTCTGTGATCAATCGTGTTTCTTTCGAACTATCTGAAGTGGCCATATTTGAGTGTGAACACAAAAATTTGATTTTGAGAGAAAGGGTTGCAAAGAGTCTGCTTTGCTTTCTGAAAAGAGATGAAGAGTTTGAAAATAATGTGAATGGAGGTTGAATAAATAGGTAGGATATTCTGGCGGTTGAGAAGTACAACTTTTCAAATTCCATGATGGCTTTGGTAACCGATGCTTGTACTGTTCTGACAATCGTGGGGTGTACACGCGAAATTCTCACAAAAAGAATCATGTAATTTAATGCGACATAACCGCTGAGGATTTTACCATATCAACCTTTGACTAAATTTGACTGGAATGAAAGCTGATGCTGAGGTCAGTTCTAGAGATAATTCAGTTCCATCAAATTTTCGGGCCAGCTTAATCGCTTTGAGATTGTTGATGTCAATGACTAGTCTCATAAGTGAGCGCACTCCAACATAACAAAGATTAACTTCTGACGAATCTCTCGCTTAACTCGATTTAATCGACTTTGATTATTCCCACCTCAGCTTAATTTGGCAAATCTTTCTTTGTCCAATGGCTTTGTAAAGATATCCGCCAACCGATCTTCAATAGGTACATAAAACTGTTATATTCTTCTTCTCTCATGATCTCTTATAAAGTGGTGACGCACATCAATGTGCTTTGTCCTTGAGTGTAAGATCGATTATCGCAATTGCAATTGCACTGTGTTATCACACATTATGGGAATTGTTCCTTCTTCTATCCCATAGTCTCTTAATTGTCGTCTAATCCATAAAACTTGAGCACAACAACTTCCAAATGCATGATATATTCAAATTTTCACCGTAGGTTGAGATTGAGTTTTGCTTCTTGCTAAACCATGACACAAGTCTATTTCCTAGTAACCGACATGTGCCTCGATGTGCTTTTTCATTCCACTTTGCATCCCGCATAATCTGAATCAATAAGAAATCAGCTTGAATTCTCCTTCTTTTGAATACCAAATTCCAACTCCATCTGTGTCTTTCAGATATTTCAAAGTTCTTTTCATAACTGTGAGATGACTCTCCTTGGGTTTTGACTGAAATCTTGCACATACACCGACAGTAAAAGATATATCTGGCCTACTTGCTGTAAGATAGAGTAAGCTTCCAATCATCCTTCTGTAAAGTGTTTGATGAACATCTTTGCCTTCTTTGTCTTCATCATGCCTGATGTTGGTCCCCATTGGTGTAGAAATTCCATTAGATTTCTCCATACCAAACTTTTTGATAAGTTCTCTTGTATATTTGATTTGGTGAATAAAAATTCCATCATCTAACTGTTTAACTTCCTATCCTAGGAAATAATTTAATTCTCCCATCATACTCATCTGAAATTTGCTTTTCATATTGCGAATTTCTCACATAACTGTTCATTTTCTGATCCAAAAATGATATCATCAACATAAATTTGAACAAGTAGAGTATCTTCTCCATTCTTCATCCTGAATAATGTTTTGTCGATTGTTCCTTTGATAAATCCATTATCCACTAGAAACTGAGATAGAGTTTCATACCAAGCTCTTGGTGCTTGTTTAAGTCCATAAAGAGTTTTCCTTAGTCTGAAAACTTTATCTGCTTGATCTTTGATTTCAAATCCGGGTGGTTGTTGAACATATACTTCTTCTTCAAGAATTCCATTCAGGAACACGCTTTTAACATCCATCTGATAAACTTTGAATTTCATGTGAGCTGCAAAGGCAAGAAATAATCCGATTGCTTCTAATCTTGCAACTGGTGCATAAGTTTCATCAAAGTCTATGCCTTCTGCTTGAGAGTATCCTTTGGCTACAAGTCTAGCTTTGTTTCTGATGATATTCCCATCTTCATCAAGTTTGTTTCTGAAAACCCATTTGGTTCCAATGATATTGACATGAACTGGTCTATCTACCAATTCCCATACTTGATTTCTCTTGAATTCATTGAGCTCTTCTTGCATAGCTAATATCCAATCTGGGTCTTTCAAAGCTTCTTCAATTTCTTTAGGTTCTGATTGAGATAGAAAACATGCAATCATTGCATCTAGTTGATGTCTTGTTCGAACTCCAGCGTGAGTATCACCAATAACTTGTTCTTCAGGGTGATCTTTCATCCATTGATGTGTGTGAGTTTGTATCCACTGATTTGCATTTTGTTCAACTGATTCTCCAGAAACTGGTTCTTGAACTTGTTCAACTGAATCTAAATGAAGTTGTTCAGGTTGTTGAGCAATTGGAAACTGAGACTGATCTTGATCTGAACATTCAAATTTGTAGTCTTCCAATGTCAATCAAATCGTTCTCAAGTGATCGTAATCGAGACTGAGAAACTAGTTCTGGTCGGTCTTCAGTTGTTTCACCAGGGAAGTTTGGTTCATCAAATACTACATGTATTGATTCTTAATTCTTGAGTGTCCTTTTATTTAATACTCTAAAAGCTTTGTTTGACACTTGAATATCCTAGAAAATTCCTTCATCGCCTTTAAATAAAAACGTGAAGTTGATCTTTTCCATTATTTTGTATGAAACATTTGCTTCCAAAAGCATGAAAGTATGAAACATTTGGTTTTATTCCATTCCAAAGTTCATAAGGAGTCTTCTCATGTCTCTTGTTCGTGAGAGCTCTGTTCTGAGTGTAACAAGCTGTGTTAACTGCTTCTGCCCAATACCTTTCCGGTAGTTTAGCTTCATAGATCATAGTCCTTCATGCTTCTTTGAGTGTTCTGTTTCTTCTTTCAGCTACACCATTCTGTTGAGGTGTTCCAGTGGCAGCAAGTTGATGTAAAACACAATTTTCTTCACAATATTCAATAATTACACTGTTGAGGAATTCAGTTCCTTAATTTATCTGATCTTATCTTCACAACTGAAACTCCTTTCTGATTCTGAAGTCTCTTGAGTAATTCTGTAAGCCTTTGCTTGGTTTCACTTTTCTTTGTTAGAAATATTACCCAAGTGTATCTTGAAAAATCATCTACTACCACCAATGTATACTTCTTTCCACTGATACTAATTGGTGTAATAGGTCCAAATAAATCCATGTGTAGCAATTCTAAATGTCTGGTTGTTGAATGCTGAGACTTGGTCTTGAAACTTGCTTTTGTTTGTTTTCCTTGTTGACATGCGTCACACAAATTGTCCTTTTTGTATGAGATCTCTGGTAATCCAATGACTAGTTGCTTCTTAACAAGTGTGTTGATGTCATCAAAGTTAAGATGACTCAGTTTCTTGTGCCATAGCCAACTGATCTCTGATTTGGTATGCACAAGTAAACAAGTTTCAGCAACGGCAGTTGTCCAATCTACTACATACATGTTTTCTTTTCTTCTTCCGGCTAGACAACTTGAAAAGCTGATTCGCTGATGACAACGCAGAATTCTTTGTCAAAAGTAACTTTGTATCCCATATCACAAAATTGATCAGCCGAGTAGATTGTAGTGTAGTCCTTCTACATAAGATACATTCTTGATTGTAAGTCCATTTCTCGATTAAGGTGCCAAAACCTCTCGTGTAACTGTGTTTATCTTTACTTCCAAAATTGACTTTTGGTCCATCCTTTGCAATAAAATTATCGAGATAAATCTTGCTCTTTGTCATGTGTCTGTGAGCAACCACCACCAAAGTACCAAATATCCTCGCAATAAAAATTAAAAGTTTTTAGGTACCCAATTCAGCTTTGGGTCCATGGGGGTCGCTTGTCAAGATAACTTTGGGAATATATCCTTTGGGATTCTTCGGATATTGTTGCACTTGTTTTCATATATGTAAGCCACACTCCCATAGTTTCTATGTTTGGACTGTGGTCTTATTTATATGATCTCTCGATCTTTTGACTCAAATTTGTTTCCATCATGCTTTTTGTTATTAAAGCTTGAATGATAACCATCATTCCTTCAGCATCGAGGTCCGGACTGCCTTTGTATCGTGACTTATGCCGAGAACTCGAGATTAGTCCTTCACTGAGTTTTGGACCTCAAACTTGTGATAAGTTTTCACCCGGAATGATTGTCATTATCGCTTTATTAACAAATTCAAGAAAATTCCAATCATCATCGCTGGGATATAGTCTTCCTTTCCCCGAATGTGTGAATCTTTGAATGATTGATATTCTTGGATTTATTTTGATTGTAATTTTTCTCGTTCCCGACTTGATTGGTTTTGTGGATCCGGCGCTTGATTTGCCGCTTCGGCTTTCCATTGATACAAATTGATCTACCATTTGATTTACCTTTGTTGGTAGATACAGCTTGTCTTCTTAGAAAACTCGATTTATCCTGTGTGATACCGGGGCTTTACCGGTTCAAAGAATTTTCTCGCCAGGAAGTTGCTCACCACGAACTTAATACCGCTTTGGTACTAGTCCAAAGCAGCCTTTGCTAGTTTTATCCTTGAAGATTGTCGTATCAAATCCTAAACCGCTTTTGTCTCCATATGGTTTTCCGATTTGAATCCAAAGAATTGAACTTGATTGAGCAAACGATTCAGCTTGTTGTCGCCGATGCAAGAGGGTCGATGCCGAATCTTTTCTTTATCAATTTCACTGGCCAACATTTTTAGTTCGCACTTCAATCTTTCAACTTCAAGAATTAGACATTCCTTTTCACTTTAATTGATTCATAACCACTTTGAATAGTTACTAGTCGATTCATCAATTCGCTGCCGCTTTTCTAATTCTAGATTTTTGGATTGAGTCAGAGTCGAAGAACATGCATTTATCATGGAAATCGAAATGAAGAGTATTTAGAGTTTGATTCACATACCTCATTTGGATCTTCCATGTGTGCCATTAAAGCTGTGTCATCTGATAGTCTTTCAGTACCAGCTTCATAATCTGATTCATCTCCAGCAAGGAGTGCTCTTCTATCAATTCTTCTTGGTGGAGTCTTCTTGGTCAGTTCTGGACATTCAGCTTTATAATGTCTTGGCTTCTTGCAGTTGAAACAGAGATATTCATCATCTTTTCTTTTCTCAGGAGTCCTTATGATGAACTTTTGAGTGACTGGTTGTCCACTCTTCATTCTTCGAATTCTGTTCATCATTAGAGCCATTTGTTCTTCCATCTCATCCAATTCATGAAGATTGCTAGATGAGTTTTCTTGAATGTCATTTGATGCTGCTGCAAGTGCTGTGGTCTTTGGTTCTTCCAGAGCTTTGATTATTGCAGCTGTGCTTGTGAAATCTTCACTGAATTCATAAGCTTTCAAATCGGAAAAGATCTTGAATGAATCCTCTACATCAAGTCTTTTTGATTCTTCCATGGCAGTGACCTTCATTTTACAGCACATTGGTAATGCCTTCGAGATTCTTGTGTTGATAACTTTCTTTGAATATTCAATCTTGAGTAGATCTAGTTCATCCATTATGGCACTGAATCTTGTCTCCATTTGGTCAATGGTTTCTCCAGATTTCATCTGGAAATTCTCGAACTTTTGTTTTGCAACAGAAATTTTATTTTCCTTGATTGAATCTGTTCCTTCACAAACTAACTGAAGTTTGTCCCACATTTCCTTGGCAGTTGTGCATTCTTTCACTTTCAAGTACATGTTGATGTCAAGAGTTCTGAGGATAAAGTACATCGCAACATTGTTGAGATTATTTCGCTTGCGATCATCACTAGTCCATTCGGATTTGGGCTTTGGAACACGAATTTGTCTTTCACCTTCGCTTGCATGTAGTGATCCGGATTGGTCCATCGCGAGTACATCCATCATCTCATCATGAGTAGTCGCTAGAAAAGCCTCAGATATACGCGCTTATATTCACAAATCTGGCCCATGTTGCACATAAGCATTTGTCTCGCATATTGATTGTTATCCATTGTGAGTGAGTGAAGACTGATAGTAGATTAATTTGAAAAACTGAGCTTTCAAATAAGAACAACTAGAGGATATATAGAGCAAATGATATCTTGTTAAAGAAACACTACTCTGATACCAATTGTTGGTCCCTTGGAAAGCCTAACACAAGTTCAGAGGGGGGGGTGAATAAACTTGTCCCTAAAACTAGATTTTAAATAACTTAAAGTTCAGTTATAACTTGTGTGGAGTTGAGCTGACAAAGCTGAGATTAAGTCAAACTGACTTAAGCTGAAACTGAGTCAACCGGCAGCGGATATAGTTCTAGCCTTTTACTTGATCTTGTTATTCTATTATGAAAGATGAGTGTCGTGAATCGACTCGATGAATGTCGCCAGAATCGTGAGGTGTATAACAATCAAGTATCAAAATGTCGTAAGTAAATGTCGAATAAATAAATAAATGCATAAGATAAATAAGGCGGATGTTATAGAGGTTCCGTGTGGTGTAATCCTCAGACGCCCTCTCTTCCTCAGTGGTGCGGAGGAAAATTCCACTAGAACTTCCCGAGGTGAATCACACAAAAAGTCCTAAACAATAGTCCTTGGCTAATCCCTAGCGCCACTATCTAAAACAGCTGTGTAGGACAGTAGAATTGATGCTCTTCAAATGCTTGAACCACTCGGTCCTTAGAGGGTAGGATTGCCTCTTCACCACTACCACCACAAACACAAATTTACCCGATCGCTTGTCACAATCGCCCTGGCAAACCTTCCGGTTTGCTTCATAAATAAAACCTTTGATGTAGAATCAAAGTTGGGCCGAGAATCAATAAGTTGATTCTTGTTTGTGGTTCTTCAAGGTGTTGGATTCTTGATAAATTCTTTGTAGCTTGAACACTTGAAGAAATACAAGATATGATCTTGTTATAGTTCAGAGATGATAGTAATTCGAATAGACTAATGCACAAAAATACTTGTTAATTCTTGTATTTTCGGTTGTTTATCCTTGGTGCAAAGTCTTCTATTTATAGTGTGAAGTCCAACGTTCATCTGGCTTAAATTCGAATTGTATCAACGTTTCTCTTGTAACGGCTATATTTTCTGACCGTTCTGCTGTGTCAGTAAATCATCCAATGAAATTGCTTCCTTTACAACGTTTGACTGTACTTTCAGTTTGTTATAAAATTGAGTTTCACTTGTGAGTTGGAGCATAAACTGAGATTTTACTCTTCTTCAAATATCAGTACTCCAGTTTTCATCTGATTATCATTGACTTAATCAAAGTACACCATAACTTATTATCATCTAAGAATTCATTGTCCTTATGATTCTTAGGTCTTCATACAAGATCTATAAAGTCAGTTCAGGTTACCACAATCTTGCCTGAAGTCTAACTTTATAGTCTCAACTTGTAATCTTCATAACTGAGTTTGAACCCTCAGTTCTTCATTCTCCTAGATAAGTCAACCGAGTCAGAATCTCTCAAATAACTTACCTTCTTCTCGCTCCATGTAGGTGTATTATGAGTCGCTTTGCTTGTCTTGATGATTTCCGCTTTCTAAATGATTTCCGCCGCTTATTTCGACTCACTAATCAAGTGCATAAAGGCTTGTCCTGATGTAAACCTATACAAATATTAGACTCTAGTAAAACTTATACATTCAGTTCTAGACATCTTTTAGCTTTTCACTATAACAGCTGGCTTCAGCACTTCATCAATGGGGTTAAGATAATACTTTAAACAAATAAGATGAATTATCATCAAAACATAAATTTTATTTCCAACAGTATCTTATACGACTCTTGTTGTTTGACTAGTCAAATTTTTGACAATTTTCATCTTATGAAGTAGTCAAAGCCTTGCCTCTAAAATCCAAACGACCCCGCTTTGGCTGGTGGCCGAGAGAATTCTTAGTCAAGTCATAACCCCAATATTCGTGAGATCTCATATGATCATATCTCGATAATAACGATATACCCGAGGTAGGTCAACCCCTTGTTTTGGCTGATGAGTTGGATCCGAACAAGGGCTCTTCACCGTCATTATAATATTGGAAGGCAATTTCAACTTGATTCTTTTGAGGTGGATGTATTTATGTAAATTAATTCACTTAATTAATTTTAATTATGGTCTAATCATAAATATGTCTATCTCTATAAACATACATCCTACACATTTATCTAGATCGTGCCTAGTCATGCATCTATCGTATCATATAAAATAAATACAAGCACAAAATAAATAAATGCGTAAAGTAACCGGTATGATCATGGATTTTTCCTAGGTGCGGTTTCGAATACAAACAGACGAAACCGCGGGTCACAATTTAAGGGTAGCTGCAACCGCCAATAGGATATTAATGCTCCATTCTCCAATGGGATCTTTATTTTCATCTTTCTTTGGTCTTCATCTTCTACTCCATTCTTGTTACATTTAATTCTATCTAATAAAATAAATACACCCGCCGCACACGGGGGGTAGCTAACGGGAATTGGATAAATGCAGAAAATAAACTAGGTCACATTCTTCATAACGGCCTAGGACAATTTTTAAAACCAACAGAAAAAATTAAATCATTCACATCTATCCTATCGGTCGAGTCCATGATCAATCGGGGTCCATATAATCATATTATATCTACTATATCTAATCCATACAATAACATCTTATGAAAAAGATAAAATTAAAATTTAACTACTTGCGTCATAATTAATCAATTAACATTTAATCTATTAAACAATTTTATCCAATCAATTAACTAATTAACATTTAATTAATTAAATGATTTAATCGAAATAAAATTAACGATTAATTTTAAACGATTTTAAATTTAATTTTAATTAATTAGAACTATTCTAAAATTAAATCAAAATTAAAATTAAGTCTCTTTTGTTTCTTTTCTTTTGATTCCTAATAAAAAGGGATGCATTTGGTTTCCTAAACCAAAATGCATCTTCTTAAAACAAATTTGGTTTAGGCCTGGCCACTTTCCAAAATCAAAATTTTGAAATGACTCAGCCTGCCTTTACAAATCAAATATTTGAAAGGTGTTTGCGCTATTCCAAATCAAGTATTTGGAAAGGCCAAATAATTTTGGTTTAGGCCTGGCCACTTTCCAAAATCAAAATTTTGGAAGTGGCCTAGGCATATTCCAGGCCATTATTATTTTAATGCCATGTGACATCCCAATGACCCAAACTATTTGAACCATTGGTTAGCCACATGACACAACTAAACAATGGAGGAATTATCAATCACAACTATGAGCCATATTGAATCACAAAATACACAAAACAAAAATTTGGAGATCCGCCAGCATTGACCGGTCAACCGATCGCCGGCAAGAGAGTTGCATCGCCGCCGCCGCCAACCAAACGCAACCGGCCGAAAGCACCACCCGATCTCGTTTTTTTTCTTTTCATGTATCACTTTGCGAATAAATTTTTTTTCATCTTTTAATTACATGATTTAAACGATTAAATTAACTACGCAAAATAACATACTTATTGCTTAAGCTCGAAGTTCTCTCTGATACCACTGTTAGGAAATCTACGCGGGAACGCAGCGGAATTCAAAAAATTTATTTCCTATCGACCCAAGATCGACTTCGTTTAAGCAATAAACAAATAAGCTAGAGACGGTGGTTACCTTGCTTGATCTACAAGATCGACGCTTTGACCGTCTAAGAGAGTAAGTCGCATGAGCCGCCCAAGTGTTCGGCCTCTACCGCTAGCCCACACGAATGTACTCCGAATCCCATCATGGATTGCTATTGGAAAACTCCGGTTTCTAGACCGGCCCTTTTCCCCTCTCTCAAACTCTCTATAGGATGCTCTCTAATTTTACACAACGTGACCCCCAATCATCGGAAGAGTCAAATGCAATTACTACTACCTTTCATGTGAAACAGTTACCGTGTAACTTACAATCCTATCATTAATAATATCCATACGATCGATCTCGAGTGTCGATATATTAACGATCGTATCTTATAACTGATATCATGCTCTCTCAAGTAACTCATTTACTTCCACTTTGCAAAGATTCACGAGAGTAAGACATTCCTTATAAGAAGGCCCTTTCGGATATTCGATCCCAATCATAGATACGCGATTCCCGCATTTCAACCAATCATGTATACTCCGCATGCTTCAAGATCACACCCAATCACTATCGCATGATCGCCTCGCGGCTGAGGAGGAAACCTCAATAGTGTCAAAGCATGACAATCCGCACTGCGATGCTATGAAGACTCCGGTCTTAAGGATAATTACACAACCGCCACATAGTGTGACACTTAATGTAAGTGGGTCACTAACGACGCATTCTCTAATACACGCCCACGCATACCCAAGTGTCTCTACACTTCGATAGACGAGATCTATCCCCGCCTCTAAAGATGTAAGACATCTAATACGTGCTAGCATGTTTATACTATCAATGCCCTGCTTAATAGTACATCACCTGTAGACATTTAAGTATCAAATTTATTAAAGTGATTAGAGATCTCATCAACCATAGTCGCCTATCATTGTTTCTCTATCACAGTTTAATACTAAGGACGTCATCATATAACAATTCATATTTGGTTCTTTAAAAGAACATATATATATGACAACATAAAAGCCATTTAATATATGTATAAACATAAAGAAATAGAAGAAATGATCCGACCCGGTCGGATCCGGTCCAACCCGATTGGGTTTAGGACACTATTCCAACAGCGACAAAGTCTGCAGCAGGTTAATTACTCTAACTCCCAACGCATTAACAATGGAGGAGGATGGAGTACAGAGCCGACTATGCCTGAGCCGAATGATGTGGTCATGGATTGCACCGACACATCATCTGTGGAACAAGTTGGGAACGATGGGGCCTACCTCAAGGAAAACCCACCGGATGGAAACGATTTAACAGCTTCGACTTCTTATAGCCAAGCAGTCAATAATGCAATGGAAATGTCTATCTCTGGGCAGCTGGTCGACAATCCGACTTCGTGAAAGCGATGAAGGTTATATCGTGGAACTGTAGAGGTGTTGGGTCCTCTACTTTCTTCAGACATGTTAAAGACTTAATTGGTGAATACCAACCAGATATCTTTTTCCTAATGGAAACAAGTGTGTCTAGTACAAAATCGAATCGTATCCTACACCGGTTTCATTTCACAGAGTTAGTAGCTGTGGAAGAAAATGGTTTTAGGTGCGGCTTGTGGTGGTTTTGGAATGGCTCGGTCACAGATCTGCGGTTACTTTGTGCCACAAAACAATGCCTGATGATGGGCCTGACTCAAAATGGGCAGGTTCATTGTGTTCTAACTTTTATTTATGCAACCCCAACCCAATCCATTTGTGAAGAACTTTGGAATTTTTCGACACATTCTAGTACCTTTATTACAATTCCGTGGTGCCTGGTTGGAGATCTAAACCGGGTTATTCATGTGAGGATAAACGGGTGGTAGTGATGTTGAGGTAGATCCGTGGAGATGATGCAGAGCTTCACTTAGAATAGCGGGCTCTATGAAATGATTTTCTAAGGGCCGAGGTTCAACTGGTCGAGCTCAGTTCATAGTTCAAATGCCATTGAGCAGAGATTGGATCAGGGCCTCTATAAAGATCTTTGGTGCGGGTTATTCCTAGAGATTATTGTGGTCCACCTAGCTCGGGTGCACTCCGATCATCACCCAATTATAGTGAATAGTGAGGGGTTAATTGATGACGGTCAAATTATACCCGTAAAAGTCATCAACGTTGACCTTAAATCGTGATTAATAATATATATTTTATAATTAAATCATGTGTTATATGGATTATTTAATGTTATGTGATTTATAAAATATAATTTGGTATTTATCCATTTTTATTATATAATTTGGTATTTATCCGTTTCTATTATTTAAAAGAGATAAATTAGTATTTATCCGGTTTATTATTTAAATGTGATTTACTTGGGGATAAATATTTATTTTGTAGAGGATAATTACAAATGGATAAATTAAATACAGGATAAATCCAAGAAAATCCAGATGCATTAAAGATAAAGATCGGATAAGCACTGAAAGAGGAGTAAGGCATAACAAGAGCCGGCGAGCCAATCCGAAGATCAGAAGCTAAAATGCGGCGGCCCTATCTTCTATTTGGGGCGCATCTTATTTTTATTTATGAGATCGGCCGAGAGTTATCTCTTATTTGTTTTGATATTTTGAAGTATATCTCTTAATTAGCTTGAACCCCTATAAATAGAGATGTACTCTACACGCCATACACACCTCACAATTTTCACACAATTCATAATTAAATCTTCAGTTTTTCTTAGAGCAGTTTTTTTACAAGTTCTGCAATTATGTAAGTTCTTGTATTTATTTGTTCTTAGTTCATTGTAATTAAGCCCTCAATTATTGTTTATCATTTGAGGTTGTTCGTTCTTCACCGAACGATGTAGATCTAAGGGTACGATATGAGGCAGTGGGGATTCCTTGTCTATAAGGATCCACACGCCCAGATCTGTTATCCGGAGACCTATAGATGACTTTGGTATGATCGACAACCGTGTTTTTAGTAGATCTATATAATTGCTTTATGAGTCTCTATATTATCCGTTACGTATGTAGAAATGCTAAGATTTAGGTTTTCGCCGCGTCAATCTAGCCACGTCCTTATGGTGTGATTGTCCACCTAGAATTTCTTATCTTAGTAGGTATGGCTACGGCTACGTTGCTCGTCTGTTTTAATTAGCGTATGATTAGGAAATACCAATATAGGGCTCCTAGGTCGGCTCATGAATTGATCTTCCGGGACTTTCAGCGAGATCTAGATCTGTTCTGTGTTAGGGAATTGTGCACACCTAGTTATGCGTAAATCGTAGATTAACATGATACCTAAAAAGTTAGTGTTAATGGGACAGAGACTGATGCGATCGTCTAGGAAGTACGCCTGAACAAAGGAATGTTGCCTAGGTGAGGAATACGGTTAATATCGGCATCCCTAGTTTTGTAAGCGTATGCAGTCATATGAGATGGAGGCCGGGGTGCAAGTCACGTGATGTAGCATAGTGATCTCTGAAGGCCTACCCGAGCTAGATCTAGTTTGTGGATGACTCCTGTAGCCAATATAAAAGAAATACGGATCGATTAATAGTTGTCGAGTCTAGCTTAATTATATAGAATCTCTAGATCCAAACGATAACATAATAATTGGGGAGGTTAATTACGCTTGTTTATGTGTTGTGTCGAGTCGTGTCCTTTATCTTTTCTTGTCATTTGTTGGTCGTAGACGCTTTTGTGTCCTTGACATGAATGATTAGTTGTTTGTATATAAATGACCCACAATTGGTTCCTCGTGGGATCGACATTGATTCGCTTATAGCTATACTACGATGGACCTAGTCCTCTTGCTAGTATTGGTTTACGGTGGTCAAGTATTTTATTATCACTTGATCTCGCTATCAAGTTTTTGGCGCCATTGTCGGGAACCAACGGTCAATTTTATATATAAATAATTTTTATTCATGTCGAATTTTCTCGCTTTTAGTGTCTGCTTTTACGTTTTTTTAGTCCCTCTGGTTGTCTCGCTTCGTAAAATTCCAGATTCAAAACAAAGCTTTCTCCCCAGATCGCTTCGCCACCAAATGAGCCTGCCCGGCTTTCGAATTTCGTGTGTCTCGCTTATCTCCAGATGTTTAATCCGTAGGTCCGAGCAGCAGATGGGAAACCATGTTAAAATCGCCACGGTCCGCTTTGTTTTTCTTCCGCTTGCGTAAAACCAGGGAATCAATAATCTGAGTCAGTAATTTTTCACGGGCGCTGAGAAAATAACCCAGCGACATGTGGAGCCACGAATCTACGATGGGAAAAGAAATGGAAGCAACACCTTTAAAGCACCAAGACGGCTCCGAGAAAATAAATATTAAAAGGTTCAAATTATTCGTGATACAATGTTGAAGGCAAGGTATTACCTTTTTTGCTTATGTTTTACTATCTTTTGGTTTTTTGAGCATAAGTTAGCCTATACATGAACCTGCGTATGAATCTTAGCCCGGAGTTGGTTTGTAAGATTAATTTTATTAGTGTTGAAGGTTCTGCCCCAAATCTGTCTCATCTAGAGGGTGTAGGGAAACATGTAGTAGTTGAAGGAAGCGGCGAATAAAGAGTTCCTCGTAGTTCTGTTAAAATCTCATTGTCCTATGCATGAGATTGCTTCTACTGGTCATGGAAGCAACAATTTGTGTAGTTTAAGCATTCGCAATCTAAAGAAGACGTTGAGTTTTGAGAGAGCATAATGAAGCATCATTATAGAGGATATGATTAAAATAAGTCCCTAGGACTGAACCTCCTTAGAATTCACTCATTCCTAAAACGAGAGCCGAGGTAAAAGCTTTGTATAAATGGTATGGATAGATATCGTTTCCTAGGTCTCACAACCAAGGGAAGGATATTAATCCAAGAAAACGATTTGAGCCCACCTCATATAGTGCTCAAGGGGTCAACATCTAGCGATCCAAGAAGGACAACTGACAAGGATAATTTTTGGAAAGTCAAGTTGAGGACTTTAAACTCAGAACTACTTCTTTAAAACCCTTAGGATTTCTTTGTAGGATTTTAGGTTTTGTTTTCTTTGAGTCCAATAAGAGTAACGTGACATATGTTGAGGTTTTTTATTTTTCCGTGTTCCGATGGCCATTAGGCTGAGGATGTGCAAAACTTTTTTACTCAATATTGGCCACGTGAAATAGAGTTTCTTAGGAGAGTCGAGAAATTGCTAAAGAAAAGGGAATTTAGCAATCAACCTTAAGATGGAAGCATTAAGAGAACTTGAGAATTACTGAAAATGTAACAGAGAATGATTGGTGCGAACAAGAATGCTTTTGGTCAACTCCCAAAACTTTTTAGAATGGCGATCCGAGTGAAAATCCAAAGTTGTGTGCAATTCGTTCTGCAACTATCCTTATCCTTTCCTTTATACCTTTTCACCCTTCAACCTTTTCTATTCTCTCACCAATCGCCTCACACTCACATTTCTAACCATTCTTTCATCCCCTCTCTTTCTTTCCATCTATTTCACTCTCCCACCATAACTCAATCCCTTACCAAGCACCCACCCAACAATTTCTTACCCACCCTTTATCTTTTCTTACCATCTTTATGTATATCTTTTTCTAAATCCATCATTCTCTAAACCTCCATTTTGTTTACAAAATACCTTTGTGTTGCGGAATTTGAAATATTGCTAAGTTTTAATGTTGATCTTTTATCATTTTGGTTTTCATGATCCTAGTCAAAAGTGCGTGTAGCTCTGACCCTAGCTAGATTTTAAAAGTTTTTTTGGTTCGATCAAAATGCAACTTATCTTTCTACCAGAAGTTTGAAATTCACACTTTTACGCCTATCCCGGCATTTATGGATGATGAGTTTTGTTCTGAAATATCACACCGATCCGACCTTGTTGATGCCGGTTATGACTTTTACGTGATACATTGGGTTATTAGTAATTTCGAGGAGAAGCTACATCTCCCTAAGTTGTTGATATCCAACCAAAACGTGAAGAGACTGCGCTTAGTATCTGATTTCATCTTTAGCCGATAGGTCACATTCAATCTGTTATACCTTACCAAGTTTCTCTTTTACGCTGGATTAAATATCTTATCAATCCAAGAAACCTCGTGTTTTCACACACGGGTAACGCTTTTTGATCTTTGTCTTCTCCACACGGTTTTAAGTATATTTTTGTGGTGGAGGATTTCGATGAAGACTATAATCTCTTGTTGATTGTTTATCTTTCTTTCTATTTAGTATTTTTCTTTTTGCGTCTGAACGAGTAGTTTTAACTCTTTGGTTTTCCTTGTTATTGGTTGTATGAAATAAAGTGGCTTAATTTGTTTTTGGATATTTTATATCTAATTACTGCCACATTATTTTATAACTTCCATTGACATGTTATTAACGGTTTCGTGGAGTTTCTGTTTGGTTTGCTTAAACAGGTTTTCACTTGCTTCTCCACGACGTGCTTAGATTACTCCGATGTTCTACATCTACTTGAGAGCCGTTTCCAGAGCTAAGTCTTTTTCTTAAATTCTCATTTTTATTTGTCATTGGGGATAATGCCATGTTTAAGTGGGGGGTAGGAGACTTAGCTATGATGTACTATAATTGAAAATTGAATGAAACGGTGAAATAATTGAAAAAAAAGTTGAATAAATGCCATATTATTTATCTCGTACCCTTAGAATTGTGAGTTCCTAGCTAAGAATTGATAGGAAAGGAACCAAGTTGCATGAGTACGTGATCACTTTATACTTATGTGAATGTAAATTTAAGGATATTCATGC
Organism: Gentiana macrophylla; assembly: GCA_026214975.1. Taxonomy (NCBI): domain Eukaryota; kingdom Viridiplantae; phylum Streptophyta; class Magnoliopsida; order Gentianales; family Gentianaceae; genus Gentiana; species Gentiana macrophylla. Next base: position 87,044,716 of record CM047808.1, on the reverse strand, counting down.
CGATTGTTGCAAGTAGTTATTTATTATTCGATTACTCAATCTTTGAATCGAGTTTTACCGCGCAAATTGTAATAACTAAAGAAATTATGTGTACATTGCATAGATGATTGGTTATGTAGACTTAGTGTCGATATTTATCTGCTGATGAATTCCTATCTTCTGGCCATCAAAGCGGGGTAATAAGCTTGACAATAATCTGTGTTTTGACAAAGCGCTAAACACTGGCTTGTAGTAACATTACCAAAGTAGCCTCGCGCCTGTGGTAATATTCATGTTATTGACTCATCCGTGAAAGGGGGATTCTTGCAATGCATAATTTACTTTTAAAGCAAGTTTCTTCCTTGAGATATGTTGATGCTTGAAAATATGAAAATGAGAAAAAATTCAATTTTTAAGAGGCTTCGAGTATTTTTCTCGGTCTCCAAGTCCAAAAACCTTCTGGATGACGCTCTTGCTTATTGCACCATGTCTTTAACCATTGTGAGGCTTAAGAAGTAGGAATGCTAATGTTGGTAGGTTGAGACTGCGAAGTTAGCATAAAATTTAATCTTGCCACGAATAGATAAAACCAAATGCACATGCACACATCACTTCGATTCATAGCGAGTAGTGAATAATGAATATCTTATGAGGACGAATGGTATGAGTTGACTCGAGTTTCTTGTGTAAGTATGATTTGACCACGGGAAATGTTGTCTTGGGGAATGACTTATTGATGCTTTGTTCGGGACGATCAAAGTCTAAGTAGGGGGTAGTTGATGACAGTCAAATTATACCCGTAAAAGTCATCAACGTTGACCTTAAATCGGGATTAATAATATATATTTTATAATTAAATCACGTGTTATATGGATTATTTAATGTTATGTGATTTATAAAATATAATTTGGTATTTATCCATTTTTATTATATAATTTGGTATTTATCCGTTTCTATTATTTAAAAGAGATAAATTAGTATTTATCCGGTTTATTATTTAAATGTGATTTACTTTGGGATAAATATTTATTTTGTAGAGGATAATTACAAATGGATAAATTAAATACAGGATAAATCCAAGAAAATCTGGATGCATTAAAGATAAAGATCGGATAAGCAATCGAAGAGAGGAGTAAGCATAACAAGAGCCGGCGAGCCAATCCAAGATCGGTTAAAATGCGCGCGCCCTATCTTCTATTTGGGGCGCATCTTATTTTTATTTATGAGATCGGCCGAGAGTTATCTCTTATTTGTTTTGATATTTTGAAGTATATCTCTTAATTAGCTTGAACCCCTATAAATAGAGATGTACTCTACACGCCATACACACCTCACAATTTTCACACAATTCATAATTAAATCTTCAGTTTTTCTTAGAGCAGTTTTTTTACAAGTTCTGCAATTATGTAAGTTCTTGTATTTATTTGTTCTTAGTTCATTGTAATTAAGCCCCCAATTATTGTTTATCGTTTGAGGTTGTTCATTCTTCACCGAACGATGTAGATCTAAGGATACGATATGAGGCAGTGGAGATTCCTTGTCTATAAGGATCCACACGCCCAGATCTGTTATCCGGAGACCTATAGATGACTTTGGTATGATCGACAACCGTGTTTTTAGTAGATCTATATAATTGCTTTATGAGTCTCTATTTTAACCGTTACGTATGTAGAAACGCTAAGATTTAGGTTATCGCCGCGTGAATCTAGCCACGTCTGTATGGTGTGATTGTCCACCTAGAATTTCTTATCTTAGTAGGTATGGCTACGGCTACGTTGCTCGTCTGTTTTAATTAGCGTATAATTAGGAAATACCAATATAGGGCTCCTAGGTCGGCTCATGAATTGATCTTCCGGGACATTCAAATGAGATCTAGATCCGCTCAGGTTAAGGAATTGTGCACACCTAGTTATGCGTAAATCGTAGATTAACATGATACCTAAAAAGTTAGTGTTAATGGGACGAGACCGATGCGATCGCTCAGAAGTACGCTGAACAAAGGAATGTTGCCTAGGTGAGGAATACGGTTAATATCGGCATCCCTAGTTTTGTAAGCGTCACGAGTCATATGAGATGGAGGCCAAAAAGCGAAGTCACGTGATGTAGCATAGTGATCCTGATGGCCTACCCGGAGCTAGATCTAGTTTAGGGGATGACTCCCGTAGCCAATATAAAAGAAATGCAGATCGGATTAATAGTTGTCGAATCTAGCTTAATTATATAGAATCTCTAGATCCAAACGATAACATAATAATTGGGGAGGTTAATTACGTTGTTTATGTGTTGTGTCGAGTCGTGTCCTTTATCTTTTCTTGTCATTTGTTGGTCGTAGACCGCTTTTGTGTCCTTGACATGAATGATTAGTTGTTTGTATATAAATGACCCACAATTGATTCCCTGTGGGATCGACCTTGATTCGCTATAGCTATACTACGATGGACCTAGTCCTCTTGCTAGTATTGGTTTATGGTGGTCAAGTATTTTATTATCACTTGATCTCGTCATCACTAATCAGCATATTCGCAAGGAGAAAATTTTCCAGTGTCAGGCGTGCTGGATGGAACATGAGGCGTTTGAGGAATTTATGCGACAAAGTTGAGAGTTCACTGATAATGATATGGTCCGGGGAAATAAAAGTTTCAGGAGAAAGCAAGTATCTGGAACAAGCAGGTATTTGGGAATATTTTTTATCGGAAGAAAAAATATAAAGCAAGACTGGTGGGTATCCAACAATCACTATCCTTTGTGCCGTCCACCTTCCAAACAGAGTTGGCAATAACACTACTTAAAGAATATGATGAAATACTTAAGCAGGAGGAGATTTATTGGTTCCAAAAAGCTAGGCTTAATTGGATTGCGGACGATGAACGAAACACTCACTGTTTCCACATGTCTACAGTCAGAAAGCGCCAACGGAATAAAATCAAGTATCTTCAGGATACAAATGGATTGTGGATAGCGGAACAGGCTGATCTCCCCAGGTTAGTGCGTTAGTTTTATGTGGACCTTTATTTGGCAGAACCGGCTACCCCCCTCCCTGCGCACATACAGCTCCCAAGTTTTTCTCCGGCAGACCGGAGACTTCTGAACCGACCAGTTACTAAGATGAAAATAAAGGAGGCAGTTTTCCATATGGGAGCATACAAGGCACCGGGCCCAGATGGGTTGCCACCGATTTTCTTCCAAAAGAATTGGGAGATTGTGGGGGAATCTGTGGTGACTTTCATCTTATGAGCCTCGCATGAACGAAGATTCCCGGCTATCCTGGATCGGGTCCTGGTGGTGTTGATCCCCAAAGTGTCACCGCCGGAATCCATAAATCATTTGAGGCCAATTGCATTGGCGAATGTGCTTATTAAATCATTACCAAAGTTATCGCTGACCGCTACTCTTATTGGAAATCTTATCCCAAGTAGCCAGAGTGCTATTATCCCGGGGCGCCAAACGTCGGATAATGTGATTGTAGCACAGGAGGCGTTGCATTCGATGAATAAAAAAAGGGTAGGAAGGGGTATATGGTGGTTAAAATTGATCTTGAAAAGATCTATGACTGAGTGAACTGGGACTTCCTCCACTAGTTGAAGGGTATGATGGGATTCTCGGAATAGATGACGGAGCTAATTATGTTCTGCAATCCTCAGTTTCTTTATCAGTTTTATGGAACGGCATGCCATTGGACGAGTTTCATCCACAACGCGGTCTTAGATAAGGAGACCCGGTGGCATCATATCTCTTTGTGTTCGTGATGCAGGTACTGAGCACGCTGATCGATGAATTGGTGAGGGAAGGGGCGTGGAAGCCCTTCCGCATTTTAAGAGGAAGGCCGGTGGTTTCCCACCTCTTCTTTGCAGATGATTTATTGCTTTTCGCGGAGGCTTCGGTACGCCAGGCCGAAGTTATGGAAGGTGTGTTGCACACGTTTTGTGGTTCTCAAGCGTAAGGTTAGCGTGAGTAAATCAAAGTTCTATGTATCGCCTAATGTGGAAAATTCCGTGGTAGACTCGATATCCCAACGACTAGGGATGGCCCGACTTACGACTTGGGGAAATATTTGGGCATACCGTTGAGCAGGAAAGGGACAAAGGCTAATTATGGGTTTATTGTCGACAAAGTTTGTGCAAAGCTTCAGACATGGAAGGCAAATGTGTTATCTCGGGCTGGGCACAATATCCTCATTCAGTCGGCCCTAATGACCATCTCGTATTATTTTATGTAAACGACATGCATCCCGAATATTGTTCTTGAGAGATAGAAAAAGTGACACGCTCGCTTCTCCGGGAAGAGGATGATTAAGACGGGATGCACTACGTTGCTTGAGAGACATTTGCCTACCGAAAACCATAGGGGTCTCGGATTATATCGGTTACGCAATGTGAATACCGCTCTCCTAGCTAAGGCGGCATGGCAAATACTTGCAGGTAAATATGTGCGTTGGGTGAGGGTGCTAAGAGCCAAATATGGTAACCCATTGGATAAGCCCAAGGCAAGTTGTTCCCTACTTTGGCGAAATATATGCGCGGTTGCGGAGTGCTTAAAGGAGGTATGTAATGTCACTGTGGAAGGACAGGTCGAGTGGTTGACGACACCGTCCAAAAAGTTTGATGTTTCGAGTGCGTCTAATGCACAGCTGGCTGAGACGAGCTCGAAGGAGAAAAAGTGGAAAACGGTGTGGGCCATTAAAGGTCCGCAACTAGGAAATATGCTTCTTTGGCTCTGCCTACAGAAGAGTTGCTTGCATACAGACATATTCTACATGATGATATTTGTCTGGTGTGCCAAAGCCATACAGGAAATTTACTTCATGTTTTCTGTGATTGTAGGTGGATCTATGATGCGTGGAAAAAGGTGGTAGCTCCGACGCACCATCGCCGGTTCTTTGGAATTGCGGATAGTCGGGAGTGGGTGGATGACTGTCTAAACCTTAATATGCATGGGAAGGTTGATATTGAGCAGTGTCGGTTCGCGTTTTGCGAGACTATGATGGGAGCTTGGTACTGGCAAATCAAGAGGTGCATCAAACGGGTGCTCAACACTCCCGGTGGAGGTTTTTGTCTCGAAGGAAGTCCGCAGGGCCAGAGAGTTGAAAATATCCTGGAGTAGATAGTTATTCTATTTGTTTCAATTTATTACGTCTTTATTTTATTAAATAAGCCAACCATGCTACGATCAGATATATAATTTTTTTTGCAACTTTTTTAATGAAGATCCGGTTTACACAAAAAAAAAATAATTTAAAATTAAAAAAATAAAAAACCAAAAAAACATACTTGACCCTGCCTCACATTGGAAATTTGGCATCTTCCTTCCTTGTATGGCAACGACAACAAAAGAGTCAAGATTCCTTGCCCACCCTTTTACTCCACACTTTGACACCTTTGGCCCATTTGCTAATAATCCCCCCACTTATTTTTTTTTTATATTACCCTATGCCACCCTATCATTTCTAACTCCTCACTCTCCCACCATGTGCATTCACCTTCTTATCTCACTTTATACATACATACACATACATATATATATTTATTTATTTATGTAAGAATTAATTGTATATGACACATTCAACCTTATATACCTCACAAATATAATGAATTGTAAAATATAATGACTTTTTTCCTGACAAATACTGACTTTTTCTTTTAAGTGAGTAGTTTGAATATTTAAGAACTGATAAATTAATTAGGGGAAAAAATATTTAGCAGGCGTGAATACAGGAAGATAATCACTGTTAGAACTGACAACGATTACAGACTGGCACAGAGTTATTGACTTTCAGAAAGATATTAAGGCAACTTACCCAGGCCCTCCCCCACCCCAACCCCCACCCCCACCCCTTCCCCCCACCCCACAAAAAAAAAAAAAAAAAAAAAAACCTTTATAAAGATATTAAGGTGTAAATAGTCAAACTCTCTTGGTCTCTTTTGCTGTCCTCATTGACTGAAAGACAATGCATCGAGTTTAATGCTATAGTTTGAGGGTAATGCTTTCTAGAACCCCATCCTTAAATTACAATTTTAATCCTTTCGTTGCATTAAAAAAATTTAATAAACATAAGTTCTTTTAATTAAATATCCAGTAAATACGTATTAAAGTTCCAGGATTTCAGTTTGCATTAGAAGTACAATTCAAGGGTCTGATTAGCCCAAATTTAATTGGCCAATCATGAACCAAGAATAATCAAGAATAATACTAAAATTAGAATAGGGCTGAAATGAAATATTAATCAATTTCATTTTATCTCCAATTGGCATTACACAACTATGAAATATGATGGCAATATTTCTTTCTTTTCCTCAAATTCCAGATTGACATCTATTTGATTTTACATATTATAATAAAATCATCAAACATCATGAATATAGAAATTCTAACAAAATGAAAATATTCCTTCCCCCAAAAAAAAAAAAAAAAAAAAAAAAAAAGTCGTCAACAACAATCAGCAGAACCTGCAACTTTTGGTGAGGTCACCGGAAACAGAGGTAACAACCGTGGCGGCTCGGATTCTCTAGGTGTAGTGGAGGGCGACGGATGTAGATAGAATCCCTTTCTAGCAATTGCTTTCTCCTCAGCTTCCATATTCAGGCTACCATTACTATTCATTCCAATAGGGGGTGATCTGTTAAACGGGTCGGGTATGAGTGGAGTAACCGGGCTGAGAGCTAGCGAAGGAAAATCGAGCAGACTGGGAGATAGGATCTCCGGTCGAGGAGAGCCGGCGAAAACAGGATTATTATTAACCAAACCTGAAGGTAAGGGGCTGAGCTTGAAGTTCTTAAGGCTGTTCCGGCGCTCGTAAAGCTTTGAGGTAGATTTATCCTTCCTCATCATCCCAGGCTTAATTGGCGGGATGGGGAAGTTCTTGAACGGCGCCGGCGCCGGCGTCGTCTCCTGCCGACCCGACCCAGAAGCCAACTTAGCCGTTTCGGAAGATCCAGTGAGCATTTGGACTACTTGCTTGAAAGTGGAGCTGTCTGCCTGGACAAAAGTGGTCGGATACGGGCTGTTGGGTTCGGATCTGGTAATGGGCAGAGGAATCGGAGCTGTCGGGGTCCGCGGCGAAGGGTGGCGGTAATAGTTGTGGGACTGGTGGTGGTGGTTTAGGCCATTGCTGGTGGTGCTGTTGCTGCTACTGTTTGAACTATTAACACTGTGGCTATTGGGAGATGGAATCTGGTACTCTTGAAATCTATGAGAAGATTCCATTATTGAAAATTTTTCAGATTGGAAGAAGAAAAGTTTTTGATTGAATATGAAAGAAAGAGAAGAGAAGAGAACTGAAAGGAAGAGAGTTAGAAAAAGGAAGAGGTACAGAGAGAGAGAAACGAGGAAAAAAAAAAAAGTTTATAAAGAGAAGACCAAATGAAAGTCCATGAACATGAGATGTAAATTTGGAAAATTTTGGCATCACTTTGTTACTTTCTTTAGTTTGGTAAGAAATGTTGCGTTCGGGTAACAAAATCGATACTTACACATTTATCATCAACATCTTACAATAACTATTCGTTTTCTTCTAAAACAAAATAATAGATATTCCGTTCCACAAAAGAAAAGAAAAGAAAATAAATAGTTCAACAAAGAAAAACACACACTCTCTCTCTCTCTAAATTTTTTTTATCTCGACGAATGACAGAGACACAACGAAATTACATAATGAATTGTCATAACGTTGATCCACACCATCGATTATTATGACATGATCAATCAATATAAATACCACAAAACCAATAGTGTAGATGATCACCGTGGCGATTCGTGCACATAATTCGCTGCGCTTTCACTTCCTTCCCTTTGTTCTGTACACAGTTTTCCGGCACCGCCCGCCGAAAGGTGCCGGTACCGGCCCCCTTTTTCGTTTCTCTTCTTCTCGTTTATTTATGTTGTTCCGTTCTCTGTTTTTTGTCGATTTTCCTCCTCTTTTTCACTGATCGGATGTATCTTCAAACTGTACCGGTCGGTCGGTGCTTCTCGCCGGAAAATGATTTTTCCCTCTGCCATTGTGTAGATCGACGGAGCTTGTTTAGGGAAGCTTTTTCCGGCGGTGTTTCCTTGCTTAATTGTCGATTGCTGGACGGAGATGGATCTTTTATGAAGATTTGGCGGGTGGTGATTTCTGGGATCGGCTTCAGGTGGTGGCCGGCTCTGCATGTCATGGCTGGCTTCAGATCTGTCCATTACACAACTCATTTTCAGGCAAAGGGATTGGTTTTTTGGGTGCCGGTATTAACAAGATTCTCTTTGGTCTTCTATTTCCTTTGCTCTACCAGGTGCAGTTTGGGGATGATGTGTGGCGGATCGTGATTATGGATGGGGATTTGAGGTGTCTACTGTTCTTTTGTGTCTATGTTTTACTCTGTTTGTTTGTTTTTGTGTTTTGGATCTAGTCAGTGATTGTCGGCTTTTCCGGATTGTCTTTTAGGATTTTAGTTTTGTGTAAGTCTGTCTATGATATGAATATGGCTATTGTATTATCTTACCAAATCAATACCTCTACTATGTGGCAGAATTTGGTTGGGCTATCCCCATCTGCTTGTCTTCCTTTTGTTTCTATGTCCGGCTCTAGGCCGGTGATGATCCGGAATTCGTCTGGCTATCGTCCGGCGTTGGTCCGGTGTAATGTGTCTATTGTTTTTAGTTAATAAAATCCTTTCATTTCTAAGGAAAAAAATAGTTCAACAAAGACCCTTCCTTCCAAAAAATAAAAAATTAAAATCATGGGGTTTTTATTTGCACAGGAGCGATTCTGGCTTATACTACAATATACATGTGTATTATAGTAGAAATGACCATGTCGAATGTTGCTGACGATGCTGGAAATCTTCGGGTATTAATTCCGGGGCCTTTTGATCCTCGTGACAACCTGCACAAGCTTCACGAACACTAAAAACGATAAAGAAGAGGTAGTTTGTGGTGGTTTAGACTGGACTTGAGATGTTGTATCTCAAGCTGCCTACGTGTCCTGTGAATAAATCAGGAATCAAGTCATCGTAGTTCCTTAGGGATCGTGTATAAAGGGGCTTGTGCCCTAGGCTTGCATGGGCCGTGTCCTTGGTGGACTGTGGTTTCGTGTTCCCTAAGGAAGAGATAATTATGATTTAATCCCCTTAATTATAGGAGATAATCTCGGTGATTTGAATATCGGATCATAGCCTTTATGGTTGAGGATTCTTTCCCCGTTTATCTGATTTATTATGCACATGGGGAGTTTGGTCCGAGATAGACTCAGGCCGACCTGTGAGGTCCGAGTTGAGTCGGCTGAACTCTTGTACTTTGGCCGACTGCGCAGAGGTCGGATGGCGATTGCCGCTCGGCTCACCAAATTCTTGGGGCTTCTGGCCCTTAAGGTGGACTTTCTCTGTCTTCATTTATTGTTGAATCACCGTGGGGATGATGCGTGGCGATGTGCTAATCCGACCTCCGTCGCCAGCCCTCCGGATCCAAATTTGAACCATCGAGGTCACCGGATCTGTCTAAATTGCGGCTTCAGGTCAGTCGGTCAACTAAACTCGTAGATTTTTGGACCTCGTTTGCCAGATGGTAGGAGCGCCGTCATGACGCTGTTATAACTGTCTCCTGATTCAAGGCCTTACTTCCCATTTACTTGAATTAGGACGGTTTCCAAGGCAGGCTTTGGGGGGTTTATAAACCATCATGTCAATAGTCATCACGTCAGGTGTCTACTCGTGGCTACGTTTTTTCGTTCCAGAGACCCATAACAGCTTTTTCATTTCTTTCTTTTACCGGTGCATCTGTTAATAAGGGGATCAACTCCTTCTGACTCATCTAGAGAGTAGCCACTTTCACCTAGGACCGAGGGCAAAATAAGGGAGTCATGGAATAGGCCTGTTGTATTTGAGGAGATTCCCTAGGTTCCTCCGCAACTGGTTTATGTCGCTTCTTCTTCCCGTCCTTCATCGAGCACCTTTGATCCCCTCCTAAGGCTTAAAGTTCAAAGGGCTACCCAGGATATCATGGGTGGACATGGCCACATGGGGTGGTTTTGGTTCTAACTCAAAGCAGTATGAAGTATATTTGTCGCGAATATGGGGTAAATATAGAGGAATTTGCCCCCTCGCTCCATGTTGATCCGCGCCCGTATGCGTCTCATCCCTAGACGGGCATTTTTCCATCTATGAGGGCCAACTCAAGGCCGGGTTGAGATTGCCTCTGTGTCCAGCTTTCAAGGCCTTCATACGACATTACGGGATATGTGTGGCTCAGGTTGCTCCTCTGGGGGTTAGAAGCATCATAGGTTTTGCTATATTTTGTCGGGAAATCGGGGTGCGGTTCTCGGTAGGCCTCTTCAGAGTATTACACCATCTTGTACCGAGCCCATGGCTTAAAGGATGATATTACTTTCCCCGTAGGTCATAGGTGAAGGAGACGCTTGCTGACGGGTCGTCATACAAAGACTGGCGTGGCCACTTTTTCTTTGTTAGGGACGGTGGAAGAGTTTGGCTGGGGCTCCAGAAGACGAGCCCACTACAGAGGGATGAGTGTCTAAATCTTATAGACTCACTCGATCGATCTTTGTTCGTAACGCGGGATCATCATCAGGCTCCGGGAATTTCCTTCCTAGCTAATCGCGAGAGCTCAGCTGGCCGGAGCTGGTCCCGACCCTGATGTGCCTCTGAGCGTCGAGGGTTGATATGCTTGTAAGTACCTCTATTTTTGTTTTATCCCTTGTTTAGTTTTCGTGCCTTGACTAACGGCCTTGAGGCGTGTTGTTTGTAGTGAGGGTCTTGGCCGATTTTCAAAGAGCTACCCTCAGAGCGGGAGTAGAGCAACCAGCTGAAAGGGACACAACCACAGGTGGGAATCATGCTGAAGGTCCTCGTGTTCGGACCATGGGGTCTTCCGTGGATGCTGATGTGGCTCGACTGCTGTCTAAGCTGGAAGATCATGCCTTTCTAGGGCCCCACTCTTAGAGGGAGAACGTAGATCCTCCGATTATCGAGATTTCTTCTCTTGAAACTCTTTTGAGTCAAGATGAGGAGGAAGAGCCGGAACCGGAGACACCATTACTCAGAAAGAGCTCCTGACGCAAGTTTGATCATACCGAAGAGAGGCCGGGAAAAAGAACCAAGGCTGAGACTTGCGCGAATCCCGCTTCCGACTCCGCAGGTCAGGATGGTAAGGGTGGCGAACCCTCTCATGAGGATGACCAGAGGAATCCAGGCCATATGCCTGAGGAGAGATAGAAGGGAGGCCAATCTGAGGCCGACCTCGGTTCCTCGTCATGTCAGTAGATGAAGAGGCCCGAGCATAACAGTTGGAAATTTTCACAATGAATGATTTAGAGCTGCTGGAGGTCGGTTTTGAGGCTATGGGATACGTAAGTCTTTACGCTGTTTATTTTCTTCTTTAAGTGACAATTTTCTTGATTCTTCTTGCGTGGTCTCAAGGGTCCTTTGTCGGCCAAGAGGTATTTTCACGGCTTGCCAGATCCTCGGCCGAGTCTGCTAAGAGGGCTTCCGACCTGAAGTCCAAGGATGAGGAGATTGCGGACCTCCACAGGCAATTGTTAGCTCAAATAGAGAAACTAGACACCTTAAGGTCTGAGTATGCTGCTGAGCTCCAAAATGGCTGGAGTGAATACCAGAAGCAGGAGGCAGAGCTAGGTGAGGCCATCACCAGAATCCAATCTGAGTGAGCGAGCTACAGACGACTGTTCAAACATGTCCTAGTCGACTGAAAGAGGCTTCTGCTCAGGCTGTATGAGATTACAAGACATCTCCCAACTTTATCGGGTCTTTGGCTGCTAGGCCCTGCCGTGAAAGTTAGCAATATGTTGGGGGTAGATGATTACAAGGCTCATTTTCCTGAGCTTCTTGTTGACATCTTAGCCCACCAAGGTTTGTACAATCCCAGAACGGATATGGCGTTTTCCGTTCGAGTAAAGGAGTTTCAGGCGGGAGTAGATCTTATGGCTAAGTATCCAAATTTCGAAGTCCACCACCGATCACCAGCTGGTGCCGAACCCTCAGGCTCGGCTCCTTCTTATTCGGGGCCACGAGACGATCTGGCTCCAAATGCGTAGACCTTTTTTAGGCATGGTCTGTGTAATTTTGCTTTGAAATTTTCATTTTAAATTTCAAATTTATTGTAACCTTCTCAGTTTGATAATGAAATCCAATTTGAGTAATTTATTTTAAGCACTTTATTTTAAGTACTTCTCTGATGGTGAGGTATCTTGCCCCCCAGTATGCCATGCGTTAACTGATAGTTTTGGATGGCATACTTATGTTTGTGTTTATTTTACATAAGGCCGGGCCCAACAAACGGGGATCGGACATCCGCATGTTTGAGTCTGACCTTCCAAAGTTCAGATAGTTGTTCTTGGCGAGGGTTCACTAACCTCGTGTTGATTTTAATCGAGCTGGGCCAGATGTTACTGACTTCTCGCATTAAGTGTTGGACGAGTTGGGCCAGATTAGACTGACTTCCCGCATTAAGTGTTGGGCCAGCTGGGCCAGATTAGACTGACTTCTCGCGTTAAGCGTTGGATGAGCTGGGCCAGATTAGACTGACTTCCCGCATTAAGCGTTGGTCGATCTGAGCCAGATTAGACTTACTTCCCATGCTAGGTTTACGGCGAGCTGGGCCAGATTAGACTAACTTTCCGCGCTAAGTTTACGGTGAGATAGGCCATGTTAGACTGACTTCCCGGGCAAAGTTTACGGCGAGCTAGGCCAGATTAGACTAACTTCCTGCGTTAAGTTTATGGCGAGCTGGGCCAGATTAGACTGACTTCCCGTGCTAAGTTTACGGTGAGCTGGGCCAGATTAGACTGACTTCCTGTATATTTTTGTTGAGTCCGACGTGTCGGAGTTCATGTGTTGATTAATGGAAATTTCACGTTACCATGTGTAAGTATTGCAATTATTGTGTAAAAAACTTTTGTATTAGCATAGTTGCATCAATAGAATCTTATTTAAAGTACTAACACTAAAGTAAATCGACATAGTAAAAGATGATAGCGTTTAGAACCTGTTCCAGGAATAAAACTTTTGCAGGTTGTTAGCATGCCAGCTCATTGGGATGGTCTTGCCATTGGAGTAGGCCATTGATATTCACCCTTTCCATGCACTTTAACAACTTTGTAGGGCCCTCCCGATTGGATCGAGTTTTCCTTGGGGCCCTACCGACCAACCTCATTTTTCCTTAACACCGAACTCTTTCTAAAAAAGTATGAGTGTTTTACTTTTGAAATGTAGTATTGGGAGATTCTTTTTTATACTTGGCCATTCCGATGAGAGCTATTTCTAACTTCCTCCAGTCGTCTTTGGAGTGCTTGAGCTTAGTCTCCGATCGCTTTTGTATATAGCTCGGATCGGGAGAGTGGAGCCCGATTTTAGCCGGAATTACTGACTCACTTTCGTACGCTAAGGAGAATGGTGTTTCTCCTATGGCCGAGTTCGGCATGGTTCAGTATGCCCACAAATTGTTGGCCATATGTTCTACCCAATTCTCTCATTCTTCTTCAAGTCTCTTCTTCAGACCAGTCTTGATTTGCTTGTTAGTCTGCTCGACTTCTCCATTTGCTTGCGGGTAGCCAACATATGGGAAATGTTGGGTGATCCCTAGTTCAAAACACCATGCCTAGACAGTCTTATCCCCAAATTGAGTCCTATTATCCGAGACCAGCATCTTAGGTATGCCATATCTGCATACAATATTCTTCCAAATGAATTTCTAAATAGCTTTGGTTGTAATCGTGGTTAGAGCCTCAGCTTCTACCCACTTTGTGAACTAGTCTACTGTGACCACCATAAATTTGAGATTTCCTAGAGCTCGGAGGAGCAGTCTAACTAGGTCAACACTCCGTTGATCGAAGGGCCATGGTAATATTATTGGAACCATGTTTTGAGAGGCTTGGTGCGTAACATTGTCGTGTACTTGACATGATTTACACTTCTGAACAAGGTCTTGAGTGTCTCACTGCATTGTAGGCCAAAAGTAGCCAAATAGGCCGACATTTCCGAGCCAATGTCCGAGCTCCCGCATGATTTCCACATATTCCCAAGTGGATTTCACGAAGTAGGTAATTTCCTTCATCTTCCGAAACATATCTAAGCCAGGGGGATAGAAAAGACATTTTATATAGAACGTTGTTGAAGAGGGAATACCTGGTGGCCAGGAATTTCATTTTCCTGTCTCGGATTTTATCCGTGGGAAGTATCCTGTTTTTGAGATAAGATACAATAAGATTGTTGGACATATTATTTATGTTTTGATGATGATTCGTCACGAAATTAGACAAATCACTTACAACCCATGATGATGAAGTCGTAACTAACTGTTATAGTGCATAATAAAAGAAGAAGCAAGAAATGGTCTAGAGATAAATGTATAAGTTCTATCTAGAGTCTGAACTTTGTATAGGTTGTTTCAGACAAGCCTTGTAATAGAATAGGAACTAGGCGAACAGCTGAGTCACAACAAGAAAACTGAGTTATAGCAAAAAAATGAATATGCTCATGAAGAACTGAGGGTTCAAACTCGCTTATGCTAGAATCAAGAATATAAGTTCATTTGAGGACACAGACTCGGTTGACTTATCTAGAAAGACTCAAGAACTGAGGGACACAGACTCGATTCTGAGAAATCAAGAACCGAGGTGGCAAACTCGGTTGGAAGCTAATTAAGTCGTGACTATAAGTCAGGATTCAGGCAAGTCTGTGGTGACCTGAAACTGAGTTATAGATCATGTAAAACTGAATAATCTTAAGGACAAAGATTATCAGTTGACTGAATAAGAAGAAATTGATTGGTGTACTCTGACTTAGTCAATTGAAGTCAGATATTAAGTATACAAGGTACTCAATTTTGAAGAAGAGTAGAAAACTGAGTTAAGGCCTTGTTTAATTCAAACTGAATATACGACAAAAGATCGTACATGTGAACGTTGGCTAAACGACAAGTGTAACGGCTACAAGAGCTAGTGACCGTTACATCATCCCTATAAATACACAAGACAATCACTCAAAGAAGAGAGAGAGGAGGATCAGAAAAAGAGCCTTACAAGCATATACTCTAAGATCCAAATCCAGATCCATAAAATCAGATCATATATATCTATAAAAGCGGAAGCCAACGGAATTGCCTTGAAGACTTCAAAGAAAGATCCAGTAACCCATTAAGGGGGAAAGAAGGCATCTTGAAGCTACAAAGTCAGATCCAGAAGAATCAGACAGCTCACTGAATTAATCCTTGATTAATTCTAAACCTAACCTTTGTGAAAAAGGGTTGGCTGTGCATAGTTTGAAGAGAGCAATTCTACCTTTCTTCATACGGTTGCAACTTGGTTGCCACAGCTGTTGGTGCAGTCTGAGGACTATGTGTTGGTAGTAGTGGTGAGCTGGTGAAGGAGCAATTCCACCTCCGAGAGATCAGTGTGCAGGATGAAGGGAGCAATCTCACCTTTCTTCATTTTGTGTAGACAGTGAAACTTGGGTGTCGTGAAGGACTGTCATAGTGCTAGGATTTTGTAACGGTTATCTCATTATTCTAGTGATACCTTCTACGCCACAGGAGAAGGGGAGATGTACGGGATTACACCACCCGGAACTTCCATAAACAAATCTTGTGTTGATTTACTTTATGCATTTGTGTTTGTTTTATTTATTGCATTATCACTCAGCATACACTGAGTTAGCACAGAATTGATACATAGAAGGTCTAGATTTCTATTCACACATCTATTGCACTAAAGGCTAGTTTTATCCGTTGCCAGTTGACAAGACTAAATGTAAGTCAGCATTAACTTATATTCAGTTGAGCTAACTGAACTCCACACAAGTTAATGGACAGGAACAAAACTGAACTAAAGATCAATTTGAGTTTCAGAGAAACTCAGTTCCTGGGGCTTTTCAGCTCAGGATTAGTTTTTGGTGACAAGTTTATTCACCCCCCCTCTAAACTTGTGTTAGCCTTTCCAAGGGACCAACAATTGGGATCGGAGCAATTCTTTCATTTGAAAGAGATCCAAGGATATCTTTTTAAACCAGTTGTTGAAGACCCCTCACTATTCAGTTCAATTTAGTTTCAATGTCTACATCTAGAGCTAGAAGTTGGCTTATTCACCCCCTGACTAATTGCTTGTAAAATATATCTGATTTTCAGGATCAAATGATCGAAAGTTTCAGTGCGTCAAATTTACATACAAATTCAGAACCTCAACTCAGTGATGATGTGGATACAAACTTCAATGCTCATATTAACGAATCCAGAGGAGTTCCATCACTAATAGACCTCTCAAAAGAAGAAGGAAAGGAATTATTGCAATTGGTTGTTGATATAAAAGATCCATCACAGCAACAAAAGAGTGTACATTCGAATCCTAAAACTGCATCGAATCATCAAGGAAAGGTACGTTCTTCAAATCAGTTATCATTTGCTGAACTCAGTCTGAGAAACTTTGATCTTGTCAAGTTAACCGAGAAACTTACGTTGGAACTAAAATTAAAAAATAGAGAACTTGACAAAGCAAAAGATTGGAATGAGTTTCTTGAAACTGAGATGTCAAATCTAGCTGAAAGATTAATGTCTAGTAAATTTGACAAAATCAATGATAATCCCCCACCCCTACCTAGTCTTGAGACTTCAAAAAGTATAAACTTTAGAAATCAAGATACTGGAAGATCTAGTGGATTACACAAGGAAACTAAAAATGTTAAATCTAAAAGAATCCTTGTGAAATCAACTAAGATTGAGCGCAATGGTTTATCCAGAAAAGAGTTGAGAAGGTTTAATTCTCTCAACAAAGAAACTGAAAGTAATATTTCAGTAACTAACTTAACCGGACCCAAAAAGGTATGGGTACCGAAGAAAACTTAAACTTTTTTGCAGGAAAAGTCAGTTCACATTGCAAAATCCTCATAAAACTGACTTCTATACAAAACTGAGAAGGCCAAGGCTGATAGAGGACAAATTGGTCAAAAGCAGAAAACTTTCCAGCTACCATCTGACGTTTGGACTGACATAACAAATCACTCGAAGCCACGTGTCAATCTGGTAGAAAAAGTAGAAGCTCATCCCTACAAAATCCCATTGATTATGACACGACTCTCATTTTTGAAAACGATTGATAGATGCAATCTTGACGAAATCCTCTTCAATCAACTTCAAAACCTTCAAGATTCCACCCCCAGAATTTCACAAATCGGAAATCCATGGATCGTTACAACATTGATGAAGAAATCACTACAAGCTTGGACGAATTTTGTCAAAAATTCTCAAACTCCACTCTTTCAATCCAAATTGCACAAAAGATCAAAAAGATTCGAGGATTAGAGAACCTGATTGATACAAAGGTCACTACTTTATGTCCGGATGGCATCAAAGACTTCTACAGGAATGCCGAAATCATCAACAATGGAAAAAGCTTCAAAACGACTGTTCAAGATAAAAGCTTTACTGATGATGAACATTTGCTATCACTTGTCTTCGGGTTAGATATAATCGGAGGATCTTCATCTTTCACATTCGGAAACGAAGAAAAGAGCAAACTTTGGAGTATCACTGCAATCAACAAGAAGGAGAAGAACTTCATTGGATCCATCTATCAACAAAAGAAAGAATTCGCAGCCTTAACAATACTTCTTACCAGAAATGTCATTGGTCACTTTCGAAATTTCTATACTCTGTCAACTGATAAAATGAAGATGATTTATGCTATTTGGTTTGGAGAGAAATTGGATTGGAATAAATTTATTCTCAATCAGTTGTTAAAGCAAATTTCAGAAGAGAAAGAAAGAATCAAAGAAAGAAAGGACGCTGGAGAGAAGTTTCTACTAAAAAAGGGCTACACCTATCTAGTCCAAAGAATACTAGATCACTACTCTATCTCCAAATCAACTCCAACCGAAGTCAAACAAGAACTTGTGTCCACCAAAGCTGGGAAAAGGAAAATCATTGAGGAAGAAAGCGAAATCTCTGACTCCAGTTCAAGCGAGACCATAAGGATGGATGATAGAACTGTAAGAAGACAGAAAAGGTTGTGGAACAAACTTCAAGCGATGAAAACCGAACCTAGAACGGTAATTGATATTGATGAAAGTGATGTTGAAACTAATGATGTTGAAGAATCAGAAGGAAATGAAGAAGACGAAGGAAGCAAGGCTGAAGAAACTGAAAGAGAGATTGAAGAATCTGAAGAAACTGAAACTGATGAAGAATTTGAAGGAAGTGAATTTCCTACTACCATGTATGGGGAATACACTGAAGAGAAAAGAGAAGCCATGGAAGATGCGAATTTCGCCAGTTTGAGTATGAAAAGGAACCGATGATTCCTAATGTTCATTTTTATCCTGAGGCCAAGACTCTCATCTCAGGCCCCGAGGCATCTACAAGCAAATTGGCAATCGAAGAATCTCAAAGATCAAGAAACCAAGCTGAAAGAAAGAAAAATGTGGAAGAAATCATTGAGGCGTAATGCACACCTACAATGAGGCTTTTCGACCTACATGATTTCATTGGAAGATCACATTTCTCAGTCTATTTGAATACTCTAACCTCATCACCCTTCGTAGATTATTTGAAGATTGCTATCGCTTATCTTCAAACAAGGGGGAAGATAATGATAATATTGGTGATGATGTTAAAGCTGAATCGCTAAAGTTTAAAACAATTTGAAGAAATCTATGCCAAACGGTTGATCAAAGAACAAGATGAACAAATAGACACTCATCTACAGACCATTGATCTTCTGTCTATTCAAAAGAATGAAGGAGCGATTGACATTCTGATCGAAGAATTGGTCAAAGAAGAGATCTTCAAAGAAACAAGGACTGAGGAAGATGAAGAAACCGCAGTCAAAGTTGTGCTGAGTATCAGAAAGAAACTTGTAACCTGTATCAGATTGCAAGAGGGTATACAAGCAGCAAAAGACAGAGGGACAAGAACCAAGGGGGAAGCTGAAAAGAAATCTAGTCTTATCTCAGAGGAAGAAGAGAAGGTAATGAGTGATGAAATCAAAGAGATCTTGGCAAAATCTAAAGCTGGCAACAATGAAGAAGCAAATCATTTGCTAAATGAATATTTAGAGATCAAGCCTAGAGATGGTGAAACTGAAGAAGAAGGAAAAGCAAGAAGATCTCTAGAGACAAAAAGGAGTATCTTTGTTGGTGAAAAATTGTTGGCTTTGGAAAAAGAAAAGATGTAATTTATTCAGTTCTTAACTCAGTTGTTTCTTTTTGAATCTTGTAATAAACTTGGTTGTTCTAGTTTGCTATCTTAATTTGTTTTGTTATGATTTCTTGCACTATTCTTTTATTATTGCTTTTAGGGAGGGTTATGATACATCATCAAAAAGGGGGAAATTGTTGGAAATATTATTTATGTTTTGATGATGATTCGTCACGAAATTAGACAAATCACTTACAACCCATGATGATGAAGTCGTAATTCAATCATTGTAGTGCATAATAAAAAGAAGAAGCAAGAAATGGTCTAGAGATAAATGTATAAATTCTATCTAGAGTCTGAACTTTGTATAGGTTGTTTCAGACAAGCCTTGTAATAGAATAGAACTAGGCGAACAACTGAGTCACAACAAGAAAAACTGAGTTATAGCAAGAAAACTGAATATGCTCATGAAGAACTGAGGGTTCAAACTCAGTTATGCTAGAACTGAAGAAGATAAGTTCGCCGAGGACACAGACTCGCTTGACTTATCTAGAAGACTCAAGAACGAGGGACACAGACTCGATTCAGAAAATCAAGAACTGAGGTGGCAAACTCAGTTGGAAGCTAATTAAGTCGTGACTATAAGTCAGGATTCAGGCAAGTCTGTGGTGACCTGAAACTGAGTTTAAGATCATGTAAAACTGAATAATCTTAAGGACAAAGATTATCAGTTGACTGAATAAGAAGAAATTGATTGGTGTACTCTGACTTAGTCAATTGAAGTCAGATATTAAGTATACAAGGTACTCAGTTTTGAAGAAGAGTAGAAAACTGAGTTAAGGCCTTGTTTAATTCAAACTGACTATACGACAAAAGATCGTACATGTGAACGTTGGCTAAACGACAAGTGTAACGGCTACAAGAGCTAGTGACCGTTACATCATCCCTATAAATACACAAGAGAGTCACTCAAAGAAGAGAGAGAGGAGGATCAGAAAAAAAGCCTTACAAGCATATACTCTAAGATCCAAATCCAGATCCACAAAATCAGATCAGATATATTTAGAAAAGGGGAAGCCAACGGAATTGCCTTGAAGACTTCAAAGAAAGATCCAGTAACCCATTAAGGGGGAAAGAAGGCATCTTGGAGCTACAAAGTCAGATCTAGAAGAATCAGACAGCTTTCATTGAATTAATCCTTGATTAATTCTAAACCTAACCTTTGTGAAAAGGGTTGGTTGTGCATAGTTTGAAGAAAGCAATTCTACCTTTCTTCATACGGTTGCAACTTGTTGCCACAAATTTGTTGAGCAAATCGAGGACTATGTGTTGGTAGTAGTGGTGAGTCGGTGAAGGAGCAATTCCACCCCGAGAGATCAATTAATGCGGGATGAAGGGAGCAATCTCACCTTTCTTCATTTTGTGTAGACAGTGAAACTTGGGTGTCGTGAAGGACTGTCATAGTGCTAGGATTTTGTAACGGTTATCTCATTATTCTAGTGATACCTCCTACGCCATAGGAGAAGGGGAGACATACGGTATTACACCACCCGTAACTTCCATAAACAAATCTTGTGTTGATTTACTTTATGCATTTGTGTTTGTTTAATTTATTGCATTATCACTCAAAGATACAATCGAAAGTTAGCACAGAAATCGATACATACAAGGTCTAGATTTCTATTCACACGTCTATTGCACTAAAGGCTAGTTTTATCCGCTGCCAGTTGACAAGACTAAATATAAGTCAAGATTAACTTATATTCATTGAGCTAATCGAACTCCGCACAAGTTAAGGGGCAGAGAACAAAAGCTCGAACTAAAGATCGCTTTTGAGTTTCAGAGAAAACTCGAGTTCGAGGCTTTTCACTTCGAGATTAGTTTTTGGTGACAATTTTATTCACCCCCCCTCTAAACTTATGTTAGCCTTTCCAAGGGACCAACAAAGATGCATCCAAGTATCTTTCTGTGAGATGGGTTTAACTTCTTTATTGTAATAGCTCCGTTCCTTCAAAGATTCTACTAGCAATTTTTGTCGAGACAAAATTGGGGGATATCTTCGAGAGTGCTTTGGCTCGTCTATTTTAAGACTGAGAAACTTGCTCTATTTGCACGTTTTGAAAGTCTTTCAGACGAGATCGAGCTGTAGCGAGATACTTCTTCATAGGTTCTTCCTTTGCTTCATACTCCCCTTTTACGTGATCAACCACCAGTTGGGAATCACTGTAAACTTGTAAATTCTTGGCTCCAAGCTTGGATGCCAAGTTGAGCCCAATGTCGCTTAGCCGTATTCGCTCATTATTGGTGGCCTGAAAGCTGAAACGCAAAGCGTAGGGGAATTCTTCTCCTTTAGGGTTGACCAGTTGGAGACCTGTCCCGACTCCCTTTTTGCTCGATACTCTATCGACATACAGGGTCCACTGCTCCAATTTGCAGTTCGCATGCTCTTGATCGATGTTCCTTCGGCTAGGAAATCGGCTAAGGCTTGACCTTTAACTGCGGTTTAAGGGCGAAAGTCCATATCGTACTATGTCAACTCTACCACCCATTTTGCTAGCCTACCTGAAGTTTCTGGTTGGACCAGTATTATCCGAAATGGTTGATCAGTGATATCAACTATCGGATGGGCTTGAAAGTACGGCCTTAGCTATCTAGAGGCATGGACTATGGCGAGTGCTAGTTTTTCAGTATTTGAGTATCTAACCTCAAGGCCGTGAAGTGCTTTGCTCATGTAAAAGATCGGTGTTTGTGCATTATCTTGCTCCCTAACGAGAACTACGCTTATGGCTTCATCACATACTGACAAATAGACCAACAAGGTGTCTTCTTCCTGAGAGGAAGTCTGAGTGGGCAGCTCAGCCAAGTAAGCTTTTAGATCTTCAAAAGCTTTTTGGCACTCCTCTCCCACTTAAACGGATTAGCGTTCCTTAGGATCTTGAAAAATTGGAGAGCTCATTGTGCCGATCTGGACAAGAATCTGTTGAGGGCAGCCATTTGCCCTGTCAGTCTCTGAACCACCTTGACAATTTTTGGTGGACGCATAGTTCTTAATGCCTCAATTTTATCTAGGTTTGCTTTGATCCCTTTCTTGGATATCATGTATCCTAAGAATTTACCTGATCTGACCCCGAACGTGCACTTCTTGGGGTTGAGCTTCATTTGAGTCTTCCTAAGTACCCCAAAGACTTCTCTTACATCGACAAAGTATTGGTCTAGAGACCTGCTCTTTATGAGAAGGTCGTCCACATATACTTTCATGCATCTGCCAATTTGATCTTTAAATATTGTGTTGACTGCCCTTTGGTAGGTTGCGCCGGCATTCTTTAGGCCAAAGGGCATAGTTATATAGCAGTATGTGCCGAACACGATAATAAATGACATTTTCTCTACATCCTGAGATGCCATTGCAATCTGGTGATACCCCTTATAGGCATCCAAGAAATCAAACACTAATCCATAAGGCGATCTATCTTAGGCAACGGATAACAGTCTTTGGGGCAGGCTTTGTTGAGGTCGGTGAAGTCTACGCACATTCTCCAACTGCCATCAGGTTTCTTAATGAGAATGGGGTTGGATAGCCACTCGGGATATTCCACTTCTCGAATGATATTGGCCTGAAGCAACTTAGTCACTTCCTTCTCAATTGCGGCGATTCGATCTTTGGAGAAGTGCCTCTTCTTCTGCCGAACTGGCTTTCGGCTTGGGTCGACGTTTAGCTTATGCAAAGCCAGCGTAAGGGATAAGCCGGGAATGTCTTCCGTCTTCCAGGTGAACACATCCCTGGATTCTTTCAGTAGATCCACAAGTTGTCGTTTGTGTTGATTGGGAATCCAGGAGCCGATCTTTACAGTTATCTTTGCTTGACTTTCCTAAAGGCAGACTTCCTCTACCTTGTCATCCGAAGACCATGTTTCCTCATATTCTGGGAGTAACTCCTCATTGAAAACTTGCGGTGTTGCCATTCTTTCCTATAGGGTGCCCGTATAGCAACTTTTAGCTGTGTTTGCGTCACCCCTGATTTCCATGAAACCCTCGATTGTAGGGAACTTCAAGGTATCATGTGTAGGTGAGATTATGCCCGTAGGCCGATCCAGGCGGGTCCACCTATGATGATGTTATAGGTGGACGGAGCCTTAACTACTACATATTCCACCAAGAGGTTTTTAAACTTAGGTGACCTACCGAATGTGGTAGCGAGGGAAATCGTTCCCTCAAGACGAATAGGGGGCCAGCAAAGTCGAACAGCGGGGTCGGAGCAAGCGTAATCTCAGAATCCCGTAACTTCATTACCTAGAATGCAGTGTAGTAGAGTATGTTTACTGCACTCCCTGTATCAACGCAGATCCGCTTCACTAAGCTTTGGTTCACCACAGCCTCGATCACCAGTCCCTCGTTGTTGATTGTTTAGGGAAGTGGATCCCTAGGACCGTAGGTCACCTCCCCGGAAAATATTTACCGCTTATGGGGTGTGGAAAGACCCGTTGGTGTGCTACTTTCCTTCTCCTCATCTAAAACCGGGTTGTTGGGTCCTCCGGAGATGGTATTTACGGTAAGAGTGTTAACCGGATCATTATGAACCCACCTATCCACGTTTCAGGACCGGCCTTCTGATGACTGCCACTTATTCTTCATACAGGATCTTTATTGAACGCTTGCAGATTGCCAGAAAAAAGGGGGCCCTCCTTCTAGCGCCAATTGACGATGCTGGAAATTGTCGGGTATTAATTCCGGGGCCTTTTGATTCTCGTGACAACTTGCACAAGCTTCAAGAACACTGAAAACGATAAAGATGGGGGTAGTTTGTGGTGGTTTAGACTGGATTTGAGATGTTGTATCTCAAACTGCCTACTTATACTGTGAATTAGTTAGGAATCAAGTCATCGTAGTTCCTTAGGGATCGTTCATATAGAGGGGATTATGCCTTAGGCTTGCATGGGCCGTGTCCTTGGTGCATTATGGTTTCGTGTTCCCTAAGGAATAGATAGTTATGATTTAATCCCCTTAATTATAGGAGATAATCTCGGTGATTTGAATATCGGATCACAGCCTTTATGGTTGAGGAGTTTTCCCTGTTTATCTGATTAATTATGCACGTGAGGAGTTTGGTCCAAGATAGACTCAGCCCGACCTGTGAGGTCTGAGCTAAGTCGGCTGAACTCTTGTACTTTGGCCGACCTGCAGAGGTCGGGGAGGATGGCCGAGCTGAGCTCGGCTCGGATTCTTAGGCCTTCTGGCCCTTAAAGTGGACTATCTCTGTGTTTATTTATTTTTGAATCGCTGTGGGGATGACACGTGTCGATGTGCTAATCCGACCTCCGTCAGCTTCCTATAACATTCAGCTTTCATAGGGTCGATTCTGTGAAAATGATATGGTGCACCAGTAGGTGTGAGACAACAAATAGATCAGTCGTGGTGCAAATAATGTTATAGTATAGAGGCTGAAGGGAATGCTGAGTGCATTCAGCTGACACACTCTGCTGATTGTATGAAGACACATCAGCCTGCTGATAGTATGATACAGCAGCCTGCTGAGTAATCTAGTGTAGGATGTTGTAGAAAGCGGTTATTCAGTTATAGTTTGTTGTAACTGCTTGTAGCTTGCTTCTAACTGATTCATGCGGTGTACGAAGTTATAAATACCCTATGATCTGCCACATTGTAATCTTACTTGTAAATTTCAGTTTATCAATAATAATTCCGCATTGTACTTTCAGTTTATAATTCTATAAACTTCATCATGGTATCAGAGCAGAAATTTGATAATTTCTGAATGTTTTCCTACGTTTTTCTCTGAGGTTTTTGAAGAATCTTGAGAGTGTACTTCATCTTTCTCGTGATTTCGCTTGAGAGTAACATGTCATCGTTTTCTTGAATTTTCTGATCTTTTCTTGATCGTTTTTTCTGTAATCTCACTTTCATTGTCGATTTGAGATCTTTTTTTTTGTGGAGTTTTTGATATCAATGGCATCTAAGAAACAAGAAATAAGTCCTTTCAGTTCATTTTATGTTCATCTTAATTCAAATCCGTCTCTAGTTCTTGTTCAGCCATTGATGAATGGCAACAACTACAATCCATGGAAAATGTATATGGAGATGGTGTTAATTACCAAAAATAAAATTGGCTTCCTAGACGGCACAATCAAAAGGCCAAAAGAAGATTCCACAGATTTCCATGCATGGAGACAGTGTGATACAATGGTGAGATCATGGATCTTGAATTCTGTAGAGAACACCATTGCCCAAAGTTTGATGTACTTCAAAAGTGCACATGCAGTTTGGAAGAATCTTGCAATAGATTCTCAAAATTTGATGCCTTGAGGCTTTCAGATCTTATTGAAGAGATGCATATCTTTGAAAGGTATCGATTACAGAAATCAATATTTCATAAAATTGATGGTTATGTGGGAAGAAATCAATACTATCAGGCATGTGTCGGTTTGTTCTTGTGATCCTCAATGTCACTGCAATGCAATCAGCACACTAATGGATCATATGGAGGCTGAACATGTCATGAAATTCTTAAAAGGTTTAAGGGATGATTTTGAGCCAATGGTTTCATAGGCAATACTGATGGTGCCTTTCCCAGAAATTCATGATGCCTTTTCAATGGCCATTAAATTTGAAAGATAGAAGTTATATGTAACCAATAGGGCCAAAATTCAAGATTCTATGGTTCTCTTGTCTCAGAAAAATGGACATGGGCAAAATCATATAGTCAGCAGACCTAACTCTGCATCTGCTGCAAATCCCAGACCTAAGATTCCCAAGAAGATGCAATGTAGTTTTTGTGGATTTAATGGTCATATTGTGGAGAATTGTTACAATAAACATGGCTATCCTCCTAGTTTCAAGTCAAA
Source organism: Gentiana macrophylla (assembly GCA_026214975.1). Taxonomy (NCBI): domain Eukaryota; kingdom Viridiplantae; phylum Streptophyta; class Magnoliopsida; order Gentianales; family Gentianaceae; genus Gentiana; species Gentiana macrophylla. The sequence goes on along the minus strand of CM047808.1, from coordinate 87,018,758 downwards.
AAAGGCTAATTTGGTAGAGGAAGAATAGTTAGCAGAAGAAGATCAGGCCCAAAACAAGTCTGCTGGACTGGGGTTTCCAAATCTCACTACACAACAACTTGACAAGTTGATGGCTCTGCTGAGTTCTGATCCTCATAGACTTGCAGGATTTTCCATTGAGGAACCTGCTGAGATTGTTACACACTACTCACTTGCAACAGGGATAGGTGATTTAAATTAAGTAAGATATATACAATGGATCTTGGACTCTGGTGCCATAGATCACATTGTAGGATTTTTAGATCTGTTAAGTAATCCAAAATCTTCATCTGGTATAAAAATGGGATTACCTAATGGAAACAATGTTTTTGTCACACATATTGGACAAGTAAGGGTCAACCACCAACTGGTCCTACATGATTTTTTTGCATTCCTGGTTTTAAATATAACCTTTTATCTTTACCTTCTTTTATTAACCATACAAAATGTACATCTGTCTTTTCTTCTAACAAGTGTGTTTTGCAGGACAAGAACAAGAAAGTGATTGGTTCAGCTGAGTTACACAGAGGACTCTTTGTCATGGATCAACCAATAAGGCTTTCTGTTTCCAACGTTGTAGAAAATCACACCTTATCTGATAGATTAGATGATGCTCTTTATGACATTACAGACTAGGACACTTGCTAGATAAGAGACTGCATGTTATTAGTTCATAGTCTGCTGATGTCAATTTTTGCAGTTATGATCTTTGTTATGTTTGCCCTATGGCCAAATTAAAGAAAAAACCTTTTCCATTAAGTACAACTGCTGTAAATTCTGTTTTTGATCTTGTTTATATGGATATTTGGGGTCCTTTGAGACATCATACTGTGAATGGACAACAATATTTTCTAACTGTTGTAGATGATTTTTCTAGATTTACTTGGGTTTTTCTTATGAGGCACAAATCTGAAGCATCTGACCTTGTTAAATCTTTTGTTAAATTTGTTTCTACACAATTTCACAAAGTTATCAAAGTTATCAGATCTGATAATGAAGCTGAGTTCTAGCTCACTGATTTTTATGCTCAGCAGGGCATCATACATCAGACATCTTGTGTCAGCACACGCAAACAAAATGGTATTGTTGAAAGGAAACACCAGCATCTACTGAATGTTTCTAGGGGACTGAGGTTCCAGAGTAATTTACCTATTTAATATTGGGGTTTCTGTCTTTTACATGCTGTAAAATTAATTAATGCTACACCTACACCACTGTTGAAGGAAAGCACTCCACATGAGGTGCTTTATGGCACTAAACCAGACTATTTTGTGTTTAAAGTTTTTGGTTACTTAGTTTTCTCTTGCACATACAGGACAAAATTTGACTCAAGATGTAGGACTTGTGTCAATCTTAGGAATTCAAATACATCCAAGGGTGCTATTCTTTTAGGCATTACCAACAAAGATATCTTTGTTGCTAGAAATACTCAATTCCATGAGATCCTTTATTTCAAAAGGTATTGGGAAAGGCTAGATATCTTGCTAACATGCCCGTTCCTTTACCATTAATAATGGACATTTTTTATGATCTGTTGAATGAGTCAGCAGACCAGCCAGACATAGGGTCAGCTGCAGCTGAGGTATCTAATGAAGATCATGCACCAGTTAATCAGGCACCCAAACCCACACAATTAAGAAGGTCCACAATAACAAGAAAATCACCAACCTTTTATCGAGGAGGTGCTCATACTGTTCAGCAGACCCCACACTTGCCGAGTGAAGTCATGAGCCTGGACAATCTCTCAACAGATTATGCCAGATTCATTAATGCTATTATTGCCATTAAAGACTCTAAGACTTACAATCAAGCCATCAAGCAAGATGAATGGATAGATTCAATGCAAAAAGAGATTGAAGCTCTACAAAAGACACATACATGGAAGATAGTTGATCTGCCCCCAGACAAGAAACCCATTGGGTGTAAATGGGTATATAGAATCAAATACAACCCTGATGGTTCAGTAGAGAGATATAAAGCTAGATTAGTGGCAAAAGGCTACATTCAAACATATGGGATTGATTATCAAGAAAATTTCTCTCCTGTTGTCAAGATAATACAGTCAGAACTTTACATGCAGCAGCAACAACCAATAATTGGCATATATATATTTGATGGATGTCAACATTGCCTTCTTACATGGAGAGTTGCATGAAGAAGTATACATGCAGTTGCCACCAGGTTGTGCAACAACTAAACCAAATCAAGTTTGCAGATTAACCAAATCACTGTATGGCCTCAAGCAAGCCAGTAGACAATGGAACTAAAAGTTAACTGAGTTTTTAGAAGCTCAAGGATTCATTCAATCTAAGAATGACCACAGTTTATTTACACAAGGATCGGGACAGCCCTTTATTGCTTTGCTGGTCTATGTAGATGACATCATAGCAGCAATCCCCAGTGATCATTTAATTCAGCAGGTCAAGGATGCCTTATATCATCAATTCACTATTAAGGATCTTGAAAAGTTGAGATATTTTCTAGGCATTGAAGCTGCTAGAACTTCTGCTGGCATATCAATTTCTCAAAGAAAATACACTCTTAATCTCCTAGAAGAATATGAATTTTTTGGAGCAAACCTGCCAAGACACCTATGGAGTCCAGGAAAACCTTACAGCATGGTGATTCACCACTTTTGGAAGATAACACTGCTTACAAATCATTAGTAGGCAAACTTATCTATCTTACTTTTACCAGACCAGATATGCCTTTACAGTTTAGCAGCTGAGTCAATTTCTAGACACTCCGATTGAAAATCATATGAAGGCAACACACAGACTGTTGAGGTATTTGAATGTCAACCCTGGTCAAGGAATCTTATTTCTAGCAATTAATGATCTTGTACTCAAGGGATTTACAGACAATGATTGGGCTGACTGTCCTAAAACAAGAAAATCAATATCAGGCTGCATGATGTTCCTAAGAGATGCACCAATCTCTTGAAAGGCAAAAAAACAAACTACTATAGCAAGAAGTTCTTCAGGGGCTGAATAGAGAGCTATGGCAAATGCAGTTTGTGAAATTCAATGGCTCATTTACATCCTCAAGATCTGAAAATTCCATTTCAACTGCCTATTGTCTTATTTTCTGATAATGCTAGTGCCTTGCACATTACCCATAATCCTATCTTCCATGAAAGAACCAAACACATAGAGATTGAATGTCATGTTGTAAGAGACAAAGTAAAATCTGGACTTGTCAAACTACTTCCAGTCAACACAAAAGAACAACTATCCGACATTCTCGCCAAAGCCTTGGATGCACCCATTTTCTCTTATATGATAGACAAACTGGGAATTTAAAAGACATTTCAAAGTTCCAGTAGTTGAAGGGAATGCTGAGTGCAAGTTGTTCATGTTTAACTCTCAGCTCGAATGGGGTGTTACAGTATAGAGGCTGAAGGGAATGCTGAGTGCAGTCAGCTGACACACTTTGTTGATTGTATAAAGACACGGCAGCCTGTTCATAGTATGATACAGTAGCCTACTGAGTAATTTAGTGTAGCATATTGTAGAAAGGGGTTATTCAGTTATAGTTTGGTGTAACTGCTTGTAGCTTGGTTCTAACTGATTCATACGGTGTATTGATAATGCTGAAATTATCTAGGGTGTTTATCGGTGGAGATGTGGAGGATATCTAGCTATAAATGAGGCATTTTCCTATGGTGTACGGCGGTACTGTGGAATCTGTAGTGGTGAAAATGGTGGTTCAAGTATAGTATAAAATGAGTAGAGAATTTGGCAGAGTAAGCCTTAGTTTTTGTATTAGTTCCCCTCTTTTAATGGTATACAATGAGCCCTATTTATTGGGAAGTAACCAACTATAGCTGGTTATAATTACAATAAAGGACTGATAGTACAATTAGAGCCTCGACTAGCCTATGATCCCGTGTGGGCTTCGACGAATGGCGGCTCTAATGGATTGGTAGCTTCTCGCGTCCCTTTATCTCTGTTAGGTGTAATGCCCGAAAGACAAATTTTTAATTGTTTTATTTAATAAATGAAATGATATTATTATTCATATTTATTATTCCCATATTCACCGATGTGACAATAGTATTTACACTACAGAAAACCCTAAAGTATATCGTTCATGTAATCACTTAACTCAGTGTATGGGATATACACGGGAGGATTGAGTTAGTGAAGATGTACTTAAAATACAATTAGCCCGTAGTGAAGTTAATCGAGAGTATCGGGTCTCTCCTTTAACGTGCTATTATTGCGCCCAGAACATAATAGGTGTGATTGTCTTATCCGGACTTTCGGTTAAGAGAACCTAGTGGGGCATTTATATATGATAGATATATCATATAGTAATTTGGACCGATTTGATTAGAGTTCACGATATAATTCCGTAATTGAGAAGTCTTATCGAATCAATCGATGATCATATTTATGGATATATCTTAATCCTCGAGGTGATCACGATCAACCGCTTGAATCGATTATGAGGTTTGACTTGACGGTTAAGGATTACATCGAGTCTGTGGGTCCGAATTACCCCATCTTGGCATTGTATCGGATTGAGTGAGTAGTCTGTGTATTATCACGGATCACGGAATCCATTCCTTCCATTTATGGAAGTAGATGAACAGCTTCCTTATTTGTTAATCCTAGAAACTGATCGATCCATGGAGTTCATATTACACCGATTAGCTACCAAAGAGTTGTATGAATTAATTGATCACTAGGGGTTAATGGTAAATAAGGATAAGAGGTTCTAAAAAGTGTTAACGGTAACTTCCCGATTTAGAATGAATAATCATGGAGGATTAATCCATATGTAATGATTATATCAATGGACGCTTATTATCATTCTCGTGAGGAGATAAATATAATCTCATAATCGGAGGAGTGCGATCACGGGATTATGGTGACATATTCCTGTGATTGATTTATCGAATATAATTATTCTGCTCGTAAGATAATTATTTATTTGATTTACCAGAGCCGCTGATTATTAGTCCATGGTCCCCGATGTGCCTCCAATATAGCATAGTTATTCTCGGACGTCGAATCCTAATAATATTAATTTAATTCTTATTAGAATTTAATTAAAACGATATGTGAATTAATTGTTTAGTGGACTATTAAATTAGTTCGGCTAAATAATTAAATATGTGAAAAAGACATTTTTCATAATCTTGGCCCAATTTAGTGTGTTAGTTGAAATTATTGTGACTAGGTCACAAGCAATAATTTTCGCCCCAAGCATGTTTTTAGGAAACAAGAATTTTTTTTCTTGTGTATTAATAAGACATGTGCACATAATATTTATTGGATAAATATTTATGGTAAGAAATAAAGATAAATATTATTCTAGATTTTTTCTAGAATATTATGGGATTATCTTTTATTTATTGGATTTATTTATTTGCAAAATAAAAATTCTTGGAGGACAATGTTTACTCTTCTATGTAAAGAGAGTTCTCCCAAGCCTTAAAAACACACATAATATTCGAATTCCATCTCTTAGAGAGAGGAAGTAATATTTCGGCCAAGGGGAGAACAAAGGGAAAATCTTGGAGGTTTTTTCCGGGTAGCATATAGGAATGATTCGAGTCGAGAATTTCCTTCCACCGGGAGTTGCTTGGATCACACGTGCGGAAGATCGTGGTGCTCTTCACACCATCCTTTGTTCTTCCTATTGCGGTTCGTCTACTTGGATTTTGAGATCCAAGATGTATGTTCTACAACCCCCTTGTAGATGTAGATCTAGTTATTTTATTACGTGTAATTTATAGATCTAGATCCTTAAATCGCTTCTGTTGCGGATGATATTACTAACAGTGGTATCAGAGCCAGGTTATCTATATTTATACGTATAAAATATTAGATCTAGGTGTGGAAATTGCATGCTTAGATTGCATTGTTTTTTCTCGATTTTATAATTCGAAAATCATGATGATGAATGCTTTGATATGTTGTGGTTGAAGAGATGAATTGGGGTTGGTATTTTTTACTCGTTAGATCTATTGTAAACTCATATAAATTCGTTTATATGAGTATAGGAAATTTTATAATTTTAGTTTCCTAGAAGTAGATTTGTTTTGTCTCTGTTCGTTTTTTATTTATTCCCGGAGATTGAGCCGTTGAAATGACAATCCTTCCTGTCAGAATGAAGAATAGAAGTTGTTGATCAATCCCTCAAAATTTGGTGTCGATCAGAGTCCGTCTCGATATCGATCGGTGCATAAAGTTATCATTGTAACAAAAAGCACAAAGAGCCGTAAAAACCCTAGCTGTGAGTTCGTCGAAATTCTGTAAGAGTTTGGAATGTTGAAACATTGATCCGACCGTTCAGATTGACTATCATGGAGTTATAAACAAGCCCTAAAAATTTCAGGTCTATCGGGTTTTGTCTCGATGCCTGATCGGCCCCGGGAAGACACTGCTGCGCCGCAGTTATAAACAGATACAGCAGTTGGATCGGCGGCTTACTGGGATCAATTGGGCCGTCAAAACACAGATCCAACCGTCCATATTCAAGTAGGAGGAATGAAGAACAGGTCCACAAAGTTTCGTGACGATCAACGTTCTTTTGGATGTCCGATCATCGATAATATGCAGCAGCAGCAGATCAGAAAATTGTAAACCCTAGTTAGGGTTTGTTTGTGTTTTTTTTAATAGGTTAGATACGGGGGTACCAACGATCCATCTCGGTGTTTAAATTTTCCGCAATTTATTTTTTATGTGTTTGATCATAAAATAGATATAAAATCGGAATTGCCATGACATGCATCATATCATAAATCCACTCCATGCATACATGTAGAATTTTAATTTTGGTAATTAAAATAGGCATGTATACTAACTCGTGTAATTAGTTGAAATTTAATTAATACGTGGTAATTAATTAATTTAGTAACTAATTAAAGATCCGAGGACGGGTTATGAAATCGTTAAGTTTTTTCGGTGTGTGTTCTCGGTGAACCGCCTTAAAAGCCCAAACGAGATCACGTTTTCGATTCGTAGTGTCTACGAGATTGAATGATGGTAAAAGAACAATAAATCTTGGATAAAAACGGTTAGCCTATAGGTTGGGTGGTCAACTAAGCTAGGCTCGACCGACTTAACCCTCCTAGTGTGATGTATGCACGGGGGTCCGGCAAGACTAAGCTACACCGGAGAGCGGAGGGGTGATTCCTTCTTATCTCAATTGGGCTGTCTTGACCCGATTTTGTCCGACTGTCACATATGTTCCAACGAATTGGACGGGTAGGCTTGCCTACGTTACCGACACCATTCGGAATCCATGATTTGATGTGCTTTTATGTTAACATCAAAAAGACGTGGTTAGTTAACCCACAACCACTTCCAAAATATTGAGTTGGAGCGGGGGAGGCGACAGCCAACCCCACGGCCTCTACTATAGATACAAGTAAGTGAGAGAAGGATGACGCCTCGCGGCTCTTTGATTTCGTCCCCCTACGGATGGTGTTCACCCCTATCAACATTCATGGCTTGGTCTCCGAAAGGATAGGATTTCCGGGTACTCGTCGGGTCACTGACCTATCCTACGACGGCACACTCGGGGCGTACCTAAGAGATCCGATATAGTAGGTCACACTCATCAAGGGTATTCTTGATAATATCTAGGCTAAAAAAAGGGAGGTAGTCAATGAATAAAGGGATGTTCAATTCTCGTGGGACGTTCGATTCTCACAAGTTATTCATTGATGAGATTGTCTCAATTTAACCGTCATCTCTTTGACCTACCCTACGGCGGCACTGAGATGCGAGGTTAAAACCTTGGAATGGTAGAGTAGACTTACTTATAGTTTACAATTCCTAAAATAAAATAATATAGTAGTGTTAAACTTGAATTAATACATGTCATTTTATTTACAGCATTATATCTCTTACTAAATTGCTTAAAATTTATAATTGACTAGTATTGACTTCTTTAAAAGGTGGAAAGTAACTAGGACGGTGAACTACATAATCGATAATGCAATTATTTTCAAAAGAGATATTTTCTCTTAAGCCTTTTAAAACTAGTGTCATTCGTGTCAAACGGAAGACAAACTTAGTTTGATCAAAGGTGATTTCGGACTTTGAAATTCTTCTAGAGAATTTTGAGTGTGTAGTAATTACACGAGTAATTTTCTAATTGAAAAATCGGAAAATCATGAGGTGTTACTAGTTGGACGATATTTGGAATCGATGAACTAGTGGGAGCTTTATGATTTGTTGTTTTTCTAGAACATTAGAAAAGTGTAACTGACTACACACGTAACCATTCTAATTGGAAAACCGGAAAGTCATGAAATGTCGCTAGTTGGACGATATTTGGAATCGATGAACTAGTGGGAGTTCTATGATTTGTTGTTTTTCTGGAAACATTAGAACTATGTACGAAAGATTTTCTAATCGAAAAAATCAGAAAATCATAAAAATAAGCATTGCTCGTTAGACGGTATTTGGAACCGATAAACTAGTGAGAGATTTAATGTTATGATTTGTTGATTTTTCCGTATATTAAAAATCCGAGAAGTCCCGACCAAGAACACTCAAAATAGACATCCCACGGTTCAAGAGTAGTGTCTACTCAAACGAACATTGGTTCAAGACAAGCTTTTCCATTCACGGAAAGTCAAGAATGGGAGAATATGTCTAAAAGTGTTAGTCATCTAAACTGAGAAAACTTTAAGGCTGAACCGAAAATTAATTAACTGAAAATCATAGGATAAGGACAGACATTTTGGATCACCAACCTATGAATCCTTGGCGATTTTCTCGAGCTAAGTTCTTTGGAAGAACAAGGTAGCGGTGCATTTAACGATTAAAAGAGTAAACAACGGGCAGTTAATTTTAGCTAGAATAGTGGGAGTGATATAAGGAAATGAATCTCAGATTCAATCCTTGGATATCGCGAAAAAATTATTTTCTGTTTAAGATTCGTTGGAACGAAAGGATTTACCTTCTATTCGATAATTTGTTTGTCGATGTAAAGTGAATATACCATTTGTAATACTTAATCCAAGACTCGGACATTTGTTTGATAAAGTCAAAACCACTTAGAATCTGCTGAAATATGTATATAAAACACATCTTAAGAACTATTAAAAGAAATTGGTTTCGATATTTAGATAAACGCTTCTTCATATTCCATAGTTAGTGCATAGTCCCTAATGCATAAGACCTCAAGATCGGCTCAGGGTGATTCATTTCTCTATTCTAGTTATATTGTCTCAAAGGTTCAATGACTAAGTTTCCTTTCAATCGGGAAAGGATAATGGTTATAAAGAAGTAACATAGCTTGTTCATGACGACCTTCGGGTCCGATGAAAGATACAAGCTAGTAGGAGCTTCCGAGTAGTGACTTCTTGTCTGATAACTATTCAAACACTCCGGAAAGTTTATCCAAAATATTTTGAGGTTTCTCTGTTTTCAACAGAGATAGAGTATTCTATGCTCGGAATAGGCCATTCATAGTCCTCGAGACTGATGCTCAGCCTGCCTCAGTGTGACATGTTCTCACTAAGTGAGAAACCGTTAAATTGCCTTATATAGTTTTAGATGTGCTACAATACATTGCTTAACTCAATAAAGATATTGGAAGCGAAATAACGGTTTACATTGAAATGTAAGACCGAGAAGTCTACCTAGAATATGCTTTTGAATTTACGGATAAGGTGTGGATTTGGTTCACCCCACTTCCATAAATATAAGCATTTAGCACACGGTGCTTGAAGGTAAGACTGGGAATTTCGCGCATACGTTCGGTCAATGACCATTCGTGATATATCTTTTAACCTATTGAGTATAAAGGTTAGATTCTTGAAATCGGGAAGGGACAGTTATACTGTTGCATCCTTTCTGATAGAGTCCATAAACAGCAAAACCTTGAACCTTGAAGTACGTTTACTCAAGGTAGTTACTAACTGATTAAAATCAGACCACATCCAACATCGGTTGTTGGTGATAACACTAAATACTACTAAACTAGATTAGACTTTCGATCTACCCAAAGAAGTATTGGGAGTATGGTTTATCCATTACCCATTACGGGTTCTCATGGACTTTGTAGTCCGATGATCGATTGATGACCTATGGTCATTTTGTGAGCGTGATAGATTCTCGATAATAGAGGTTGGTTTAATAGCCATAACCCTGTGAATGGAGTTCGGTACTCAGCCTGCTCATGCTCTTGTAGAACCACCCGAGCGCCTCAAGCCCAAAGTGGGAGTAATTGGATCTACACGGAAAAGAGTAGAATGAATAGGAAAGTTTATCTTTCAGAGCAAATCTTGAGTGGTCTAGGGGTAATTCCCTAAGAAGTAGATTGTTAATCAGACCTTGGACTCTCTTACCACTTAGTATTGCATGATTTCGTTCAAAATCAGAAAATAGGGGTGATTCCCTGAGACTTTCTTGCCAAACAAACGGAGTCTGGATTCATTCGAAACAGAAGGGTATTGCCTTATGAACTTATGACATGATGATTGTCAAGGCTTATGTCCTTTGTGGATAAAAAACAAACCTCTCGGTCACTGGAAGTCATATATTTCTACAATATATGGTTTTGACCAGAATATTGATAAGTCTTTTGTAGACTGGATATCAATTTTAGTACAGTAGTGAATATATTCATATATTAGTGTTTGTGAAGGATAACACTGCACCAGTTGGAATCATCATGGGTGTGTTATCTGAAGTCAGAATCTGACAATGCCACAATTCTCTGTTAGGAAATCTACGCGGGAACGCAGCGGAATTCAAAATTTTGATTTCCTTTTACCCAAGATCAACTTCGTTTAAGCAATAAACAAACAAGTAGTAGACGGTGGTTACCTTGGTTGATCTATAAGATCGACGCTTTGACCGTCTAAGGAGAGTAGTTCTGCATAGAGCCGCCTAAGTGTTCGGCCTCTACCGCTAGTCCACACGAACAGCCCGCCGGAATCCCATCATGGATTGCTATTGGAAAACTCCGGTTGCTAGACCGGCCTTTTTCCCCTCTCTCCAACTCTCTATAGGATGCTCTCTAATTTTACACAAGAACTATTAGTTCTTGGAATTGTGTTGTACAAAAGAGCTTGACACCCACCTCCTATTTATAATGGAAGTGGCGCCTCTTAGCAGAGTGGAGGAGAAGAAAACTTTTCTCCAATAAAATAAGGAAAATATAATTGATTGATTTATCTCATTTATTACAATATCTCATATTAAATAAATCTAGGATTTTGTCAATATCTTATATTGAATAATTCCAAGATATTGTCAATATCTTATATTGACAATATTTATCTTTTATTATATTACCATAAATCAATTCTTACACATGTATATATCACATATATATAACACATATAAATCTATTAATATATACCAAATATAAACACTATGGTGCGCATACATGCAAATCCAATTTGCAATCAATGTATACACACGCATGCATTCAATATATATATATATATATTATTTTATTTTATTAATATCTAATATTAATAATAGGTAATATCATTAATTAAATTGCACAATCCAAGTGTATCTTATACCTTCAATGTGGCGCCCCTTTGACCAACAAATTGGCTTCCGGAATATTCTTTAATTAATATAATACTATTAATATCTTGTATTTAATTTATTCATAATAAATAAATACCACAATATTAATTTACTACTATAACCTTTATAGTCTCGAGATAAACTTTCCTTATTTGGTTATCATCTATAACCACATTTTAATCCGGCTAGATGTTCATAAGTGTGTGACCCGATAGGCTTCCGAATATGTTGGCCGTAGACACAAAGTGCAAATTACGAAAATGCCCTTCATGCCTAACGATCACGGGATAGCGTCTAGCAACACACCGTGACCCCCAATCATCGGAAGAGTCAAATGCAATGACTACTACCTTTCATGTGAAACGCTTACCGTGTAACTTACAATCCTATCATTTGTAATAATATCCATACGGTCGTTAGTCGAAAGTGTCAAAACATCAACGACCGTATCTTATAATCTGGATATCATGCTCTCTCGAAGTAACTCGTTTACTCCCACTTTGCAAAGATTCACGAGTAAAGACATTCCTTATAAGAAGGCCATTTCGGATATTCGATCCCATTCATAGGATACGCGATTCCCGGACGACCAATCATGTATACTCCGCGATGCTTTAGTATCATACCCAATCACTACCGCATGATCGCCCCGTGGCTGTGGAAACCTCAATAGTGTCAAAGCATGACAATCCACACCGTGATGCCATGAAGACTCGGTCTTAAGGATAATTACACAACCGCCACATAGTGTGACACTTATCTGTGTAAGTGGGTCGATCCTAACGTCGCATTCTCTAATACACGCCCACGCATGTCCCAAGTGTCTCTACACTTCGATAGACGAGATCTATCCCCGCCTCTTAAAGATGTAAGACATCTAATACGTGCTAGTCTATTTATACTATCAATGTCCTGCTTAATAGTACATCGCCTGTAGACATTTAAGTATCAAACTTATTAAAGTGATTAGAGATCTCATCAACCATAATCGCCTATCATGGTTTCTCTATCACGGTCCTAATACTAAGGGCGTTATCATATAACAATTCACAATTGGTTCTTTAAAAGAACATATATATGACAACATGTAAAAGCCATTTAATATATGTATAAACATAAAGAAATAGTAGAGATGATCCGACCCGGTCGGATCCGGTCCAACCCGATTGGGTTTAGGACACTATTTCAACAATCTCTACAACAGAGATTTGGACAACATCCTAAAGAGTTTGACTCGGTCGAATTCATTAGAATCGATCCACTGGTTTCACATCCATCTTATTGGTTAAGATGATGCATCTGTGTATGCAACATTCAATGAGGAAGTTCTACCCTATGCCTCAGGAATGACTCTCTAGATCTTCGGATCAAGAGAAATGGGATAGATTCTCTTTCTAGTAAGAGATGGTCAGGTTATTGAACGTCAACTTTGATCGAATCTTAGATTCGGCGGTTAACAAAGCAAGTTTAGTATGTCCTTTAGTATCTTGAAGAGAACGAGGAATAATATGCGGACATATTCATGTGTGAAACACTGATTTTGACTTTAAGTCAGATTGAGGATGATCGTTAAGTCGATCTCGGGCTCAGTGTTTACTCTTGTGTTGAAGCTATTGCCTGGAGGAATCCAGTAACGCCAACTCGACTTTAACTAGTTGGGTGATTAGCGGCTTTTGTAGTAGCTAGAGAGGCGATATAGCTTAAGGATTTCCTTTTCATATCTGGGAGGGATTCTAGGTTTGGAAGCCCGATCCACATCATTGTGCAAACGATGAAGGGGTAGCTTATAAGGATTTTCGAAATCACTAGAGGTCAAAAGCATATTGGGAAAGTACCACCTGATTAGATGGACCGTAACGCTTCGATTCTATGGATCGTCTCGAGCCGATAACCTGACTAATCATTAAGACCCATGATATTTAGATGTAGGTACTCTCCGAGTCACTGACCTATCCTACGACGGCACACTCGGAGTGTACTTTGTCATCTGCAATGGTTATGATATGCTTAATGGGTACTAGAATACGGGATGTGTCTCCATTGCTTTAGAGCAAGTGGGAGATGTAGTTTGTTGTAGTTTAAATAATAGGGTGTGCTCTAAAACAATTAATCACATGCTTTCGTGCAAGTGGGAGATTGTTAGGTGTAATGCCCGAAAGACAATTTTGTAATTGTTTTATTTAATAAATGAAATGATATTATTATTCATATTTATTATTCTCATATTCACCGATGTGACAATATTATTTACACTATAGAAAATCCTAAAGTATATCGTTTATGTAATCACTTAACTCAGTGTATGGGATATACACGGGAGGATTGAGTTAGTGAAGATGTACTTAAAATACAATTAGCCCGTAGTGAAGTTAATCGAGAGTATCGGGTCTCTCCTTTAACATGCTATTAATGCGCCCAGAACACAATAGGTGCGATTGTCTTATCCGGACTTTCGGTTAAGAGAACCTAGTGGGGCATTTATATATGATAGATATATCATATAGGGCTAGACCGATTTGATTAGAGTTCACGATATAATTCCGTAATCGAGAAGTCTTATCGAATCAATCGATGATCATATTTATGGATATATCTTAATCCTGAGGTGATCACAGTCAACTGCTTGAATCAGTATGAGGTTTGACTTGACGGTTAAGGATTACACTGAGTCTGTGGTCTGAATTACCCCATCTTGGCATTGTACTGGATTGGGTGAGTAGTCTGTGTTATCACAGATACGGAATCCATTCCTTCCATTTATGGAAGTATATATCTGATTCCTTTATTTGTTAATCCTAGAAACTGATCGATCCATGGAGTTCATATTACACTGATTAGCTACCAGTGAGTTTTATGAATTAATTGATCACTAGGGGGTTAATGGTAAATAAGGATAAGAGGTTCTAAAAAGGGTTAACGATAACTTCCCGATTTAGAATGAACAGTCTATGGAGGATTAATCCATATGTAATGATTATATCAATGGACGCTTATTATCATTCTCGTGAGGAGATAAATATAATCTCATAATCGGAGGAGTGCAGTCACGGGATTATGGTGGCCTATTCCTGTGATTGATTTATCGAATATAATTATTCTGTTCGTAAGATAATTATTTATTTGATTTATCGGAGCCGCTGATTATTAGTCCATGGTCCCCGACGTGCCTCCAATATAGCATAGCTATTCTCGGACGTCGAATCCTAATAATATTAATTTAATTCTTATTAGAATTTAATTTAAACGATATGTGAATTAATTGTTTAGTGGACTATTAAATTAGTTGGGCTAAATAATTAAATATGTGAAAAAGACATTTTTCATAATCTTGGCCCAATTTAGTGTGTTAGTCGAAATTATTTTGACTAGGTCACAAGCAATAATTTTCGCCCCAAGCATGTTTTTAGGAAACAAGAAATTGTTTTCTTGTGTATTAATAAGACATGGGCACAAAATATTTATTGGATAAATATTTATGGTAAGAAATAAAGATAAATATTATTCTAGATTTGTTCTAGAATATTATGGGATTATCTTTTATTTATTGGATTTATTTATTTACAAAATAAAAATCCTTGGAGGACAATGTTTACTCTTCTATATATAAAGAGAGTTCTTCTCCTGCCTTAAAAAACACACATAATATTCGAATTCCATCTCTTAGAGAGAGAAGTAATATTTCGGCCAATGGGAGAACAAAGGGAAAATCTTGGAGGTTTTTTCCGGGTAGCATATCGGAAGGATTCGAGTCGAGAATTTCCTTCCACCGGGAGTTGCTTGGATCACACGTGTGGAAGATCGTGGTGCTCTTCACACCATCCTTTGTTCTTCCTATTGCGGTTTCGTCTACTTGGATTTTGAGATCCAAGAGGTATGTTCTACAACCCCTTGTAGATGTAGATCTAGTTATTTTATTACGTGTAATTTATAGATCTGTATCCTTAAATCGCCTATCATGGGATGATATTACTAACAATCTCCTTGCTATACCCAAATCGTCGATATCATTTTCCTATGTGTAGTGGACTCGTGCCTTATGTGGGCCTGTTCGCCATATGAACTCGGCGAGTCGGCCCCCCTTGACCTCGCTTGACCTCATATCAAGTTGCGAAGCCGGTATATAGGGCGACATCCCGGGGTTCATGTGACTAGTAGCTTTCGCGGACGGTGGTGGCTGACGGCCTTGTTCCGCTACTTTGGTGACCGGACAGGCCCGAATAGGGTTTTATTGGTCAGAACACGGTTTATACCCATCAATGGCCCCATACTCCAGGTCTTAGGCATTTCCTCAAATGTTGGGCAGGGAGTAAGTAAGCTCACAGATTAGTCATTCTATATTTAGCTCGGCCTCGCGTGGCATTTAGCCTTGGCCCTTTGGTGGTCATGTATGGTGGATAGTATCAACATTTGGTGGCTTTATGTCGCGGATAGCCTTAGCCTTGGGTGGCTTTGCGTGGCGGATAGCCTTAGCCTTTTGGTGGTCGCTTGTGGCTGATTGCGTTGACCTTTATTTTATGGCTATAAGTGGGGGATAGCCTTATGGTAGTCATATCTAGCTGATGCCTTGACCTTTTGTGGGCTTTAAGTGGCTGATAGCCTTAGCCTTTTGGTCGTCATATCTGGCTGATTGCCTTGACCTTTATTTTATGGCTATAAGTGAGGGACAACCTTAGCTTTTTGGTGGTCATATCTGGCTGATTGCCTTGACCTTTTGTGGGCTTTAAGTGTCGGATATCCTTAGCCTTTTTGTGGTCATATATGGCTGATTGCCATGACCTTTATTTTATGGCTATAAGTTGGGGACAAATTTCAGACTTTGGTGGTCGCTTGTGGCTGATTGCCTTGACCTTTTGTGGGATTTAAGTGGTGGATAGCCTTAGCCTTGTGGCAAGTGTCATGGACTGACTTTGCCCTTGGGGACAACGCTATGAAGTGGATGATCTTTTCTCGCCGCGCTATTAAGCGGATGGATGTCAGATTCCTTGTTGATAGGCGGATGGATCTATAAGTCGACCGATCACTTTACTACGGATCGGCCTGGGTCCTCAACCATCTCGGCAGTTATGCATATGAGCTGGGGGGTTCCCCTGATATTTTGGACAATATGGCAGCTGATGTGAACCGTCACATTCGCTGATTGGTTGTGGATTTTTTGTTAACCGCGCCATAATCATGACAATTTCGTATTTTGAAATTTCGAAAAGCAACCGCTGAGGCATCGTCCGTCAGATCATTCTCATTTCAGCCGTGGGATGGAAAATTTGGGTCTATACAAGGGGGTTCATTTTTGATTTCCCAATACTTTTGCCAAATCCATCTCATTTCAACGAAATAATTCCCGACGACGCGTCAGAGGTTTCTGGTTGAGGTTGGAGGTTTCTGCGGTTGTTTGAAGGTTTTCCAGAATCTGACTATTTTCTGAGCAATTTCTCAGGTATGTATGTTGATTCTTCAAGCGTTTTACTTCCTTCACTCCTTTTCCATTCAATGTGCGATTTTTAGGTTCATATTCATATTTTTTTCATAGGTTTTGGGGGTAAAGTTAGGAGCTTTGGCCTAACCGCTTGGGGATCAAATGGTTGATTTTTGTGCTTCGTTTGTCTATCCCCGTTGCACCCCATCTCATGCCTTTCTTAAATGATTTTGGATGAATCCAGTCGTAGGATCCTTCAGACATGCGAAATAGGATGATAAGGTGTCAAGATGGATGTTTTTTCACCTTGACCTGACTTGAATTATCTTGGGTGATTAATTCTCCACCTCGTCCTTTTCTTTTTGCAGGATGTCTGAAAGTGGTGATAGTGATAACGACGGTGTCCATGGATATGCCTCTGGTGGTGAGGAGGAGGCGAGTTCCAGCCGGACCGCTAGCGCTAGCGAAGAGATGGTTTTAGTGCGGCCCGAACCTTCACAGGGAGGGCGCCGCAAAGCTACTATTCGTAAGGTAGTTGTAGAACGAGCGAAGCCCTCCAAGAAAACTTTGCTGAGGGATATAAAAGCTGCAGCTAGGACTCAAGGTTCTAAGTGTAAGACTGCCAGCTGCAAAGACATGAAGATGGTGATGATGTGAAGAAAACCAAAACTCCCCGGTCCAACAATCCTGAAGCGGTTAAGGAAGAAAGGTTAATGCACGCCATGGACAAGGAGGCGGAAGGCCAGTGGCCTGAGGTTCGGAAAGTCTGGCCACCCCGGCTACCTTTGATAACTATAACATATCCTCTGATTATCTTTTTTCTGACTTCCAAGATGGTCTTGCAAGTGATACAGATCGAGCCGGGAGTCGCTTGAAGACTGAAGATCTCGTGTCGTTTTACGACCATTTTACAGCAGGGTTATGTCCACCCTTTGATCCTTTTTTTCATTGAGGTGATGGACAAGCTAGCCGCCTTGCCTTGCAATATCGTTCCGGGAGCGGTAAGGATAATTTCTTCTTTCATAATAATGTGCCGGATGCTGAAGCATGGACCCACTCTTTCTATCTTTATGAATTTCTATAGTTTTGGGAAAGCTACAACGAACGATCCACTTGATACTCGCAATCTCTTACTGGTCAGAACCAAAGTTAAAAGGTGTTGTCTGTTTTACTGGCTTCCTGGAAATAGTGAAGGACAGGGAGTGATGAGGTATGGTCGTCGAATCCAGTGTTGGGTGGCCTTTTACCAAATATGAGGTGAGGCTTGAAAGGAGAGTGAATTCGGTTACTGATCGTGTGCAAAACACTTACTAGTAATAGGACTAAGTCTATCGTAGTAGAGTACTGGCGAGTCAAGGTCGATCCCACAGAAACTCATAAGAACGTCTAAATATCAAGATTGAGCTTCTCAGAAATATGGTCTACGACCAACTATAATATAGACTGTAGTAAATTTGGTAAAAATAAACTAGCAAGATTATGCAAGTTGAATGGAGCAACAAGAGTTTCTAATGTATTAGTTCAATTATGAGTATTTAGTTATTCCCCCCACACATGCTACAGTCCTCCCCATTGGTGAATTTTCATTCATTGTTCACCTACGGGTACAACTCCTAACCCTATCTAATCTGACAATGGTAGTAGACAATCTATACTCAAGCTACCCTCCTTAATTGGTCCGTAATAGCCCATACACATAAAGAACTAGAGCTGTCGATATTGAGCGCTAACTCATACCGTAAAGCCGCCTTGACAGCTGTCGACACTGATCAGCACGTTCCTAGGGTCCATTCAAGACTATGTCCAAACTAACACCTCACTATTCATATTTCATGCTTGTTTTACGATTACAATAAGCAGATTGGCCATATCTAACCTACTGTTAATTAAACTAAATAAGCAATTAAAACATACTAGTCGAATAGAACAACGACATATCTACATTTTGGAAAAGATAGAAAATCATACCCTCAAAGACGAGCGTAGATCTCCCTCGGATCTCTCCCTAGGCGGCGCCTCCGCCGTCTCTCCAACCAGAACTCATAAAATAATAAAATAAAGAACAAATAACTTTTATTGCATAATACTTGTCTTGAAAATTGTACTCTTGTGTTCTGAGGCGAAGCCTCTTATTTATAGCTACCTAAACCGACTTAGAAACACCTAGTTCTACCCCTCGTCCAAGAAAATGCGTTTCGGAAAGATCTGGAATCTCGGTAAACCGGCGGCTATCCTCGGTAAATCGGGGGTATTTTTGTCTTTTTTCTTCTGCGGACTTAACTTGGAAGGTTCTAGAATACCCTAGGTCTATTCCTTTCGTTCAGTCCACTCCAGATTCGTCCATGATGCTCAGCCCAGTATTTCGTATCTTGAAAATCATCAAAAAATGCATGAAATAATATCGAAATAGAGAAAATAAACGCTAAGTGCAGATTTCTAGACTCATGAACCTGACATAGGATATTCAACTCAAATGGTCCATATTTATAGGTCGAAACAATTATTTTTAGCTCATAATGGATAGAATGTTGATGCCTTAGGATAGACTACTTTAACCATCATCAGTTACCGTGCCAAAGAAACTTGAGTCTTGTGAGCAGAAACTTATTGACAGGATTCATGATCTCCTTGGATGGGACGGTATGTGTTAGAAGAGAGTATTCAGTTGGAGATCTTTGGTTCATACTCGTCAACCTCATTGCAATCTTGCGGGCATTCCTGCTCCGGCTGTCACTAGGCCCATTGTTGTTGAGATAGTAAAACTGAAGACCGATGAAGATTGGTACGTAGAGTGCCATCACCTCAAATCTTTCATGTCCAAGTGCCGAGTTTGCTCTGGGAAGCCTGGACATCGGCTGCCCAGTGATCCCCGTACTATCTCGTCTCCCTTTTCTTGTTCTAGGCTTTCAGCATATAACTTTCATTTGTTTATTCTATCCTTTTCTTTTGTTGTATAATATTAACTATGTGATCCTTTTCAGATACCATGGTTGACGCTGCTGAGGATAGGATCGCTCGGGTTGCAAAGATAAACGAGTGGAGGAAAGTCAACCGGGCTCTGCTGGTTAATAGCTCAGAGGCAGAGTTAAAGACCGTCGATATGTCCACTTTTTTTTACTAATGCCACCTTTTTTGATGAGCCTCTGAACGTGGCGACTGATGGTTCAAAGGCCGGCGCCGCGCATAAGTCCAAGAGGAAGAGGGGCGCTAGTAGATCAAAGTCCCCGACTGAGTCTATTGATGGGGGAACCATCATAGGGCAAGAGGCGGATCCCACGAAAAGGAGCAAGATAAGCGTGAGCAGTGAAATCTCAGCCACCGCTCTCAAGTCTGAAATCACCAAGAATGCCGCTGCGGTTTTGAGCATTGGGGGGCTTGTCCTTTGGCCGCCGCTGTTGATTTAACCGATCGTCCACTCAAGCCGACCGATAGGGGTAAGCAGACAATGACCCTCGATGAAGCCGCCGCCGCCTGCAAAGAAGGTTCCGGTCGGTGCTAGGGGCCGGCCCGCATTGTGCATGGACAAAGAATTTATGGCGAAGCCTTTGGAGTTGAGGGATGCAAGGAAGATGGTTGCTTCTATTGCTGAAGTGTTACCTCTGACTAATTTAAAGTTTACTCTGCCCGATGAGGTGCAACGGGTTATGGGTCAAGGCATCATTTCCCGTTGTGTACAAGAGGATGTGGTGGTGGCGTCGGCGATTGTGGGTCCGACAAACAGCTCTCGTCGCATGGCCGGTACTCTAAGGTTGCTTGGCGTAATGGCGAGTGCGGTAATTGGCTTTCCTTTGTGACTATTTTCTTTCCTTATGATACTTGGAATGTATTTGTATTGATGCTTTTCTTTTCCAAGTCGGCACTGAGCTTTTCCAAGCTGAGCATGAGCATGAAGAGGAGCATAAACAGTCCCTTAATCAGAATTTCAAGCTGAAGATGATGCTGAAAAAGGCTGAGGGGCTAGTCTCCAATGCCGAGGATAGAGCTATGAAGGACGAGAAGCAATATGTCGATCTTTAGGCTGAAATCATTCGGCTCCACGCTTAGAATGAGGTCTACGCTAAAAAAGCTCAAGAGGCTAGTGGGCTACTGTAGACCGTCGAGGTTCAGAGAGATGAGGCCATTTCCAAGTATGCGGGTAAGCAAAAACAGATTGATAATCTTACTGCTGAGTTGAATTCGGCTGATGATGACCTTATGAAGCATCTTGACGAGCTGAGGAAGGCAAGATATAATAGCTATGACCAGGGGTTCTACAATGTGGCGAGGTCGGTTTTTGGGGCTGATGCCATTGATCTGAAAACTCTGTAGAATTGGTTGCTCACACCTCAATTTCATGTTGATCTGCAAGTTCACCATCCTGATCTCCCCTACACAGAGTTGCAACTGAATGATTTCGTGGTCAGATGTAGGAAGAACGGTGAGCCTATTTGGAACCCTCCGCCGCTTAATGAGGTTACGTTCGTTCCATGATAGAGGATATAGAGAGGCAAGCCGTGCTGGATGATGAAGACTCTAAGGAGCTCGGGGGCGATGATGGTAAAGCTGCTGGCAGTGTAACCGATGGCGGAGCGCAGAGTGTAGGTACGATGAGTACTCCTCAGCCCGATGAAGAGTTCTTGAATCTGACCGGTGACCACACCGAGACTCTTTCTTCTAAAAGGTCTTGATTTTCCTGATTGTAATTTCATCAAGATTGTGGACTTTTGCTTTGCTATTGGACGATTTCCGGTTTTGTAATAGAATAGTAGTAACTTTATGTCTGCTGATTTGGCCTTTTTGATGTATGATTGTTGTTTTGATATCTTTTGAAGTGTATTGGATTCGTTCTTATGCTCTGCTTTGCATTTATTCCGCTCCGATCTTTGTGCGTTGCTCGAAATATGTTAAGAAATCTATACACAAACGCAGCGGAATTTAAAATTTTATTTCCTTTTAACCAGGATCGACTTCGTTTAAGCAATAAACAAATAAGTAGTAGATGGTGAATACGTTGCTTGATCTAAAAGATCGACGTTTTGGCCGTCTAAGGAGAGTAGTGGTGCACGGACCCGCCCAAGCATTCGGACTCTACCGGTAGTCCACACGAACAACCCTCTGGAATCCCACCATGGATTGCTACCATAAAAAACTTGGTTGCTAGACCGACCTTTTCTCTCTCTCAAATCTCTCTCCAAGAAGCTCTCTATTTTCACAATAAACTATTAGTCTCTTGGAATTATGATGTACAAAAGACCTAGTCAAGCCTCCCTTTATATAGGGTGACCTGCGCCTTTATGTCTCCATTGGGAAAATCTTACGTGTAGATTGATGAAAAAAAAATTTACTAGTAAAATAAGGAAAATAGATATTGTAGATTTATCTAATTTAATACTTAATATCTTATATTACATATTTCCAAGATATATATTATCAATATCCAATATTGAATATATCTTTTATTATATTATCATAAAACAATTTACAATGTATATATATCACATAATTATATATATATATATATATATATATATATATATATATATATATATATATATATATATATATATATATATCATACATATATTACATATTTAAATCCATATATAAAGTGCAAATTAGTTATAAGGCCGTCGTTAGAGAATTAATGATCATTTAGGACACTCCGAAATCTTATTTAGTTATAAGGACATTCTAATTTTAAGAAGGAAACTTATTTAGTTATAAGGACATTCTAATTTCAAGTGGATAAAGAAGAAAAAGGAAGGAAGGAAAAAAAAAAAAAAAAGCGCTGGAGGAAAAAAAAAAGATGAAGCGCTGGAAGAAAAAAACAAAAAAAAACGCTGGTGACATTGATTTTTTTTTTAAGATGCAGTGACATTGATGTCTGAAGCAGTGACATTGATGACTTATGCAGTGACATTGATTTCTGAAGCAGTGACATTGATGACTTATGCAGTGACATTGATGTCCGATGCAGTGACATTGATGTCCGATGCAGTGACATTGATGAATGATGCAGGGACATTAAGCTAAACATTCAAGATCGTGTTAATGAATTGAGGGATTCCACAATGAATCCAATTATCAGGAGGGCACAAACAACGTGTGGCCATTACAAGAGTCATAGTGAAGAGTCTTTGTAGTTTCACCAAACTTGTACTTCTATCCATATTAAAAGCTCCATATTTGGAGAAATGCAAAACAAGAGCAGAGCTGACTGATGCAGTTGTTAGGTTTTATGCGCGATACATTGACGACTTATGCAAAGGACATTGATGTCGATGCGGGGACATTGACGACTTTTGCGGTGACATTGATGTCTCAAGGCGGTGACATTGATGACTTATGCAGTGACATTGATGTCTGAAGCAGTGACATTGATGACTGTATTTACAATTAGATAACTGATGCAATGATATTGATGTCACCGCATATACAACTTGATACACACATTTGATAACTTTGTAAAGTAACTTTATTTCTTTGTTATCTTTAAATGATGTTGGTTTATTTGATTAGTGTTGGTTTAAATTTTCGATAACTTTGTAAAATAACTGTATTTCTTTTGTTTTTTTTTTTGGGTTTAAATGCATATTTTTACAACCAAAGGTATACATAAATTGTTACAATAACACGCCAACGCATAAATCGTTACAATAACACGTCAATGCATAATTCGATACAATAAGACATCACCGCATAGATCGCTACAATAAGAAGTCACTTTGATAAATCGCTACAATGAGACGTCATTGCATAAATCGCTACAATGAGATGTTATTGATCAAGGTTGCCAATGGATCGCGCGGTCAATACATCATGGTAGCCAATGAATCGCGGCGGAATGCATCGGGGTGGTTAATGGATCCCGTGGCCAATGCATCCGGTAGGTGGTCAATGCATGACGGTGATCAATACGTCACGTCGATTTTTATGAAGGAAAAAATTGATTTTATGAAATTTATTCGGAAAAATATCAAATTTGATTTTAGAATAAAAAAGACGAAAAATATGAATTTTAGTGAAAAAATTATGATGATCTGAGTTTTAGATCAAAATATATGACATTTAGAATATGGTGAATTAAAAATGAAAAAAAAACTGAGTGAACGTTGGGTTGAGTTGGATTTTTTTTCCCCTTTGAGCGCTTCTTTTTTTTGTTTTTTCTCTTGCTTCCTTTTTTCCTTCTTCCTCTTTATCCACTTGAAATTAGAATGTCCTTATAACTAAATAAGATTTCGGAGTGTCCTATTACCCCTAATAAGTTGAAAATCAGTGCTTTTAAATAATTGGCCCTATAAATATATAGCTATTACAAATGTGCACATGTATATGTTATATATAAATGTACGTATGTAATCATATATATATAAATATTAATATCTAATATTAATATATGATAATACCATTAAGTAAATTGCACAATCCAAGTGTATCTTATACACTTAAAATATGCACCCCATATTGCCATAAATTGGCATCCGAAGTATTTTTTAATTAATCAATATGATTAGTATCTTGTATTTTATTTATTCATAATAAATAAATACCACCATATTAATTTATCACTATAACACTTTATAGTCGAGATAAAACTTTTCTTATTTGGTTATCACTATAACCGCATTTTAATCCGGCTAAATGTTCTTATGTGTGTGAACCGATAGGCTTCCGAATATGTTGGCCGTAGACACAAAGTGCAATTACGAAAATGCCCTTCATACCTAACGATCAGGGAATAGCGTTTAGCAACACACCGTGACCCCCAATCATCGGAAGAGT
Source organism: Gentiana macrophylla (assembly GCA_026214975.1). NCBI lineage: Eukaryota > Viridiplantae > Streptophyta > Magnoliopsida > Gentianales > Gentianaceae > Gentiana > Gentiana macrophylla. Next base: position 86,994,050 of record CM047808.1, on the reverse strand, counting down.
CAAATGCAATGACTACTACCTTTCATGTGAAACAGTTACCGTGTAAATAGAACCCTATCACTGTTATAATATCCATACGGTCATACGTCGAGTGTCAAACATCAACGGCCATATCTTATAATCTGGATATCCTACTCTCTTGAAGTAACATATTACTTCCGCTTTGCAAAAGACTTTCAAGAATAAGACATTCCATATAAGAAGGCCCTTTCGGATATTCACTCTTACTAATAGGGAACGCGATTTCTGGACGAACAACATGAATCCTACGCATGCTTCAGTATCACACCCAATCACTACCGCATGATCGCCCTATGGCTAGGGGAAACCTCAATAGTGTCAAAGTATGACAATCCACACCGTTATGTCATGAAGACTCTGGTCTCAGGATAATTACACAACATCCACATAATGCGACACTTAATAATGTAAGTGGGCCGATCCTAACGCATTTATTCTCTAATACACGCCCATATACAAATTCAAGTGTCTCGACACTTTGATAGATTTAGATCTATCCCAACCTTCAATAAGATAGAAGACATCTAATACATGCTAGTCTAATTGTTTGATAACACATACGACTAGAGACATTTAAGTATCAAACATTTTAAAGTAAGTCGATATCTCATCACCCATAATCACTATAATGGTTTCACTTTCACAGTTTGACACTAAGGACGTTATCATATATACAATCACAAATTGGTTCATATAAATGAACATAATATATAATAACAGAAAAGCCATTTAATATATGTATAAACAAAAAGAAAATAGTAGAAATGATCTGACCCGGTCGGATCCGGTCCAACCCGATTGGGTTTAGGATACAATTTCAACAATCTCCCATGTAGCACTCCCACTAACATTTCTGCACATTAGGTATATCTTTCTTCTTGATCAAATCAAACTCTTTTGATTATCAAAGTAAAGAACTTATACAGAGAAACTTGTTTGAGTCTGATCGCGTGTAATTCACTAACGTCGATATTACTAGCAAGAATACTAGGTACATCGCAGCATAGTAAATACGAGTCAAGGTCGATCCCATAGAGACAATGCAATTTATAAGTATAAACAATTCTAACCTAATTAAGAAGCAACATAAAGGCGGTCATTGACCAACAATAACATACAAGAAAATGAACAAGGTATACCTCTCCCTCTCCTCACTGATCTACTAACTTGGATTAGTTAATCGTTATGTTTACTTCCCCATATAATTTCCTTAGATTAATCGTGAGCTTTTAATGATTATTATCATATTTTTATCAGCTACGGGTGCAATTCCTTACCCTATCTACTCCGACAATGGCAGCAGACAATCTATATGCAAGCTACCTTCCTTAATTGGTCCATAATAGCCCATACGCATAAAGAACTAGAATGGCCGATATTGAGCTCTAACCCGCCTAGACAGCTGTCGACATTGACCAGCACGTTCCTAGGGTCCATTCAAGACTATGTCCTAATTATAACTTCACTAACAGTCCTTCATGTTAATTTACGAATTACGAATACTAGATTGGCCAAACCTATTACTCGTTTTAATTATTCCTACCGATGAACGTAGCTGTAGTGATCCCAGTTTAGGTTTTCTAAAACATGCCTCGGTAAACCGGTATACACCGACGGTTTACCGGGTGCGGCATTTCCTAATTTCTGGATCTACATTGCTCAGTACGATTAAAATAAGTAAATTATGGGGTTGTTAAACATGCAGATTAAATAAAACACATAAATACGAACATATCTACCATACTGAAGATAATAAAGGAACGTTCAAAGCTTCATACCTTCAACAATGGAGATCTAGCTCGATCTACTCAAGCTAGAGATGATGGAAGAAGGGAGGAAACCAAAAACAACTCTCCAAAGCTCAAGAAAACCTTATTGCATAATAATAATTGTAATGTAATATATAAAATTGAAGATTGTATTAAGCGTATGAATTATCTCTCAGATATGCGGCTTTATATAGATACAATAGTCGACTTAAGACTCTCTAAAACCCTAACCGACCTAGATAATGCGTCATAATCAATTTCGTGTTCCACAAGACGCCGGTTTACCGGGTCCACCCTTCGGGTTACCGGGCCTACTTTTCTTCCTTTTCTTCAGTAGACTTCTTCTTGGGCTTCAATCACTTGGCCCAATGTACTTCTTTTGTTTCAGATCTGTTCTCCAATGCTCCAGTTTTGGTACATCCTATAAAACATGCAAAACGAGACAAAACAATTTAAAACATCGGAAAATAGCATAGATATCTGAATTACGATCCAGAAACACTCACATAGCATTTGACATATATTAGACATAATAACAAGCCTATCTATCCTCTCTTGAGTAGAAATCGGGGTGAATATAGGTATAATTATCGGTACCATTTATAGCGTTATCAACTACTCCCCACTTATCTTTTGATCGTCCCGAGCAAAAGGTGAAAAGAAAATAACACTCCGATCAAGATACATGTTAATTAAAACCACTATGCCTTACAAAGTCATGATCAAGATCATGCCACTCATATTCATAAGTAACACATTAAACACTATTCAAGTCATGAGCCAATGTGTGTGTGCAATAACTTTCACAACCACTTAGAAATGCGCATAATTTCACATTACGTTAACCCGTAGGTCGAACTAACGGTCTCGGAACATGTATTTGTTAATTAATTGAGTGGCAAGACGGATCGAGAACCGAGCATAGTTACTCTTAGGCTCACGTTTATCGGTCTATGCAAAAGTTGTGCGTCATACGCTCCATCGACTAAGATATTGCCAAAGAGAATATAGATGTATATATTTCAATGCACTTCTCTTTCTTGGTGGGTTAACTCTCATTGATTTAACTATCCTCACGGCCTCACTCATGATAAACTACCGAATCCGAAATTCATTTGCCTTTCTAAGCGTTGGTGGAACATGATTCGTGATGAAGCCAGGGTCAACTCTAGTCCAAGCAATATGCTATCGACTACACACCAAAGGAAGTGAGTTATACGTGCTTAAAATGGTGGCTCATAACAGAATATGCACATAATATGCTACTACTTCAGAAGTGGACACTTTCTCTTACTCGTACAAAGTAAAACAAAGATGAAGTCCATTAACTCGAAAAGATCAAAGATATCATAATTTTTCAAATTGCATTTAAATGAATCAAAGTCTAAGTGGTGAATCGTGCATCAAAGAGAATCAAGATAATCACGCAATTTATGGAATATATTGCTACAAAGCTAAGTGACGCTCCTCTACCCCCCCCCCCCCACTTAATCGAAACATTGTCCCCAATGTGTAAGATGAGACATAAAAAACGGAAAGGAACTTAGCTTCGGTTAAGGGCAGAACCAAAGAAGAATCGGATCATCGTATAAATCATTGGGCTCATGTAAGTAGTCCATGAAGAACCTGTGCTAAATAACTCAAACAAACCAAGAAGAATAGTGGTGACAAGAAATCAGATAACAAAAGAGCGGCAAAAAAGAAAAATAATATAACTCCAAAACAAATTAAGCGACAAAAGTATTATATTATTAATATTCCGCTACATCAACTAGCTAGGAAAGAAAAATAAAAAATAAAAAACAAGAAAATGGGAAACAACAATAAAAAGAAATAAAAGCTAGTCATCATCAGAATAACCCTCCCAGTCGTCTCTAGGCTCAAAACCAGAAAGTGGTGCAGAACTCGAGGCGGCTGTGGTGGAAGAGGATGCTCTATGATGAGGGGCAGTCCTAGGTGGCGGGGTAGCAGGCGGAACTCCTAAAAAGTCAATAATCCGATCCATCATAAGATGTAGACTCGCAATCTCTCATGAGTGCTCCTCAAGAAAGGCTCTCTGAGTCCTCGGTGCACCATGCACCGGAGTAAGCTCTCTCTGCTCTAACCCGTCTCTGAACTCTTGAGAGTGACTGTGAACTGAGCTGCGGCTCTGGATCTTCCCAATCATCACTGACGAGCATCTCCACCACGGCCTCTGAGAGAAACATATCAATCATCGGTCCAGATGGGTAACGCTCTCGCCAAAAAGTGGCGGAAAGCTCATGAATACGGCTATGGATCAAAAGACTGATGTTTATTAGGGCACCCGTCTCTAGATAGAACATCAACTCTGCCCTCATAGTAGTGACAGAGACCGTGTGCTACGTCGGAAGAAGGCGAGCACAAACAAATCTGTTGACCATCTTCCGTTCCTAAGATAGCTCATTCTCTAGGAAGATGGTAGGGGCTCCAGCAGGATTGCACTTCCATTGCACCCCTAAGAAATTAGCAATCATATCCATCCTCTCGAGGTCAGCATTGTTGCTCGAGGATGTGTACTCATCCGGGCCCACCGCTAGATGTCTAACCCCAAAATGATCGTTGATCCGCTCGATCGAAAAATCAACTTTCATACCTCGGACCATTGCAAATGAGGCTCCGGGGTTGTGTGAAATGTAAGCATAAAACTCTCTTACCACCATGGCGTTGAACCAGGCCGGTGCTTCAGCCATATCCAATAAATCTTGTGCTTACAGGGCCTCTGGCAATATTGACCCGCGGTCGTCCAAATCTACCCCTCGTTCTTGAGCCACTAGTCTTGCGTTCCAATGGCCTCGGAACGACTCGTAAATAGCTAAAGAATGGAACTGTGCAATCCCATCTATCAATGGATTGGCATCTCCATATACCGTCTGGTAACCACTTGGACGAACAACTGACCGTTGACGCTTAGGACCCATCCTGAATGAGTACGTAACCCGATACGAAGCCGCTTCGAAAAACAACCCTCGGTAAACCGGAGGTAGGGTACGGTTTACCAGCCTGATTTTTCTATTTTTCTTTCTGGGACTGTGCCTCTGATGATAAAAGATGAAGAATTTTAGCACTTCACCGTAGCAACAAAGACTACTGGATCGATGAATAAAGGTGGAAAATGGGTGTTTAGGGTGTGGAAAATTGAAGGAGATGGTGGTGATATGGTGGTGATGTGGTGGTGATTTAGGCCGAATTTAAATGAAGAAGAAGAAATGGGAGAAGTTTGATGAATGAAAGAGGTGTATTTGATAAGAATGATGATATTGGTGATGAAGGGGTGGTTTAAATAGGAAGAATGGAGTGAAGGTGGAAGGATTTAGTGGGATTGTGGGTAGAAGAGTTATGAGGGTGAGGGATTTGAGGAGGTGATTGATGGGATTGAGGTGGAGTTTTGGGGGAGTGTGGGAAAGGATGAAAATTTTGAAAAGAGGGGAAATTGGTTCAGTTTCTACTGACTGACCGTATCTGGTGCAACATGTGTCCTCCACGTGTCTCTAAAAATTCAGCTTTATAAACCGACGTTCGTAAATCAAAATCAAGCCTCGTAACCCGGAGGTTACCCTCGAGATACCGGGGGTATCTTTTCCCCAGATTCTTTATCTGCCTTTGCTGCACTTCTCAACCTTTCTGCTCAATTCTGACATCACATTGACTACCCTTTTAGTCTTCATTTGTTATTTCCGACTCAAAACCTAACCTAGTTCACAAGTTTGTGGTAGGATGAAAAAAAGCTCGTCCCTTCATCTGGCTACTGTTATTCATTCCTAATCTACCTAAGGGTTTGAAGAATTAGTTCCGAGTTTATAGTCGTCAGCTCGACTTTCTTAGGATCTCTGATCATTCAAGGGTTGGAGCTCTAACTCACCAAAATTTCGCTCCAGAGGCTTGTACCTTAATAAAACCTTTTTGAGCTCTCTTCCTAGTACGCCTCTCTCTCTCTCTTAGCTTGCGTACTGGGTTTGCTTCTGCGTCGATATTTAGACTTTAAACTCAAGGACTCCATATTTTCTACTTTTAGTTCAATCTGTTCACTACGCAACACAGAAGGACTAGCTTTCGTGAGCATCTTATTGTGGTCCTTATCTTTTTTTTCTCTCTCTGCATTAATCTTATAAACTCTTGCTCAACGGTTTCTATGACAACCTCTCTACATTCATGCCCTTCGATTTCCAAAATTTCCACCTTTCTTGAAGCATACGTCATCTTACAACTCTCCGGTCTATTTTCTAGGGGTTCTAAGATCCTAAAAGATACAACATCATTATTCATCCTTAAAGTAATCTCCCCCTTATCAAAATCCATAACCACCTGCTCGTTGCTAAGAAAGGCCTTCCTAAAAGAACTGGGGCACTAGGGTCCTCAGGTACATCTGTGACTGTGAAGTCGAGAGGATATGTGAACCCTCCTACCTTAATTGTTCATTTCTTAAGCAAACCAGCATGCATGTCTCTGGTTCTATCCATGAAGGCCATGGTCTTGGTCTTGGTTTGATTCAATATGACCGGAAGTCTTATCTTTTGACAGAGGGAAAAAGGTAGAATATTGCAACTCGAGCTAGAGTCGCTGAGACCTAATCCTACGGATATTCCATTAATAGAAACTGGGAGTCTGAACGTGCAAGGGTCTCCTAACTTCACCACGGTGTCCGAAGTGCAGGTAATCCTTGAGGCTCGTAGAAACATCGTGTCGATCCTCTTCGGATCGCCGAATCGTAATCCGAAGTTGATATATCAATTAATTCTCAAGGGAACTCACCTGGGCGATACGTGTTATACTCCTTCAAGTCATCTTCAGGATCTTGCTTGATTGCTTTTTCCTCTTTTTCCAACCGTTTCTTTAGTCTCAGAATGCTCTCGGGCTTCAGATCCTGGATACATGGAAATCAGTGTGATGTTCAATACTGTTCTAGGCATTTTGCTTGACTTGTTCGCTCATTTTCAACTCTGAATGGATCAAATTTTTGAAGTGTTCTGATCTTCCTACAAAAAGGCAAAATAAAACAAAGAAAAGGTTAGCAACTTCCGCTTCAGTTGGGTGCGATCCCAACTGCTGTGGACCTACTAACTAAAATCAACAGGGAATAACACAGAATAACAGGAACTGTTCAGAAATCAATTTTCCAGGCCTCGGTAACTCGAAGGTTACCTTCGGGAAATTGGCACTGAATTTTCTCTTTCTGGCAGTTTAACATGTGCAGGTTTGATACAGAACGACTCAAGACTCAAAATAAAATAAAATAAAAATGACTTCTTAATTATAACTAAAACGTTTATATTTAAAATTCGCCATTGTCCCCGGCAACGGCGCCAAAAATCTTGATCGCGTGTAAGTCACTAACGTCGATATTACTAAGAAGAATACTAGGTACATCGCAGCATAGTAAATGCGAGTCAAGGTCGATCCCCAGAGACAATGCAACTTATAAGTATAAACGATTCTAACCTAATTAAGAAGCAACATAAAGGCGGTCATTGACCAACAATAACATAAAAGAAAACAAACATGGTATACCTCTCCATCTCCTCACCGATCTACTAACATGGATTAGTTAATCGTTATGTTTACTTCCCCACATAATTTCCTTAGATTAATCATGAGCTTTTAATGATTATTATCATATTTATCATCTACGGGTACAATTCCTAACCCTATATACTCCGACAATGGCAGCAGACAATCTATACGCAAGCTACCCTCCTTAATTGGTCTGTAATAGCCCATACGCATAAAGAACTAGAATTGCCGATATTGAGCGCTAACTCATACCGCTAACCCGCCTAGACAGCTGTCGACATTGACCAGCACTTTCCTAGGGTCCATTCAAGACTATGTCCTTATTAACACTTCACTAACAGTCCTTCATGTTAATTTACGAATTACGAATACTCGATTGGCCAGATCTATTACTCGTTTTAATTATTCCTGCCGATCAACGTAGTTGTAGTGAATCCCAGTTTAGGTTTTCTAAACATGCCTCGGTAAACCGGTATAGACCGCCGGTTTACCGGGGGCGGCTTTTTCTAATTTCTGGATCTACATTGCTCAGTATGATTAAAATAAGTAAATTATGGGGTTGTTAAACATGCAGATTAAATAAAACACATAAATACGAACAGATCTACCATATTGAAGATAATAAAGGAACGTTCAAAGCTTCATACATTCAACAATGGAGATCTAGCTCGATCTACTCAAGCTAGAGATGATGGAAGAAGGGAGGAAACCAAAAACAACTCTCCAAAGCTCAAGAAAACCTTATTGCATAATAATAATTGTAATGTAATATATAAAATTGAAGATTGTATTAAGCATATGAATTATCTCTGTATATGCGGCTTTATATAGATACAATAGCCGACTTAAGACTCTCTAAAACCCTAGCCGACCTAGATAATGCAGCGGAATCAATTTCGTGTTCCACAAGACACCGGTTTACCGGGCCTAGCCTTTGGGTTACTGGGCCTTCTTTTCTTCCATTTCTTCAATAGGCTTCTTCTTGGGCTTCAATCACTTGGCCCAATGTACTTATTTTGGTACAGATCCGTTCTCCAATGTTCCAGTTTCGGTACATCCTATAAAACACGCAAAATGAGACAAAACAGTACCAAAACATCGGAAAATAACATAGATGCAGAATTACGATCCTGGAAACACTCACATAGCATTTGACATATATTCCATATAATAACGAGCCTATCTGTCCTTTTTTGAGCAGAATTCGGGGTGAATATAGGTATAATTATTGGTACCATTTAGAACGTTATTAGAGTCCATAAATGGATCTCATAAACTTACACATCACGTTACTGTCTATGAACATCAAGCCTTTGCCCCTATGTTTTTCAACACTATCATATAGCTATTACATGTAGCTACAACAAGCATTATCTGAATAGATTTAAGCACATCCGGTAGTGTAATACCCTACTCCCGACCCCTTGGTTCACTGGGGTCATTTTAGGAGGGGTTGCGAAGCTCTCGCCGCGACTTCAATAACTAGACTATAATTTCCAAAATAATCTAATAAATTTACAATTGAATTTACAAATATTCACTAAGTGTTTCCATTATGAAATTTCAACAAATGAACTACTACAATTGTCATTAACATAATATGCATAGCATGTTTCGAAATCCAAATCTATGTCATCGATTTCATCCTCATTACATCTCCTTCGAACCATTACCTGATTTTATTTATGGAAAAAAAATAGAACAAACAAAAAAAACCACAAAGAAACAAATAAAATGAAAAACGATCGATCAGTTGTCAAACGAAAAACGCTATTGAAATGAGCTGTATATGAGAGTGTTGAAAATAATTTTGTAAATATATATATATATATATATATATATATATATATATATATATATATATATATATATATATATATATATATATATATTTTAAAGGAAACTTGTTCCATTATTTACGCAGTAAATTACTTGTTTAAAGTTGTGTATCAAGTTCAAGTCAAACATATTCATTCAAGATCTCGAGTTCCGTCAATTCATCAAGTTTCCTTACTAGACATCAATACAATCTGATACAATTGTTTCCACCTTATAACTCCCATTTCACCACCTTATATCCACAACTAGCTATTTTTTAGTGAAATCCGTCCTTCCGACACCCAATCTCATAGGGCTTCCGAGGGTCCACTTGCCTCGCACTTCCCCAACCATGATCACACAGCCCAATGCACACCTAACCCGATCGTGATATCCTCGGCGGGCCCATCGAGCGAGTACGAGACGAAGCGAACGAACCATGCCGCTTGAAGCATGAACTAGCCTTGCCACTGAAGCGGGAAATGTACTAATCACGATATACCATACTGCACGTGTAAATTTGGTAATACGGTACCATCCCACCAAGATAGGACATGTAATGTCATTTATATCTGAGTTTGTTTTATCAAATATTATCGATAAAGCAAGAGAATTCATAAATCATTTTTTTAACAAGATATATATATATATATATATATATATATATATATATATATATATATATATATATATATATATATATATATATATATCAATAATATATTCAATTAAAGTAATTTGATAAAAACACACTTTAAACTTTTATAAAAAATAAAATTGGACTCACATCTCATCCATGCTAGTCAAATATTCCTAGTATCCGTTTGGACCACGGTTCTCAAACTCCTGCAACAAGAACTCTGATAGCTCTGAATAATAACCCTTCATCGTTGATACATTATATTTCTTACTACAACATGTTATCTCCTGGATATGAGTGCAGTGGTGAATGACGTGGGTGTGTTTTGCGGCCTTGGCTCTTATGGAGTCTGGCTCGATTCCCGTAAACGGGTTGATTTCCAATCGATAACACACTTCAAATCACAGAGGAGGTAAATAAAAGTTCTACGCTCGAAATGCATTGGTCACTCGATTATCTCTCCTCTCTTTCACTTGGGATCGGGATCGAGGCGAGGACAATCAGTCAGTTAGGGTTTAACTGTTTTTCTTACCACAACATCTTCGTATCAAGCCATTTATTTTCTTTTATGCACCAAATCTTCTTCTTCTTCTTCTTCTGTTTTTTTTTTTTTTTTTTTTTTTTTTTTTTTTTAATACAACAACCTCCAAATAGCCAAAAGACCCATGTGTTATATTCGTCAAAGTCCCGTTATGCCTCTGATACACCCTCAACTCCAAATCTAATCCACCCCATCTAACCACATAGTAATAGAAACATAGAGGGAACTGTCTGTGCATGGGGAATAATCTTATGTTTATTTCAAGAGAGTGATGAGGGTAGTATGGAAATGATATGGAGTTATATGATTTTGCCGAGGAAATTAGTTGTTGATGAAAACGACAATAAAAATATTTATAGAGGGCTTGGTGGTGAAAATGGCTATCCCGGCGACTCGACAACGGGATGACAAAGGTGATGATGACGCGTTTATAAGTGGTGATATGCCTTGTCCCCATTAAATTAGTTTTGGGATAACACTCCCGAAACCCTCGGTTCAACTTTATCTATTATATATATATATATATATATATATATATATATATATATTCAAATAGTTATTCTAGTCACTTTTGAAGCAATTCATTCTGTTAATAAAAAGATACATACTATAGCAACTTATTTTCACAAACCCATATGTAATCATAGTTATAAAAATAAAAATACAAATAAACTTTTAGCATAATAACAACGAAATCATTTCTATGTTAAAAACATTCATATTAATTTCTAAACTATGGATAGCAACTAATTAAATGAGTAGTATAAAGGAGACTTATTGATTAATTATTTTGGTAACCGAAATATGTTAAGAAGCAGATTTAAATGATATTGATTGTTTTTTTTTTTTAAAGAACTTATCCGTTTTAACCATAGTACTATAATAATTATTTAATAATTTTAATGAAAGGTTAAATGACAAACCAAAATCTTTAAGATAAAACAAATTAATAATAATAATATAAGCAGAGATCTTTTCTTCTAAACAAAAATTAATGAGCTTAGATATACACCAACTTTTACAAATCTATTCTATAATAATAAAGTGATATCAATAATAAATTGTGTTTTTATTGCGTAATTGATCACTATTAAAAATATATATAAATAAATTATTAACTCAAATGTTATTTTGGACAACTATACCCTTCTCGTTTTATTTCGTGAAAATTGGGGCGTTACAATTCTCCCCCCCCCTCCCCTTAAAAAGAAGTCCGTCCTCGAACTTCCCTCTACTTAAGATTTTAATGTCAAACCTATATATGTCTGACTCTTTGAAAGTTTCTATCCAAACTTAGACACCATATTCTATTGACATTATTCTTAGAAATTAGAATTAGATTACGATCGTAGGATGTGAGGGTTATCGGTAAACATTGCTCTGATACCACATGTAATACTCTACTCCCGACCCCTAGGTCCACTGCGGTCATTCTAGCAGGGGTTGCGAAGCTCTCGCCGCGACTTCAATAACTAGACTATAATTTCCAAAATAATCTAATAAATTTACAATTTAATTTACAAATATTCACTAAGTGTTTCCATTATAAAATTACAACAAATGAAATACTACAATTGTCATTAACATAATTTGCATAGCATGTTTCAAAATCCAAGTCCATGCCATCGCTTTCATCCTCATTACATCTCCTTCAACCATTACCTGATTTTATTTATAGAAAAAAAAGCAGAACAAACAAAAAAACCTCAAAGAAACAAACAAAACGAAAAAAAAGAATCGTCAAGAAAAACACTTGGTATGAGCCAGATGTGAGAGTGTTAAAATAGTTTTGTAAGTATATATATATATATATATATATATATATATATATATATATATATATATATATATATATATATATATATATATATATATATATATATTATAGAAAACTTGTTCCATTATTTACGCAGTAAATTACTTGTTTAAAGTTGTGTATCAAGTTCAAGTCAAACATATTCATTCGAGATCCGAGTTCCGTCAAATCATCAAGTTCCCTTACTAGACATCGATACAGCTGATATGATTGTCTATACCTCATGACTCCCCTTTCACCACCTTATATCCACAACTAGCTATTTTTTAAGTGAAGTTTGTCCTTCCGACATCCAATCTCCTAGGGCTTCCGGATGGTCCCCTTGCCTCAGACCCCACAATCGCGGTCACAGGCCCAATGCACAGCTAACCCGATTGTGAAATCCTCAGCAGGCCCATCGAGCGAGTACGAGACGAGAACGAGAACCATGCCGCCGAAGCGGGAACTAGCCATGCCGCCGAAGCGGGAAAGGTACAAGTACGATATACCATACCGCGCGTAGCGGGTAGTACGGTACCATGCCACCAAGATAGGACATGCAATGTCATTTGTACAAGGTTTGTTTTATCAAGTTATTATCGATAAAGCAAGAGAATTCATAAATCATTTTTTAACATGATACATATTATATATCTATATCAATAATATATTCAATTAAAGTAGTTTGATAAAAACACACTTTACCATTAGTACTATAATAATAATTTAATAATTTTAATGAAAGGTTAAATGACAAACCAAAATCTTTTAAGATAAAACAAATTAATAATAATAAATAAGCAGAGATCTTTTCTTCTAAACAAAAATTAATGAGCTTAGATATACATCTATTCTATAATAATAAAGTGATATCAATAATAAATTGTGTTTTTATTGCGTAATTGATCACTATTAAAATATATATAAATAAATTATTAATTGAAATGTTATTTTTGACAACTATACCCTTCTCGTTTTATTTCGTGAAAATTGGGGCGTTACAGGTAGCATAAAGGTAATTACAAGGTTTTGGCCTCGTAGCCCTTTAGCCATCAACTTAGCTTAATGGTAATCCATTTTACCATCCATGTCAGTCTTTCATAAAGACAAGCTACACCTTTTAGGGACATTCCCTTCAGGAAAGACATACTACGCTTATAACCCGGTTGTCACACATGGAATCTGCTTCAAATACTATGGCTCCTAGCCATATCCCTTAATCTTGCCTTTCAAGCATTCCTACATAAGTCTTAAGATCTTCATCCTTCAAAATGAACATACCAGCAGCCCTTTCAGGCGTGTGGTCATCTGCAGATTCATATAGTACTTGTGTGCATTGAGAAGTATCTTACACCTTATCGCTATGCGGAGTCTGCTCATGTTCCAATGGTTGAATATCTCTTTGTGGTTCTTAAACTCTTTTGAGATCTAAATTTACTCCCACTTTTTCTTTTGGAAGAAACACTTCCTCTAGAAGACAGCATGTTTGGAGACAAACATTTTGCTCCTCGGATAAATGATATCTAGCGTACTTGTTAAGATATTCCACAAAGTTGCATATGTCATACTGGGCTCTAAGCCTTTTAGACATTGCCTGCTTGCTAGAAGCATGACAACCCTAAATCATCGGTTAAGATGGATTTGATGTCATTGATTCCATATCTTATATGGAATTTATTCAACCTCTATTCTTTGGAACTCGGTTAAGTATATACATTGTATAAGGGCACTATCCCGAAACAGGTAAGGGATACTTCGCATGGCTTGCGTCACATCTTTATCATATAAAGTGTTGTTTCCATTTTAGGAACACAATCTAATTGTGTATCCCAAAGATGGTATCCTTCAAGGGAGAATCTGATTCTATTTCAGATAACTTCTGAAACACCCTTCAGGTATTAATTACTTCAATCTAATTGAAGATTAATTCCTAAGTAGTTCATCAATCTCATGTTTGTACTAGCTCAAAATTTTCGGGTTTTCCGAATTTCGCACATCATTGAGTACACTTGACTTATTTCTATAAATAGTCATAGAAATTAATAAACAGTTATTTGTGGCATTTAATTGTCATGACCCATCAAACATCGGTATGATTAGGCTTTAGAAAACTTTCTAGATTTTATAACCTTTTCATAAAATGGTATTTTAGTCATCTTTAAATAAGATACGTATTACCCACATGATTCATAACCACATGGTTCAAACTTCATCAGAATGACATCTGATCACACGATTCCCCTCCATAGAGACTACGTCTAGAACGACCACCAAATATTAAGGATAACAACCATACAAATACTTAGTTGAGATTTCATCACCCATATCAACTATATTGTGACACCAATATAGTAAGCTAGATTCAGTGACCGTTCAACCTTATCGGAACAACATTCATTCCTTACAATTGAACATGTCTGTTAAATCCTAACAAATAACTGAACTCGTGTTCTTCATAAGAACCGGAATAGAATAACGTTTATTTAGTTCATTTATCAGTTTACCAGATTCAGAATACAATACCGAAAATGTGGCAACGTTTGCTTCACTTTCGTATTTAAATGTATTCCGTATTTAATCTTTCTAATTTAATCACTCTCGTAAGATATCATATATCTAAGAGTTGACTTAAACTTAGATAGATTTATCTCAACACACTTGCCTAGAATAGAGACTTCGATAAGATATCTTATTTTAAGCACATGCCCTAACTTTCCTTTTTAATCCTTTAAGCACTTGTAAAATATTTCTTATTTTAGTCTTCACAAGACTTAAAAAAAATCACAAGAGCTATGTCTTCAATTTCCTTTCATAAAGAAAATCCAATGTTTAATAGATAGCTTATTTAGCCTTTTGAATCATATTCAAAACATGAACTATTTAATTAACCTTCAAGCAATGATTAAAGAATTAAGTCGATACTTAAATCTCACAATTTTGAAAACAGCCTTTCCAAAATTCGATGTGTCATTCTTATCAAACGTTTGAATTAATTGTCATCGTATGTCAGAATGATCATATTGGATCGTATCCAATGCATGATTAATTCGTTGAAACTTATTTCAAGTGATTTAATCATATCACGAGCTTCCGTTCGCATTAATAATTAAAGTCTTAGAGCACTCCATAAAATACGTAGTCTTCTTGTCTCTAACTATTATAACGGGGTTGCTTGTGTCATTGCTTATTTTAAAAAGATTAAAATTACTTAACCATACTTGAGAACGTTTCTCAAAAGGTAACAGTCATAATTTGGTTTTACTAATCAAGAATGAAAACATAAATATAAGAGTTTGCTATAAAAAAAACTACAACTTAAAATAAAGATAAAAGAGTATTGTTGTTTATACATGCAAAATCAAAAATGGTCTTATGTTTATGATTTTGCTCCCACTAGTCAACTACTCCCAATTGACTTTCAATAATCTTTCAAAAATTATTTAGTGGCCAAGATCCCATTAAACTACTGTGACCCCTGCTTTAGCTGGTGGGCCAAAAATAGTCTAATAGGTAGATAACTTTTTGTCAATCGTATCTTATACGACTCGATCTTGTTGTTTGACTAGTCAACTCTTTTAAAATTTTCATCTTATGAAATAGTCAAGCCCTTGCCTCTAAAATCCAAACGACCCTACTTTGGCTGGTGGCCGAGAGAATTCTTAGTCAAGTCATAACCCCAATATTCGTGAGATCTCATACGATGATATCTCGATAATGATGATATACCCGAGGTAGGTCAACCCCTTCTTTGGCTGATGAGTTGGATCCGAACAAGGGCTCTTCACCGCCATTATAATATGGGGAGACAATAATTCGACTTGATTTTTGTTGTGGAAGTATTTATGTAAATTAATTCACTTAATTAATTTCTAATTACGGTCTCATCATATATATCTATCTCTATAGACATACCTACACATTCATCTAGATCGTGCATAGTCATGCATCTATCGTATGATATAAAATAAATACAAGCACAAAATAAGTAAATACGTAAAGTAACTGGTATGATCATGGATCTTTCCTAAGTGCGGTTTCGAATACAAACTGATGAAACCGCGGGTCACAATCTAAGGGTAGCTGCAACCTCGAATATGATCTTTAATGTGCCACCTCCAATGGGATCTCTATTCGTCTTTCTTTGGTCTTCATCTTCTGCTCCATTTTTGTTACATGAAATCTATCTAATAAATTTATACACCCGCCGCACACGGGGGGAGCTAACGGGAATGTGATAATACAGAAAATAAACTAGGTCACGTTCTTCTTAATGCCCTAGGACAATATTTAAACCATCGAAAAATAAATCATTCACGTCTATCCTATTGGTCGAGTCCATGATCAACCGGGGTCCATATAATCATATTATATCTACACAATATCTAATTCATACAGTAAAATCTTATGAAAAAGATAAAATTAAAAACTAACAACTTGCGTCTTAACTAATCGATTAACGTTTAATCTTTTAAATAGTTTTATCCAATCAATTAACTAATTAAAATTTAATTAATTAAATCATTTTAACTCGAAATAAAATTAACGGTTAATTTTAAACGATTTTGATTTTAATTTTAATTTTAATCAATTAGAACTATTCCAAAAATAAATCAAAATTAAAATTAGGTCTTTTTTGTTTCTTTCATTTTATTTCCTAATCAAAAGGGATGCCTTTAGTTTCCTAAACCAAAAGACACCAACCTTGGCCTTTTCCAAAATCAAAATTTTGAAAAGGGCCTAGGCCTAGGTGTTTTTCCAAATCAAATATTTGAAAAGGGCCTAGGCCTATTCCAAACAAAATTTGGAAAGGCCTAGTTATTAAAAGACAAATCATATTGCCAAATAATGTCATGTGGCATCCCAATGGTCCAAACTATTCGAATCATTAGTTAGCCACATGATACCAACGAAACAAAGAAATATCAATCACAACTATGAACCATATTGAATTCAAAATACACAAAACAAGAAAGGGGACCACCGCATCATGCCAAAGAAATTGGCAACAACTGGAGGCGGCGGCGCACTGGCGATCACAAGGTGGTGGTGCCGCCGCCGATTGGCCGAGCACACCATGGCCGACCCCCTCCCCCTATTTTTTTTCTTTCCGTGTATCTTTGCGAATAAAAAATCTTTCATCTTTTAATTACGTGATTTAAACGATAAAATTAACTAAGCAAATTAACATGCTTATTGCTTAAGCTCGAAGCTCGCTCTGATACCACTGTTAGGAAATCTACGCGGGAACGCAGCAGAATTTAAAATTTTCTTTTCTTTTAACCAGGATCGACTTCGTTTAAGCAATAAACAAATAAGTAGCAGACGGTGAATATCTTGCTTGATCTAAAAGATCGACGCTTTGACCGTCTAAGGTGAGTAGTGGTGCATGGAGCCGCCCAAGCATTCGGCCTCTACCGGTAGTCCACACAAACAACCCGTCGGAATCCCACCTTGGATTGCTACCACAAAAACTCAGTTGCTAGACCGATATTTTGTATCTCTCAAATCTCTCTCCATGAAGCTCTCTATTTTTACAAGAAAGTATTAGTCTTTTAGAATTCTGATGAACAAAAGAGCTAGCCAAGCCTCCCTTTATATAGGGTGACCTGCGCCCCTATGTCTCCCAATCTGATTGGGAAAAGGTTATGTGTAGATTGATGAAAAAGAAAACCTTTTACTAGTAAAATAATGAAAATAGATATTCTAATTTATCATTAAATACTCAATATCTTATATTAAATATTTCCAAAATATATATTACCAATATCCAATATTGAATATATCTTTTATTAGATTATCATAAATCAATTTACACATGTTTATATATCACATATATACATTACACATATAAATCCATATATAAATATATAGCTATTACAAATGTGCACATGTATATCTTATATATACATGTACGCATGTAATCATGATATATATATAAATATTAATATCTAATATTAATATATGATAATACCATTAATTAAATTGCACAATCCAAGTGTATCTTATACACTTAAAATATGCGCCCCATATTGCCATAAATTGGCATCCGGAGTATTCTTTAATTAATCAATATAATTAATATATTGTATTTTATTTATTCATAATAAATAAATACCACCATATTAATATATCACTATAACACTTTATAGTCGAGATAAAAGTATCCTTATTTGGTTATCACGGTAACCGCATTTTAATTCAGCTAGATGTTCTTATGTGTGTGACCCGATAGGCTTCCGATTATGTTGGTCATAGACACAAAGTGCAATTAAGAAAATGCCCTTCATACCTAACGATCACGGAATAGCGTCTAGCAACACACTGTGACCCCCAATCATCGGAAGAGTCAAATGCAATGACTACTACCTTTCATGTGAAACAGTTACCGTGTAAATAAAATCCTATCGCTGTTATAATACCCATACGGTTGTACGTCGAGTGTCAAACGTCAACGATCATATCTTATAATCTGGATATTCTACTCTCTCGAAGTAACATATTACTTCCGCTTTGCAAAGACTTTTGAGAAAAAAAGACATTCCTTATAAGAAAGCCCTTTCGGATATTCACCCCTACTAATTGAAGGATGTAGTTTCTTTGCGCAGCGGATGGATCACGATTTACAAATTACGATACATAAATAAAGGATCTAAATTCCTACATGGGAGTTTAGTATGTCTTACCAATAGCAGGAAGAGAAGCTAAGATCTTCCAATGTGTTAACGGTGGTTAATTGGTGGACACCAATTCTTGGTACTAGAACCTCCTTGATATGCTTCCAAGAAAAAACTACAAGTTTTTCTTCAACCAGAAACCCAAGACAAGAAACAAGTTTTTCTTTCTATTTTTTGTGTGCATGTCGAAAAAAACTTCTTCTATATGTCTTGGAAGAACTCTCTTTATATAGGAGAGTAAATCCTTGGCCTCCAAGTTTCTAATTAATTAAATAAATAATTAAAAAGAAATCACAATAAAAGATAATTCCATTTATAAAAGATTTTGATTAATCAATCAATCAATTACAAATCAATTACCTTTTATTAATTAATTATTTAACTAGTAAATAATTAATCACACAAGAAAATCAATTCTTGCACTTTATGACATGGGAGGTGCCACACCTAGGGTTTTAGGCCCACAGAAAATGTCTTTTCTATGTATTATATTATTTAGCCCAACAAAATAATATTTCGCATATCAATTAATTGGCCCAGCCAATTAATTATCACTGAGGCCCAACAACAAGAAAAATAGCCGAATTACAGGAGCCACATTGGGGACCATGGACGTATAACCAGCAGCTCCAATAATTAAGTAAAATATTCATCGAACAGAATATTCCTACTTAAATTATTAATTCCAGGATTACGCCACCATAAACCCGAAACTGAACTCTACCAATTATAGATATATACTTACACTCAACCATATGAGTAAACAAGCGTCCACTGATATAATCACTACATACGGACTAACCTTCCATAGACTGTCCATTCTGAGTGGGAAGTCTCCGTGAACCCGACTCAGAATATCTTATCCTTATTTACCATTAACCCCCTTGTGATCAATTAGTTCACATATCTGACTAGTAGCTAATTAGTCTAATATGAATTGGGCCCATCGATCAATTTCTTAGGGCTAACAAATAAGGGGACTGTCTCTCTACTTCCCGCAGGAAGGAATGGATTCCATGTCTCGTGAAAAATGTAACTACTCACTCATCGTGAATAGTGCCAACGAGAAGTGACTTGGATCACATATCAAAGTGATCCGTAACTAACACATCAAACATTACCCCGAGACAAGCAGCATCCTGTGATCACCTCCGGATTAAGGTCAATCCATATATGATCATCTAATGATTTAATATGATTTCCTGATTACGGAATTATATCAAGAAATACAAATTAAATCGGTCCAGTCCTATATGAATGCCATCATATATAAATGCCCCACTTAGGTACCTTCTACCGATAGTCCGGATAAGACTATCACACTCTAAGGTGTTCTGGGCGCATTATTGGTGTTTTAATCATGAGACCCTAAACTCTGATTAAGTTCACCACGGACTAACAGTTCAAGTATGCCATACACTGAGTTAAGTGGTTACATACTGATATACTTAGGGTTTGCAGTAGTGCATACTTTATAAGCACATAGCAAATAATAAGATGAATAATAAAATCTATCATAAAAAATAATTACATAAATTGTCTTTCGGGCACTACATCTAACAATCGACCACTTGCACGAATGACAAGTAATAATTGTTTTAGAGCACACCCTATCTTTATTACAGCAAGAACTACATCTCCCACTTGCTCTAAAGAAAATGACTCATGTACCTATTACCCATGTTTTCCATGTGCCTCGAAAAGACTTCTATGGAAAGCGTCTTTGTGAACTGATCAGCAAGGTTGTCGGCTGATGGGATTTTTGTGACGGAAATGAATCCTCGTTGAGCAATCTCTCTGATCAGATGGTATTTTCTCTCTATATGCTTTGACTTCTGGTGACTCCAGGGTTCTCTGGAATTCGACACGGCCCCATTGTTGTCACAGTAGAGACGTATCGGATGTTCTGGATTTGGGATTACTCCTAAATCGCCCAGGAACTTCTTGAGTCATACCGCTTCCTTAGCTGACTCAGAGGCCGCTATGTATTTGGCTTCCATAGTTGAGTCGGCTGTGCTAGACTGCTTGATGCTCCTCCAGACTACTACTCCGCCTCCCAGAGTAAACACTGAGCTTGATGTCGATTTACGATCATCCTTATCTGACTGTAAGTCAGAATCAGTGTACCCTGCTATATCCAGGTTCGCACCCGAATATACAAGCATATAATTCCTCATTCTCTTAAGATACTTGAGGAGATTCTTCACTACTGTCCAATGCTCCAAGCCTGGATTTGACTGAAAATGGCTGACCAAGCCCACGCCGTAGCAGATATCTGGTCTAGTACACAGCATAGCATACATCAGACTACCAACAGCCGAAGCATATGGTACTCGTCCCATACTCTCTATTTCCTCAGGTGTCTGAGGACATTGTATCTTAGAGAGTTGAATGCCGTGATGGGTTGGTAGGAAACCCTTCTTTGCACTCATCATGCTATAACGCAACGACATCTTATCTATGTAAGATGCTTGGGATATAGCCAACATCCTGTTCTTCCGATCCCATATAACTTGGATCCCTAAAACATAACTCGCCTCTCTGTTGGTCCCTTGAAAAGGCTAACACAAGTTTAGAGAGGGGGGGTGAATAAACTTGTAACCAAAAACTTTACCAAAACTGAAAGTACCCCAAGAACTGAGTTTCTCCGAAACTCAAACTGATGCTCAGTTCAGTTTTGTTCCTGTCCCTTAACTTGTGCGGAGTTCAGCTAACTCAACTGAGTATAAGTCAATACAGACTTATTCTTAGTCTAGTTAACTGGCAGCGGATAGAACTAGCCTTAGTGCAATAGATGTGTCAAAAAAAATCTGAACCTCCTATGTATCAGTTTGGTGCTGACTCATTGTCTAATGTTTGCTGAGTGAAGTGATGAAGTGATTATGCAATAATTAGAACAATCATAGTATAAATGTAAAAGCATAAAATAAATCAACACAAGATTTGTTTATGGAAGTTCCGGGTGGTGTAATCCCATACGTCTCCCCTTCTCCTGTGGTGTAGGAGGTATCACTAGAATCTTGAGATAACCGTTACAAAATCCTAGCCTAATGATAGTCCTTCACGACACCCTAGTTTCACTGTCTACACATAATGAAGAAAGGTTGGATTGCTCCCTTCATTCTGCACACTGATCCTTCGGAGGTGGAATGACTCATTCACCAGCTCACCACTTATAAACACACAGTCCGCAGACTACACCAACCGCTGTGGCAACCAAGTTGCAACCGTATGAGGAAAGGTGAAGTTGCTCTCCTCAAACTATGCACAACCAACCCTTTTTCACAAAGGTTAGGTTTAGAATTAATCAAAAGATTAATTCAGTGAGCTGTCTGATTCTTCTGGATATAGCGTTGTAGCTCCAAGATGCCTTCTTCCCCCTTAATGGGTTACTGGATCTTTCTTTTAAATCTCCAAGGCAATTCTGTTGGCTTCCCCTTTTCTAGATATGAAATCTGATTTTCTGGATCTGGATCTTTAGATATGTGCTTTTTAAAACTTCTCCGATCCCCGTTTTTTCAATCCTTTTTCTTTGTGTATTTATAGGGGTGATGTAACATTCAACTAGCTCTTGTAGCCATTACATTTGTCGTTTAGCCAACGTTCATATGTACGACCTTTTGTCGTTTTGTCAGTTCAAATTCAACAAGGCCTTAACTCAGTTTTCTACTCTTCTTCAAAACTGAGCACCTTGTATTCTTGACATCCGACTTTTATTGACTAAGTCGGAGTACACCATTCAGCTTCCTTCTTCTCCTGATAACTGATAATCTTTGTCCTTAAGATTATTCAGCTTAACATGATCTATAGTTCAGTTTCAGGTCACCACAGATTTGCCTGAATCCTGATTTATAGTCACGGCTTAAGCAACTTCTAACTGAGGTTTCCACCTCAGTTCTTCAGTCTTCAACAACTGAGACTGTGTCCCTTAGTTCTTCACTCTTCTTAGATATGCCAACTGAGTCTCATGTCCTCAAATGAGCTTATCTTTTCGGTTCTTGCATAACTGAGTCTGCTTCCTCAGTTCTTCATGTATAAACTCAGTTTTCTTGTTGCGACTCAGCTGTTTGCCTAGTTTCTAACTATTACAATGCTTGTTTGAAATAACCTATACAAGGTTTAGACTATAGATAGAACTTATACATTTTTCTCTAGACTGTGTCTTGCTTCTTCTTCCATTATGCACTATAACAGCTAGTTATGACTTCATCATCATGGGTTATAAGTGATCCTATATATTACGTGATGAATCATCATCAAAACACAAATATTATTTCCAACACTCTCCCAAATCTTTCATTTGGAACTGCATGGCTAACCAATTCTTCGTATCTGACAACATCCCCTTATTGGGTCCAATTAGCAGAATGGCGTCAACATACAACACTAAGAACGCCACCTGATCTTTGACGACCTTCTTGTATACACAAGGCTCATCAAAGTTTTGTTCGAAACCATACGACTTGATGGTTTTATCAAATCTATGATTCCAAGACCGAGAAGCTTGCTTCAACCCATAAATGGACTTAAGCAACTTGCACACTTTGTGCTCTTGGCCTTTCTCGATGAATCCTTCTGGTTGCTGCATATATATTTCCTTGTCAAGATAGCCATTAAGGAAGGTTGTCTTAACATCCATCTGCCACATCTCATAATCTAGACATGCAGCAATCGAAAGGAGGATCCGAATGGACTTCAGCATTGCCATTGGGGAGAAGGTCTCTTTGTAGTCGATTCCCTTTCTCTGTGTGTAGCCTTTGGCCACTAGTCGAGCTTTGAAGGTTTCAACCTTTCCATCCACTCCTCACTTTCTCTTGTAGATCCATTTACTGCCTATGGGTTTGACACCCTTAGGGCAATCTACAAGTTTCCAGACTAAGTTAGAGTACATAGACTCCATCTCCTGATTCATCGCATCAACCCACATGTTCTTTTCAGAATCATCTGTAGCCCTGCGATAGGACACTGGATCATCCTCCACTCCATCAGAGACGGTGGCATTCGCCTCTGGTTGCATACCGTACCGCACTGATGCCCGAGACACTCTGGCAGTACGTCTGAGTGGTCTAGGACTGTCAGGGTTGTCAGGTGTATCAGTAGTGTTGTAATCCGTGACACCAGGTGTCACCCGTGGTCTGACCTCGTCAGAAAGTAACTCCTCGAGTACAACTTTACTCTGAGGCTTGAAGTCCTTCATGTACTGATTCTCAAGAAAAGTGGCATTAGTCAAAACTATTACCTTATGATCTTCCGGATCATAGAAGAAACCTTCTCGTGTCCCTTTTGCAGACCCTACAAACAGACATACTTTCGTATGTGCTTGCAATTTTCTAGTCTTGTCCTCCAGCACACATGCAGGACACCCCCAAATACGGTAGTGACGCAAACTAGGTTTACTCCCACTCCATAACTCAATGGCCGTTTTCTCGACACACTTTGACGGCACCACATTTAGAATGTGGACCGTTGTTTCTAGGGCATGTCCCTAAAAGGAAACCGGCAGTGACACATAGCTCATCATTGATCTGACCTTGTCTATCAATGTCCTATTTCTCCGCTCAGCAATTCCGTTTTGCTGAGGCGTTCTAGGCACGGAATGTTGGGAACAGGTCCCTTGTTCCAAAAGATAGTCAGTGAATTCAGTATCTAAGTACTCACCTCCGCGATCAGAGCGAAGGCATTTCAAATACTTGCCTAGCTGCCTTTCGGCTTCTGCCTGGAATTCCTTAAACAAACCAAAAGTTTCAGATTTCCTGTGCAGTGGATAAACATATCCGAATCTCGAGTAGTCGTCAATGAAAGTCATAAAATACTCGAATCCGCCTCCAACCTGTATATTCATCAGACCACACAGATCTGAATGTACCAATTCTAGAGGTTCTTTGGCCCTATTACCCTTTGACGTGAAGGGACGCTTAGTCATTTTTCCTTACAGGCAAGATTCGCAGACTGGCAATGAGTCAACAGATAACTCACTTAAGGGACCGTCTTTGGCCATTCTTTTGATTCTTTCCAAGGAAATATGACCTAGCCTAAGGTGCCAAAGATATGTTTTATCTTCGTGAGAAACTTTCTACCTTTTAGCAGAACTTTGATGTGCTACTTTAAACATTTCAGTATTAAGCAGTGGAGTATCGGTTGGTTTAATGACATACAGTCTGTTTTCTAACATTGCAGAACATAAGTTACGTCCATTTCTGGAAATAACAATCTTATTATACTCAATAGATAAAGAATACAATTGTTCTTGCAAAATAGACATAGAAATTAAATTTCTTCTAAAATGCGGAATATAAAAGACATGGTCCAATTTAAGGACTTTATTTCCAAACATTAAACGAACTACTCCCATTGCTTTCGCTGAAACAACTGCCCCGTTGCCAACTCTCATCTCATCAGCCCCGTCCTCTAGCTCCTCATACGAACTAAGGATCTACAAAGAAGAACAAACATGGTTAGTAGCTCTAGAATCCAGTATCCAAGTTGATACATCTTTAGCTACACTGTAGGATCCAAGACAAGTAAATTACCTGTCTTATCATGCCCCTTGTTTGCCTGGCCCTTTCCTTCCTTCACCTCTGTAAGATATTTCGGGAAATGCTTGCACCAATTCCCTATTTCTCCACAATGAAAGCACTTACCCTTAGGTTTGGAAGGAGTTGCCTTTTTCCCTTTCTTCTTCATGGGCTTCGATTTCTGTTCTTTTACAGGTTTGACCTTCGACTTTCCCTTTGTTCAAGAGGTTGATGATTTGGCCCCAGCCACATTGGCTTCGGCCTTCTTTTCCCCTTCTCGGGTTCTACTGTTAGAGTAGACACCCTCGAACACTTGCAGCTCGTTTATCAATCGTGTCAAGTCAAACTTTAGCTTGTTCATGACATAATTGGTCTTGAACTGGAGGAAATTAGGTGAGAGTGATTCGAGAATCATGCTCACTTAAGTCACTTCATCAAACTTAGAACCGTGAGTCTCGGCATCAGTAAAGTAATTGATCATGTTCATCACATGACCCATCACCGACTGACCCTTCCTTATATTCGCGTTAACAGCCATCATGACAGCTTCGTGTCGGGCTTGATCAGAAGGCGCGTCAAACATGGAGGTAAGGCTCTACATGATTTCTCTAGCAGTTGCAAAACCTTCACATTTGGTCCTAATGATTTCCGACATCGAGGCTAGCATGATGCCCTGTGCCTTGTTATCAGACTTAGTCCACTTCTGGCGATTTTCTTTGTCAGCTTTTGAGGAATGGGCGGTAAGTGCTAGAATGTTCGAGGTCAGAACATGTTGAACATTTTTGAAGACGAGCACAACGTTTAAGTTACTTTTCCACTTAGCGAAATTGGTTCCGGTCAACTTATCATTCAACAGTAAAGAAATTTGCGATGACATGATGCTGTAAATAAATGACAGAAATTAAATTCAAATTATACACTACTAATAAATTTTATGAACTATAAACTAAATGTATAGTCTATCCTACCGTTCCAATGATCTAGTCTCACACCTCAGTGCCGCCTTAGGGTAGGTCAAAGAGGTGACGACTAAATTGAGATCTTTCTCTCTCGATGATTAAAATGGAATCGAACATCCAATTTTTAATCCCCGATTACCTTTCTTTTTCAGCCAAGGTATTACCTAATATACCCATAATGAGTGTGACCTACTATTTCAGATTTTTAGGTAGACCGTGAGTATGCCGCCTTAGGGTCGGTCAGTGACCCAATGAGTACCCAAAATCCTATCCTTTCGGAGACCATGCCTTGAATTTTGATAGCGGTGAAGGCCTTCCTTAGGGAGGCCGGTCCCAGGCCGGCACAAGGCGACACCATTCTCTCACGTTGCTTGTGTCAACAGTAGAGGCCGTGGGGTCGGCTGTCGCCTTACCCGCTCCCTCTCAATATTTTGAAAAAGTGGTGGGTTTACTGATTTCGGTTTTGGACTTGATGTATCTTTAAGGAACAATAAATCATGGGCCCGAATGGTGTCGGTTATGTGGGGTAGCCCACCCGACCTATTCGTTGGAACATATGTGGCCGTCGGACGGATTAGTGCTAGGGGAGCTCCGTTGAGCCGTAGTTGCTCATCGGATAGCTCAACCTTGCCGAACCCCCGTGCAAACGCCACACGTGGAGGGTTAAGTCGATCGAGCCGTGGCTCAGTTGACCACCCAACCATGGTTTGACCATTTTCGAACCATATTCACCCATAATTGTTCAATCCCTTAACATCAAATTTTCACGTAGACACTACGGACAAAAACGCAATCTCGTCGAGGTTTCGGGAGTTTTACTCCCTATGCTTTCGCAAGGTGGGATTCACCGAGAATCCATCACCTAACCTTGATGATTGACAAAACCCGGAATCCTCGGTTTCCCTAATTAGTTTCTAATTAATATCATACAATTAATTAAATCTAATCGCGTGTTGTATACATGCCAAAGTAATTCCTCGAATTAATTTCTACATGTATATGCATATGGAGTGGAATTCATGATATGATGCATGTCATGACAATTTTCCGGTTCTACACATATATCCTAAGCATGCATACTAGTGCGGAAAATAAACATCAAGATAGACCGTTGGCACCCCTGCATCTAACCTATTTTCTAGGAATAAAATAAATTAAATTACAATCTTCAAATCTTCATCCGCATCTTGAATCGATCTTTACACGAACCACGAGCCATGAGCCACGAGCTTCGAAGGAGAGAAGGGGCGGATCCAGATTTTTTTTAAATATATAAACATATATATTACTGTCAAAAAAAATTCCAGCCGTTTTTTTAATAAAAAATATCCGACCTTACCAAAAAAGAAAGGATCACCGCCGGCCCCCTCTCTCCCAATATTCTTGGGATTCATCATCTTCATCTTCAAGATCTTCATGTCTTGAACCCGGATCGATTACATAAAATTTACAAACTTTGCGGAAATAAAAATTGCATAAAATATAAATTACAATTCCTATGATTAATCGATACTAATCGAAAAAACTACAATAGATCTAACAGTAAACAAGTGCCAACCCCAATCCATCTCTTCAACCACAACAACCAATCACACCAAAAAATATACACGCATGAAGTAAAAATTTCTACATGCAATTCCACTCCTTTTAAATCGTTTATCTATGAATATAATTCATAAATCATGGAACCTGGCTCTGCTACCACATGAAGGATGTAGTTTCTTTGCGTAGCGGATGGATCACGATTTACAAATTACAATACATAAATAAAGGATCTGAATTCCTACATGGGGGTTTAGTATGTCTTACCAATAGCAGGAAGAGAAGCTAAGATCTTCCAATGTGTTCTCCAAACGGTGGTTGGTGGACACCAATTCTAGGTACTAGAACTTCCTTGATATGCTTCCAAGAAAAAACTACAAGTTTTTCTTCAACCAGAAACCCAAGACAAGAAACAAGTTTTTCTCTCTAATTTTGTGAGTGCATGTCGAAAAAAACTTCTTCTATATGTCTTGGAAGAACTCTCTTTATATATGAGAGTAATCCTTGGCCTCCAAGTTTCTAATTAATTAAATAAATAATTAAAAAGAAATCACAAAAAAAGATAATTCCATTTATAAAGGATTGTGATTAATCAATCAATCAATTACAAATCAATTATCTTTTATTAATTAATTATTTAACTAGTAAATAATTAATCACACAAGAAAATCAATTCTTGCACTTTATGACATGGAAGGCGCCACACCTAGGGTTTTAGTCCCACAAAAAATGTCTTTTCTATGTATTATATTATTTAGCCCAACAAAATAATATTTCGCATATCAATTAATTGGCCCAGCCAATTAATTATCACTGAGGCCCAATAACAAGAAAAATACCTGAATTACAGGAGCCACATTGGGGACCATGGACCTATAACTAGTAGCTCCAATAATTAAGTAAAATATTCATCGAACAGAATATTCATACTTAAATTATTTATTCCGGGATTACGCTACCATAAACCCGAAACTGAACTCTACCAATTATAGATATATACTTACACTCAACCCTATGAGTAAATAAGCGTCCACTAATATAATCACTACATATGGTCTAACCCTCCGTAGACTGTCCATTCTGAGTGGGAAGTCTCCGTGAACCCGACTCAGAATATCTTATTCTTATTTACAATTAACCCCCTAGTGATCAATTAGTTCACATATCTGACTAGTAGCTAATTAGTCTAATATGAACTGGGCCCATCGATCATTTTCTTAGGGCTAACAAATAAGGGGACTGTCTCTCTACTTCCCGCAGGAAGGAATGGATTCCATGTCTGTGAAAAACAGAACTACTCACACATCAGGGAATAGTGCCAACGAGAAGTGACTTGGATCACACATCAAAGTGATCTGTAACTAACACATCAAACACTACACTGAGACAAGCAGCATCCTGTGATCACCTCAGGATTAAGGTCAATCCATATATGATCATCTAATGATTTAATAAGATTTCCTGATTACGGATATCAAGAAATACAGATTAAATTGGTCCAGTCCTATATGAATGCCATCATATATAAATGCCCCACTTAGGTACCTTCTACCGACAGTCCGGACAAGACTATCACACCCTAAGGTGTTCTGGGCGCATTATTGGTGTTTTAATCATGAGACCCTAAACTCTGATTAAATTCACCACGGACTAACAGTTCAAGTATATCACCACTAACTCAATCCTCACGTGCATGCCATACACCGAGTTAAGTGGTTACACACTGATATACTTAGGGTTTGCAGTAGTGTATACTTTATAAGCACATAGCAAATAATAAGATGAATAATAAAATCTGTCATAAAAAAAATTACATAAATTGTCTTTTGGGCACTACATCTAATATTAATAGGGTACGCGATTTCCGGACGAACAACATGTATCCTACGCATGCTTCAGTATCACACCCAATCACTACCGCATGATTGCCCCATGGCTAGGGGAAACATCAATAGTGTCAAAGTATGACAATCCACACCATGTCATGAAGACTCCGGTCTTAGGATAATTACACAACCGCCACATAGTGCAACACTTAATAAAGTAAGTGGGTCAGTCTAACGTACGGATTCTCTAATACACGTCCACGTACAGTCCAAGTGTCTCAACACTTTGATAGTTTAGATCTATCCCTACCTTCAATAAGATAGAAGACATCTAATACGTGCTAGTCTAATCGTACTATCAATGTCTCGTTTGATAGCACATACGACTAGAGAAATTTAAGTATCAAACCTTTTAAAGTGAGTCGAGATCTCATCAACCATAATCACTATCATGGTTTCTCTTTCACAGTTTGACACAAAGGACGTTATCATATATAAAATCACAAATTGGTTCATATAAATGAACAGAATATATAATAATAGAAAAGCCATTTAATATATGTATAAACATAAAGAAATAGTAGAAATGATCTGAACCGGTCCAACCCGATTGGATTTAGGACGCTATTTCAACAAAATATTCCCCTCTTTTGAGTTTCTGGTAGACTAGATTTAAGCATGTATATATACGCGGCCCCCATCGTTTTGGAGAGGTCAATGGTTCTCAACCGTCGGGCTCGCTAAAATAATTCCAACTATGAAATTTGTATCTGAGAATTTGTGAGTGGCACCCTCATATTTAGGGAGATTGGGTGTTGTAGAAAACTTGCTGAAACGATCGGTTATAAAACCAGACTTGTGTTTGATGATTGAATTGAAAATTTCCATGTATGGCCCTCTTGTTTTAGGCAGGGTCGTTGCGAGTTCGGTTGAAACATGTTAGAGTTTTTTCTGTGGGCCACGGAGCATCGTTCTATCTACTATGGCAGTATCTGAAAATCAAAGTTTCTCCTGACGTGTGTCAGTTATAGCTCTGAGTCGTCTGTTTCTTTAATGGCCACAAAGTAACTGCTGCATTGATTGTCGGCTCGGGTAACCATAGAGCGATTATTGTGGCCTTTCGAATTTCAAATTCAAAATTTGAAATTTGAAGAGGTTGTTTGACCCTATCCATCCGATCCTTTGATCTTTACCGTAGAATTCCTTCTTTCGTCTATAAAAAGGAGGGATCTCTCCATTCTCCCTTCTTCACCACTGTTAAAGTTTTCGCAAACATAGTTTCTGAGTTCTCCCTTCTTTTTCTTTCTTTTTGTTTTTGCTATCCTAATGTCGTCTTCCACTAATTATGATGTTTCGATCTTCGGACGTATGGCCTCTCTCATTGTTTGTGCCAATTACTGGAGGTAGTTTCATCTGATGAGTGCTCAATGGGAAAGGCGCTTGAATGTGGACAAAGTTGAAGAAAATGAGGTTCTTTGTTCCATATCCAATATTCCGGGTGGGGGAATTTTATTCGGTGTCCTCCGGGGGCGACATATAACATCCGTTTGGTGCGTGAGTTTTACTCAGTCCTGGCGGAGGTTTACCTCTCCGGCAACGTTAGTTTAAATGCCTTTCAGGGTGTTCTGTTTCCTTTTCCCCAGAGGTTATCAACGGACTTTTTTACCTTCTTGTTTTCGATCCCGCAACCCATTATGAAGTGGCTTAGGATCTCAGCGATGAGCGTAGCAGGCGGGCCCGATTGGCTCGTGTAGCTCGCTATCTATTTTCTGGTTGGCGAGGTCCTCCAACTTTGGGAGCTACATCCGAAGAGTCTCAAGGTAATCGGGCATGGAAGAGGTTCATCAACTCCCGCGCTATCTTGACCCAGAATTTTGAAGAAGAGGATGAAGCCATTCTCCTTCATGCTATCATTGTCCCACGTATGTATATTGATTGGGGGATTTTGATCCATCACGCGGCTGTCAGGTTCGCCACCACTATAGTGAGTGATGGTGGCGTCCATTTTGGTCACCGTATCCCTTTTGGTGGGACGATCTCCAACTTATGTACCAGGACCTCCGAAATGCCGGCATGTTTTACGGACGTGTATTTTCTTACTTGATTTTATAATGATCTGTAGTCTGTATGTTTGAACTTTATTTTGAACAAAATATTTATTTCACTCATTTTCCCATCCTTGACTACCTTGTATCTGTTTGGCTTCTTTTCTTTCGGACAGTCTTGCGTCCGCCTTTTTGTAGTTCAGTCGTAGCATCGACCTTTTTGCAATTTGGTCCGTGTGAATTAGAGATCGGTTGGTGTGGCCCCCATTTTAGCAAGGTCCCTCAGACTTTGATGGACTCGGTCGAAATGATTTGGGCTCTCTGAGAACAACGAGGCCGGGCACGCCGACCATGGCCTTATGTTTGCCGCGTTTACTGCACTCATGTGTGCAATTCTTTCTCTGACTCCTCAGACATGGATTAGCGCGAAAGTCGTGACTTTTGACCGATTAGTGCATGGAAGGCCATTCCTTTTGAAACGTCAACTCGATGACTGTGTCACCTTAAATGGAAATTTAATTTTGTCGTGTACGAGGCTGCCTATATTCCAATCGCTTGATCTCCTTCTCCTATAAAAGAGGGGAGTCTTTTTCTTCATCAATACACATCTCTTCCGTTTTTCTAGGAAGCAAAATTTCCTTTTTTTCCCGATTCTTCGCTTAAAGTATCATTATGTCTTCCTCCTCTTCTAGCCAAGGTTCTAAAAATTTCGTTCAAAATCCTTTGAACCAAGTTTCTTCATCTTCTTGACCAACCTGACCTCTCATATGGCTGTGCTAATTTCTCTGAGGTATTTTAATGGACATGGGCACCTTGTGGAGAGGGGTTTGAATCTTAACAAGGTTGGGGAAGGGTCCCGGCGCCACATCGTCGATTCCGGTGGTAAGACTTTATGGCAGCTCCTAGAGGAAAATATAATCTCACATTGATCCGTGAATTTTACGTGATTTTATCAGAAGGTGCCACTGTTGAAGGCACCACTTCGGTTTCCGTCCGGGGTGTCATTGTGGCTTTTACCCCGGAGGCTATTAACGAATTTTTCCATTTGCCCCATTGCGATCCTGCTACTCATTATGAGGCGGCTTGGAGTCTCGATAATGAGGCCCCTTTCTATGCTCATCAGGCCGATGCATACCGGTATTTGCTCCCAGGTGAGTGGGATCCTGTTTCACAGGTGACCGCTTCTTCATTGTCTCGGGAAGATCGGGAGTGGAAGCGGTTTCTAAATACCCGGGCTCTCTCATATGATGATTTCAGGAAAGTCACCAAAGAGGAGGCTATTCTCCTGCATGTTGTCAATGTTCCAGAGGTGACTATCAACTGGGGATGCATTATTCATCGCGAAGCCATTAATTCGCTACAATTATGGACTCGGGCCGCCCGATTCCCTTTGCTTGACTAATTTCCAATCTTTGTATTCATACTTGGGGAATGCCAGTTTTCCTACATCCGATCGTACTTTACACATGACATTGCATAACTTTCCCTTGTTGTTGCTTCTACCTTGTAAGACTGTTTTCGAGTGAATGAATTTGCAATTCCGTTTCGCTTTTGTTTTGAATTTGCCTGAATTTGAATTTAAATTGGCTCAAAATGTTCAATATTTTTCGACTCCAGTGGTTTGTGTCCTCCCTATGCAAGTATACACATGCGGCCCCCTTGTTTTGAGCGAACTCGAGGGGCATCGCGGCAAGGTCGGTTGAAATAACTCTCGTTTGACTCCTAATTATCTGTTGGACTTATTTTTAAGTTTTAGTGATGAGTGTCGGACTAGCATTATAGTGCAAAGGCAAAAATATGTCTAGATCAAATGTATAGGTTTATTAGAGTTTGATCTTTGTATAGGTTTGATTAAACAAGCCTCAGAATGGTCACCG
Source organism: Gentiana macrophylla (assembly GCA_026214975.1). NCBI lineage: Eukaryota > Viridiplantae > Streptophyta > Magnoliopsida > Gentianales > Gentianaceae > Gentiana > Gentiana macrophylla. The sequence goes on along the minus strand of CM047808.1, from coordinate 86,960,499 downwards.
ACTTATATCAGCAGATCGGTCTAGATCGATGGGAGTAGCTAGGTTAGTAGACTAGTCGAGAACCTCTTTGAAGACCCGAAGAGTGAGGGCTCAAACTCAGTTAATGAAGGCTAAGGGATCAAACTTAGTGATTAAAGTCAAGGATATTGAATCAGAATTTAGGAAAGTCTGTGATGACCTAAACTGATTACATATACCTTGTGTACAAGGTCTAAGTTCCACAAGTTGGATGGTGATTGTAACTTAGTTATATGCAAAAATGTGTAATCTAACTTCATAAATAAAAGTTAGATAAAAGAAGTAAGCTGCATTGTGTTTTAATCACAGCAAATTATAGTACAGCTTACTGATATGTACTTCAGCAGACTCATGAACCTGTTGATACATATACCTTGATTTATTCAAGATTACATTGGAAGAAAACAAGGATAAGGACAGCTAACAACCTCTGATTTATCAAACAAATCAATGGTTGAGATTAAAAGGACGTTGGGATGATTCAGGACTTTATCCAATGGTTACAAGTCAAAGGTAGGCAGATCGCATTCACAAAAAAGCGATCACCGTGTCGATGTATGAACAAAGGATGTGAAAGCAAGTCAAATGGGACAAATGCAGAACGGCTATATTTGAATTTCAAATATAAGTCACAAGCATTCCTACCTATAAATAGAGGACTTCTAACTCGAGAAAAGATAAAAATTAAGGAAATACAATAGATAATTATGAGCTGCATTTTCTTATCAAGAAAAACACCCTGCTGAACTCACTGAGCTTAAGGCTACTGATCCAGAGAAAATCTTCAAGTGTAATCTGCATTCAAGCTACATCAAGTTTACACACTTGAAGACTGCAAGCTGCTGATCATATTATCCTAATCAAGCTGCTGCAACTGAATCGTTTACTTGATTCAATCTTTCTTTTACAAGAATCTACTGAAGACAGTGAAGCATCTTTGAGGTATGAAAGACTGTTGTTTGTGGTGGAGCTGGTGAAGAGGCAATCCTACCCTTCAAGGACCAGTGGAAGATTTTGGAGCAGCAATCCTACCTGTTCCAAGTGTTCAGTTTGTGAAGCCATAGTTATTGGTGAAGGACAAGCAACTTAGGGATATTTGTAACAGCTACATCAAACATCTCTAGTGAATTACCTCCAACATCACAGGAGAAGAGTGGACTGACAGGATTACACCACCTGGAACCACTATAAAATCTGCCTACTTACTTTCTGCACTTACATTCTGCATTTAGTTTATTACACACATCAACCTACTGAATCTAGCAACTGAAATCACACACATACACTACTGAGTATCTAATACTTAGTATCATATTTTACAACAAGTAATAAGGCTTAATTTTTGATATAATTCCGCTGCACAAATTCAGTAAGTTCAATAGTCAGCAGACTACTGAAGGTCAGCAGACTATCAAGTATCGCAGTCAGGTCAAGTTCTTTGAGTTTGTTAACTCCAAAAGTTTTAAGTGTTAAGTTTATTCACCCCCCCTCTAAACTTAACCAAAGCCTTTTCAAGGGACCAACAATTGGTATCGGAGCAGTGCTTCTGTTCTGAAGTAATCCTACTTATTGTGCTTGTGAAAATCTTTTGAAAACTTTTTCAAGTTAATGATTTTCAAAACTTTGCATCATGGATAACAACCAGTATGCTAGAACTATGCTGATGTGTTCTTTAGACAGATTTGATAAGTATAAACGTCGAATACAGGCTTATCTAGCTGCAACACATGATGAAATGATGGATGTATCGATCGATGGGCCACCGAGATTACCAAAGCAATGATGATGGGAGATGAGACCTGCAAGACATTCCAAAACCAAAAAGAGAATGGAATGCTAAAGATAGAAAGAGAGCAAATCTTAACAATATTGCTATTGATATCATATCTGTAACTCGGATAGCAATATGTATATGAAGGTGAAAGATTGCAAAGCGCAAAGGAACTTTGGGACAAGATACATTTAATTGTGAAGGCACTTGATGCTATCAAGAAGAACAAAATCGGTGTGGCCAAAAAGAGGTTTCAAAAGTTCAAAATGCTCCCAAATGAAACCATTGAGCAAATGGAATCTATATTCAATGCAATCTGGATGAACATACCTCACCGAGTGTAAGTTATTCAAAAGAAGAAATCAACTCAAAAATCTTAGAAGCATTACTTCAACAAAGAAGTTTGGGAGATGAAAGTCAACGCCATAGAAGAAATGAGGAAGTTACATGAAGAGGATACCTTCAAATTATTCTCGTATCTTAAAGCTTATGAATTCACAAGAGATTGGTTCCTACCATCGAAAAGGAAGAACCCAAGACAAGCGCTTTGGCGCCAAACATCAAGAAGAAACATCGAGAGCTCAAGATGATCTGGCTGGATGAGATGCAAGAGCAGTTGCCCTACTTGAGCAAGAAAATCAGGATGATGAAATCTGAAAGGGTTCTCCGAGGAATTTCACTAAGAAATTCGATGAAAAGAAGAAGGATGATTCGAAAAGACAATGATTACTTGTGCTTTCAATGCAAGAAACCAGACACTTCAAACTGACCGTCCCGAGCTAAAACAAAGTAAGGAACATGATTATCTTTGCTTCAATCGCAAAAGCCTGGACATTTCGGACTGATTGTCGGACCTCACGAAGACCAAGAGTCAACAAAGAAGACATGGTAAGAAGGCTATGGTTGTTGAAGATGAATCAAAGTTATGAAGTGGAATCGAAAAAGGAAATGAATCATGACACAAAGATCTTTGTTCTTGATATGGAAGATTATGCTTTAATGGCTAATATGGATGAAACAGAGGAGGTATACAATCTCAGTATCAATAAACACTCCTACCGAAGTGACTGTGAATCAACTTATGGTTCAAATCCTAGAAATTCTGACAATGATGAAACTTTGGATGCCATCCTTAATCAACTGAGGATAATACAATCTGGGTATGAGATTGTGAAGGCTGAAAAAGAAGCTCTTCAATTGGAATTTGAAAGATAAAATGCTGAATTAAGAATTCTCAAAGGTAAGAAAAAAGAGTTAAGACAGAATCAGCATAAGCCTGCTGTACATTCAGGAGCTACTGAGTCTGCAGAACCATCTTGTTCATCCACTGCATTCAAATCTGGAAAGCCTTATAGTGATAGGACAGGGCTTGGATTTGGAACTCAACAATCCAATAAGAGTGGATCCAGTAAGGTCACTGAACCTAGTATCAGAATTGGTCCTAAGTTTGTGCCTGCACAAGATCCAACTCCTAAAAGGGTTTCTGAGGTAGTGAAACCTACTGATAATGCTTCAAAGAGGCAAAATCAGAAGTCTAAAAGGACATCAGTACCTAACAAAAAGGGTAAATCCAAAGGTAGGATTCTTTGGACCTTCTAGACCTCCACGATAGCGAGACCTACTACCAAGTCTCATTGGACCACAAAAAGGGAAAAACCAGAAATATGCCAAGGATAAGAATCCTAAACCCACAAATGTTAATCATTCTAGGGATACTTATCTCAGGGGGGAAAGGTAGATTGTTCCCTACTGATGATGATTGGAATATTCCTGCACCTACTGCTAGAAACAACAAGTATAACCATGCTGCTAGGGTAAAACATAAGCAATGGAATCAGCAGAGGAATTATACAAGGCCTCAGCAGGACCTCAGCAGACTCCATATTACAGAGCTGTTCCTAACAGACAGCAATCCAATGGTTATGCTAATGCTTCTAACAACAGAACAGCATTACATACCAAAAGGCCAGAAAGCATATGTGAATCCTACACAACCAATTGTTAGACCTTATGGATGTGTAGAATACAAGTATGAACCAAAGTATGACACTTTTACGAGAAGACCTTATGGAAACATGCCAGGGGTCATGCTTACCACTGACCATTATGGACCCAAACAGTTTGGGTACCTAAAATGCATTAACTTTGTTTTGCAGGGTGTCTGGTATTTTGACAGTGGATGTTCTAGACATATGACAAAGAATAAGCACTGTTTGTCAAACTATGTGGCAAAGGATGGTCCAAGGGTGAATTTTGGCAAAAAGAATACACCTGGATACACAAGAGGATATGGCACATTTGTGAGGAATGGACTAACAATCAGAAATGTTGCATATGTGGAAGGATCGGACTACAACTTGGCGACCAATGGACAATTACGTGACATGGGATACAAGGTCACTTTTGACAAAAACACTTGTATCTTGTCATTAGTGAAAGAGGTGATCAAGTTGTGTTGGTGGAAGAAGACAACAAAACATGTACATTGTGGATTGGTCATCGCAATTCGAGAAAACACAATCGATTGTGCATACCAAATTAGAACTTAATTGGCTATGGCATAACAAGTTGAATCATCTAAATTTTGATGATATCAATCAGTTGGTGAAGAAGAAATCGGTGATTGGTTTACCCGAGATCACATTCAAAAGGATACTATATGTGATGCATGTCAACAAGGTAAACATACAAAGTCAAGCTTCAAATCAAAGACTAAGCAATCAACTAATGTGAGCCCTGGAGTGATGCATATGGATCTATTTGGACCGGCTTACACCAACAAGTGTTACAGGAAAGAAGTACACCTTGGTGGTTGTGGATGATTATTCAAGGTACACTTGGGTGATATTTATGAACAAGAAACGTGAGACACTTCAAAAGATGCCTGAACTTTGGAAGAGATTACAAAATGAGATCAGACAAGGGTACTGAATTTCTCAATAAAGTTATAAGAGAATACTGTGAACAGAATGGTGTACTACATCAACTTGATGCTGCTGGTACACCTTAGCAAAATGGGGTTGCTGAAATAAGAAATAGAACTCTAAAAGAAGCAGGAAGAACTATGATTTATGAAGCATTGCTACCTGAAAGATATTGGGCTAAAGCAGTTAATACAGCATGCTATACACAAAACAGAACCTCAGTGAACAAGAAGATGCTGAAGACACCTTATGAGATTTGGAATGGAAGAAAACCTAACATATCCTACTTTCATCCATTTCGAAGCAAGTGTTTTATCTTGAATCATAAGGAACATTTGAAGACATTCCAACCAAAATCAGATGAAGGAATTTTCTTGGGATATTCTTCAGTCAGCAAGGCATTCAGGGTACTGAACAAATGGTCATTAAAACATAAAGAAACAATCCATGTTGTGTTTGATGAACCTAAGTTCACTTTGGTATGGAAGATCAAGCTTGTGACCTGCTGAGAATCTACAAGTCATCGACCCGTTGTGTTGAAGTGATGGAAAGATTCAATGACTTAAAGGCTTCGATTACGCCCTGCTTGAACACCTGCGTAATACTACTGATGCAACAATCGAACTAGTTCAAGGATCTGCTGAACCCCTCATTGAAGAAACAAAGAGACCCTACGAAAGATGAGGTTCCCGAGAATCAATCTAACTAAATCCACAATGGTTAAGGGATCACCTGCTTGAACAAGTCATTGGCAATATACGGCAAGGTGTGAGGACTAAAGACAATTAAAGCAATGTTTACTTGTTTTCTATCTCAAGTTGAACCTAAAGTTGTTGAAGAAGCAATTTCCGATCCAGATCGGATAATTTCTATGCAAGAAGAATTAAATGAATTTGAAAGAAATCAAGTTTGGACACTAGTGGATAGGCCTAATCATGCAAATATAATTGGTACTAAATGGGTATACAGAAACAAAATTGATGAATCTGGTACCATTGTAAGGAATAAGGCCAGACTAGTTGCAAAAGGCTATTCTCAAGCAGAAGGGATAGATTTTGATGAGACATATGCCCCTGTTGCAAGATTGGAAGCTATCAGATTATTCTTGGCACATGCTGCTTATAAAAACTTCAAAGTATATCAAATGGATGTCAAAAGTGCATTCTTGAATGGCATTCTAGAGGAGGAAGTGTATGTTCAGCAACCTCCTGGATTTGAAATTAAAGATCAAGAAGATAAAGTGTATAGACTCAACAAAGCACTTTATGGTTTGAAACAAGCACCAAGAGCATGGTATGAGACTCTATCACAATTCTTGGTGGACAATGGTTTTACAAAAGGCACCATTGATAAGACTCTTTTCAGAATCAATGAAGGGGACAGCACTCTGCTGGTACATATTTATGTTGATGACATAATCTTTGGTTCTGAAAATGAATTGCTATGTGAAAAGTTTGCAAATCTAATGAAGAGTAAATTCCAAATGAGTATGATGGGAGAAATGAACTACTTTTTGGGATTGCAAGTTAAATAGATGAAAGATGGAATCTTCATTCATCAAACCAAGTATACCAAGGAGTTACTGAAGAATTTTGGTATGGAAAACAGCACCAAGATTTCAACTCCTATGAGTACAAATATCAGATTGGATGAAGACAAAGAAGGCAAAGATGTTGATCAGACCTTATAGAGAAGGATGATAGGCGTCCTGTGTGTACCTCACTGCCAGCGGACTGATATATCCTTTGTTGTAGGTGTTTGTGCAAGATTTCAATCTAAACCTAAAGAAAGTCATTTAGGTGCAGTCAAAAGAGTTCTCAAATATCTAAAGGAGACTTTGGGAGTAGGGATATGGTATTCTAAGGATGGAAGCTTCAAAGTCATATCCTACTCAGATTCTGATTATGCTGGATGCAAGATTGATAGAAAAAGCACCACAGGAACCTGTCAGTTAATGGGAAATAGACTGGTTTCTGGTTTAGAAAGAAAGCAGATTCAATATCAACTTCCATTCTTTGAAGTGAATACATTGCTTCTTTGAAGCTACATGCACAAATATTGTGGTTAAGACAACAATTAAGGGATTATGGAATTGAAGAAAGGGAAATTCCAATTATGTGTGACAACCCAACTGCAATAGCAATCACAGAAAATCCTGTTTTGCACTCAAGAACCAAACATATTGATGTAAGACATCATTTTATAAGAGATCATGTTGAAAAGAAAGATGTGGCGGTTCTTTATATCCCTACTGAAACTTGCTGATATTTTCACTAAACCTCTGGATAGTGAAAGATTTGCTAAACAAAGGACTGAACTTGGAGTTATTAAAGTTGACTGATAATCAGCAATGTACTGGAATTCACCAAAGGGATTAGTCTTTGCTATGTTGGGTGAGCTCACTTAGCAGATTAGTCATTGGTATCAACAATTCCATGTACTTATTTTTGGACAATTGATCAAATGAAGTTGCCAATGGGATTGGTCTTTGTCATGTTGGGTGAGCTCACTTGACAGATCAGTCATTGGTATTAAACTTCATCTTGTATTATCAATTGAACAAAACAAGAAGGAATCAAAGATCAACAGAGTTACACTATCGCCAGGTTTCTTTGAAGCATATTTGTCAAGAGGTCTTGAGCCAACCCTCGCGATGACAAACTCCGCTTGAATGAAACGTTACTCAGTCAAACTTATAAAAGTCAAAAAGTAAATGGCGGGATATTTATTCTATCCTTTATAACCATAGTTAACACGATCTAACGGTTTTACAAACGTTATGGAGAAAGTAATGGGCCACGTGTCAAGACCGCATTCACTCAGATTTAATCGTGGTTAATAGCACTGTACATGTTCTGACAGTTACAACTACATCTGTCTATATATACACAGTCTATTACACAGAAGATACTCCTACTCTCAATCTGCTATCTCTCTGCATTTACACTGTGTGAACACAGATTTGATAAGTTATTTTCTTCATCTTTTTCTTATAACAATGGCCGAAAAGGATGATGTTCAAATTGGGACTAGTCAAAGTGTAAGAGGTTTTGTTGTTGATGCTAATCAAACAGAACTAGCTATCAATATTGGTCGAAGAATAAGGAGATATGAAGGCTTGGAAAATGTGCTTAACATAAGATTTGAAACAATCTCATACACAAATGTTGTTAGCTTCTGGAGAAATATTGTAACAAGACAAGGAAGAGAAGCATTCACCACCACAGTAAATGCTCAGGAGATTGAAGTTTCCTCAAATCTACTGAGGGATGTTTTTGGCTTTGCGTGATAATAGATGCTCCACAAATCCACGAGGAAATGGGATTGTCAAAGATAGATT